>OX422186.1:7500-207500 GCA_949130485.1 Agelas oroides
TTGGCATGGGTGAAGAACACATTTCAGACTCACACGAAATGTAAAACACGACTGCAGTTTTCCTGTGTGCAGCCACATGGCTTGTGAGTGTCTTATCATTGAGCTGAAGGTGTGAGGGAGGGGAGGGAGGAGGAAGAGTTCGAAGGAGGAGGCCAAAATGGTCGTCTTCTTTCAACTGACTGGGAGTGTAGTCACCTGGAGTGGAGGGAGGGAAGAGAGGGAGGGAGGGAGGAGGGGGAGGGAGGGGGGAGGGAGGGAGGGAGGGGGAAGGGGGAAGGGAGAAGGAGGAGGGAGAAGAGAGGGAGGAGGTAAGGGATAAAGGCTTGAGCAAATCCTGACTCAGAAGAACCGGCCTGTCCAAGTGCTAGCGAGCCAAATATCAATGCTATAAAGACAGTGTATGCATGAAACATGAGAACTTGTAATGAAACACTAGCCTCGTTCCCAGGCCTCCCCGTTTTTTGTTCTTTGGTTTGCGTTTGGTAAATACAGCCATGTATTATACTATATAAACGCAAACCAAAGAACAAAGGCCTGGGAACGAGGCTACTGAAACATCATAATGTGGGGTGTGTCAGTGTATGAGTTACGAGACCTCACGTGACAATCCCTCTCTGTCATTGTAGCTGCCATCTTGAAAATCATCCATTGAACTTTGGAAGTGAGAGAGAGGGAGGGAAGGAGAGGGAGGGAAGGGGGAGAGCAAACTCATATTCTTCAGAGACCTGCATTTGAGCCCACTCACATTCCATCCTGAAGCTTTCCTTGTGTGACAAAATTAACATAGTCAATGACCGTCCCCTCGGCACCGCTCTCTCCCCTCCATTTCCCCTCACGACGATCGTACAGTGCCAGGGAAGGCAGTGAGTTGACCTGCAGGAGGAGGGGGAACATGAGGTAAGTGTAAGGGTATGCATGTGTTGTTGAGAGAGGATGCATAATAATGTGTGAGGAGTGTATGAGAGGAAGGTTTGTACCTGGAACCTCAAGATGTCCTGCACAGACGCAGTCTCCACAACAAAGGCAGCCATTCTGTCCATGTGCCCCGTCTGAGTCAGGATATGCACCACCTTCTCCAGCTTTCCATAGAAACGATCAGGACACTCCCTCATACCTATGTGTGTGTGTGTGTGTGTGTGTGTGTGGGTGTGTGTGTGTGTGGGTGTGTGTGTGGGTGTGGGTGAGTGTGTGGGTGTGTGGGTGAGTGGGTTGGTATGTGCGTATGTGCATGACGGGAAATGCCTCAGGTAATAGCCATTCTCAGCTTAAACTGTCACTCAAGTTACAACTGGCATCACTCCAACAATTAGTTAATTACAAGGGCTTAATGAGCTGGTGAGTCATTACGAATGCCCTCCCTGGTCTACACTCCAACTGTTCATATGTACACATGGTATCTACGACTTCCCCTCACACACCCTCATCTCCTCACCCCCTTCACCACTCACCCCCTCACCATTAGGCCTTGATAGATTATGCTGGCATAATTTTGAGCATAATAGGTGCTCTTGAGCATCAAGAATTATGCTGGCATAATAGGCTGATTTCTTGAATGATGGACTCTCACTCTCAGTAGTCTCAACTGTTTTATTACAACAGCCAGGCTGTTCATTCAGAAGACTACATTGAACTTTCATTGTTACAGTATAACTACAGAAATTATGGTTGCGTAATAATATTATGACATTGAAATTTCTATTTTTTTTTTTGCCTTTGTAACTCATGTTTTAAGTTGTCTGTTCATGTTTTCAACTGTGGTATATAAAATTTCTGTGGCGAAATGAGAAGCATAATAGGTGAATTGTAGAGCATAATGGGTCAAAATTTTGGGAATCAGAGAATAGAATAATAGGCAGGGGCTTGAGCATAATCTATCAAGGCCTACTCACCATTCACCTCCCTCACCTCCTCACCTAATTTGCAGAAGGCTGCCAGTATATCCACCCTGCCTTCACTTGCCAGGAGCACCAGAGAACCAGGGTCCGCGAGGGAGAGTGGGGGTGGGTCTTCGCCATCAGCCATGCGACCATCAAGTGAGGAAGATTGCTTCTCAGCAATCTGCAGGAATATGTCCGAGACCCTCTCCACCTCAAAGCCAAAGCGGCTGCCAGATGACTCGACAATGTGTAACCTCTGAGAGAGAGATAAACTGATGAAGGCTCTGTGTTCTTAACAATGATACGGGGTGGAGGAAGGGGGAGGGAGGGAGAGAGAGGGAGGGAGAGGGACAGGAAAAAGAGGAGAGGAGGGGGAAGAGAACAGGAAAGGAGAAAGGAGAAGGAAGAAATTCCAGGGAATACGGGAGGGGAGTGAAAAAGAGGTAAGTAGAAGAAGGGCAACATCTACAACCTTGTCTGGTGTTTCCACAGCGATGAAGGGATGAGTGGACAACTCCACCTTGTGTTTCAAGTGCAGCTGCTCTGCCACGGCAGGACATGCGTCTCTGTTGGCACACACACGTGAAGAGTTACTGCACCGTGACACGTACACACACTGTCTTAATGTGCAGAGCATTCTAATAACACATCCCTTGCTGCACTACATAACCAAGGACATTTACACTGTACAGTGGCAGACTGTTTCTTTCATGTACACACATACTTTCCGATTATCAGCACACACATGTTCACTGAGAGGGTTGATGTGTATGGTCTAACAACTGACCTCTTCACCATGATGAAGGCAAAGTGCTGGTAGTGAGTGTCAGCCAGCTGTCCCACGAGCTGCTCCTTCAGTGGCCCCTCCCCCACTCCACAGAAATAGGCAACATTGAGACCTGAACCAGAGAAGACAGTCTGTGTGGCTGCACCTTCATACTCCACCTGGGAGGAGGAAGAGAGGAGGAGAGAGGAGGAGGAAGAGAGGAGGAAGAAGGGAGGAGGAGGGAGGAGGAGGAGGAAGGGAGGAGGAGAGAGGAGGAGGAAGGGAGGAGGAGGAAGGGAGGAGGAGGAGGAGGAAGGGAGAAGGGAGAGAAGAGGAGAAGGGAGGAGGAGGAGAGAGGAGGAAGGAGGGAGAGAGGTAGGTCTTCAGAGTAACCCAGTCACATAGAATCTGGACTACAAGAAGCATAACCATGCAAGTTCACCACATGAAGTACCAGAGTGTCTACTCACGGACAGAGGAAGCTTTGTTCGCTGCAGGAACAATTCCAGAGACGTCTGGGCTGAGTTGTACCTCAACCACTGCCTGCCTGACACAAACCATAGGTGGAGCGGGGAGGGGGTGATGGTGTGAGGGGGGCGGTAGGAGAGGGGGAGGATCTCGGTAGCCATGGTAACAACAAGAGGGATTGGGGTAGACAGGAGGGTAATGAGGAGGGATAGGTACTCTGGAGATAGGTGTGCATGTGTGAGGATGTGAGGGTGTGCATGTGAAAGTGGGAGGGGGAGCATGTCGGGTAAGGGTGTGAGGTGTGCATCTGTGTGAGGGGATACAATTACAGCCAATGTGGTGTGTGGGGGAAGGGGCGTACCTGGTGATAGAGTGGAGGAGATGAGGGCAAGAAGATGGGAAGGGTGGGATGACGTGAACTGGCGGTACTCAGTGTGGGCATGGACGTGGGTGACTTGGTCCCCCAGCAGTGCCCTGTGGGATATGTGAGGGGGGGAACAGAGAAGGGGAGGGGATAAATTGTTTTGCTAAAGTCCGGCTAGTTGTTGAGATTGTATATCTTTACTTTCTAGTCCTCACTTTCCATATATGGAAATGTTGTAGTTTACCCTTGCGCATAGTCAGATAAGTGAGGGGAACAGTGGAGGGATAAAACTGTTTTGCTAAAATCCGCATCATGTTGAGATCCCGGCACAGTCCGTAGTACAGTGAGCATAGCACTTGTTTACACAACTCACCAAACAATATGTACCAAGAGTCACTTATCTGACTATGCAGCAAGGATAACTACAACATTTCCATATATGGAAAGTACACACAACTAGCCTGGGAACACTCACTCAAGAGCAGAGGCAGTAAACTGGAGTGGTGTCCCTCCGTCATCCAGGGCCACACCCCTCAATCCCCGGCCCCTCCTGACAGTTGCAGGATGAGAGGAGAGAATTTGACACAGCTCAGAACCACCACCAGTATTACCACACGACACCTGCGTTGTGTGTGTGTGTGTGAGTAGGGGGGGAGGGGGGGATTGTTGGTGGCCCCATGATTTAAGTGCTGGTCTACCTGTTACTCTGAGATGCCTTTCACTCAATCCTGGTGAGTTGATCATGCTTTACGGATATCTTTCTTAGCTAGGTTAACCCCAAGATATTGGCGCATGAGAGACGTCAGTCCTGAACCTGCCTGCACTACTGTGGCTGTGGTTCCCTTCAGCTGCCGTCTGACAGTTGACAGGTGGTCAGGTGGATAGCCAACTGTGTGTGTGTGTGTGTGTGGAGAAGGAGGATGTCACGTGCTACGAGGAAGGAAAGAGGCGGTTCTGTGTTACCTTCTCCCAGGATCAGCAAGGATTTTGAGGCGTCCTCCCACAACGCTGACGAGAACAGCTCGTCTGCAGTCATCCTGGTGACCTTCGCGCCCCCGATCCCGGCAACCAGCAACAGCACAAAGACGCCATAGTGCAAGACAGCGGCCATCCTGAATCTCTTGTGGTGGGCGTGCTCTAGATAAAACACGTGGATACCGGATACTTCCGTCACAGAACTATTCCTCCGTATACTACATCTGCAGCACTACATGTAGCCCCACCCATCTAGCGAGCATGTCCGAGAACACGCCATGGAGCAGTATAACATCTGTCAGGTTTATTGCCGCCGCAGATTGACGTTAGACTACTGCACTCCTGAGCTGTGCAAGGATGATGCGATCCGCAGTATTTCTGAGCTTCCTGGCGCTTGCCCTGTGCGAGAACTTGGACGAGAAGGTACTCACTCCATTTGCACTCACTGTGCCTGTGTGTCTTGCAGTGCATTACTTGCAGCTTGTCTGTGTAAATACCGGTACTGCAGTTTGATGCTTTCACAGTGTGTATGCAAAAACCACTGGGGGGTCCTACAACCAACTTCGTGCAAATTAGACAATCTGCTTCCTTGCTGTCATTATCCGCTAGCTGTGCAACCTTCACTACTGCGCTTCACTGTACACAAGTCCCTTTTTATTGCAATATGCAACTCACTTAAAGATCTTATAAAGCCAGTAGTCTAGTGGGCTCAATCTTGCCGTAATTTGCCCAGTGTATAAAGTCTCCTTCATCGTGGTTGCACTACAATGCTGCTCCCTCTTGTTGCAGTGGTACTCATGGAAGTTGGACCATGAGAAGTTCTACCAGGACTCTAACCAGGAGAGCATGCGACGAATGATCTGGTACGAGAACTATCGGCTCATTTCACTGCACAACAGTGCCACCAATCACTCCTATGCATTGGAACTCAACGAGTTTGCAGACTTGGTGAGTGTGTACATAAGTCTCGTGCTTAATTGGCCTAACATGATCTCTTGGTGCTATCAACTACGTGGATGCATAATACAATCTGTCACAACCATTCTGTATTGTTGAGAATAGAATCGTCATCTGACTGGGCTCATAAATGGATGCAAAGCCCACAATTGTGCAAAAGCCCAGAATTTGAGAGCCGTAAATGTGTGTTAAAATCTCAAACTCTTTCATTCCCTGGAAATAAGGTTCTCTGTGGCCAACTTGAAAACTTTCTGTTGTTCCTTCTTTGCCACACCCTCCCCCAGACCCAGGATGAGTTTCAGCAGGTCTACCTAGCAAAGGCCCGGGCAGCTGACGAGTTTCCTGTCTCTGGCGACCTCCATGTCCCCCTCAGAGATGCTGAGTATGCAGACAGTATCGACTGGAGAGAGAAAGGCTATGTCACAGGAGTAAGCAGACACTATAACATTGCATGCTTCCATGCACCAGGTCACAAAACACTATATCTCTGGTGGTACACCATTATTCCTGGCACAGGAGGTTCATGTTTTACTCCATTCCCCTACCTCTTTCTTTTTCTCCCTCCTTCTTTTTCTCCCTCCTTCCTCCTCCCTCCTCCCTCCCTCCTCCCTCCTCCCTCCTCCCTCCTCCCTCCTCCCTCCTCCCTCCTCCCTCCCTCCTCCCTCCCTCCTCCCTCCCTCCTCCCTCCCTCCTCCCTCCTCCCTCCCTCCTCCCTCCTCCCTCCCTCCTCCCTCCTCCCTCCCTCCTCCCTCCTCCCTCCCTCCTCCCTCCTCCCTCCTCCCTCCTCCCTCCTCCCTCCTCCCCCCCATCCCCCTTCCCCCTCCCCTCCCCTCCCCACCCCTCCCTCCTCCCTCCTCCTAGGTGAAGAACCAGGGACAGTGTGGCTCCTGCTGGGCCTTTAGTGCCACGGGTGCTCTCGAGGGACAGATGTACCGGAAGAAAGGCTCCCTCACCTCCCTCAGTGAGCAGCAACTTGTGGACTGCTCCTGGAAGTATGGTAACTCTGGTTGCAATGGAGGGCTCATGGACTATGCTTTCAGCTACATAAAGAACAACGGACTGTGCTCTGGATCCAGCTACCCTTACCTGGGATATGTGAGTCACACTGCAACTGTGCATGTGTTCCCATACCCTAGTGTGTGTGTGTGTGTGAAGTATATGTCCGCAGTTATATGTGCCTAGTGCTATTGATGCACAACTGACCGAGTACATGTTATGTAGTAGCAATGTAGCCATAGTGTGCATGTTTTGTGACAGACGACAGCAGGTATGACACCGGCAATAACCCATTATTGTACATGAGCTATTCTGGACTTCAATGGGACACTACTGTGTTAGACATGGTGTGAATGACAAGCCCATGCTTCCCTCTAGCCTGGTGACACAGGCATCCATTCACTGCTCTCAATGGGCAGTGTAGCACTAATGGAGAGTTGCCTTTGACTGTAGCACGAACTGAGTGATATTGACAATTTGACTGTAGCACGAACTGAGTGATATTGACAATTTGAGTGACTGTGAATGGGACAACAGGATACATTACTTCATGCTTACGTACACTGCACACTTGCTGTTTGGCTGTGTGGACACAGTGGAGCTAACCCTTGCTTGAAGTGTGGCCCGTTATAATGTCACCTTGTATTCTCCTCCCCTCCTCCCCCCTCATCCTCTTCTCCTCTTCCTCCATCTCCTCTCCTCCTTCCACCTCTCCCCCCCTCTTTTCCCCCATTTCCTCCTGTCCCCATACACACACACCGGCACACATATCCACAACCTCCCCACCTGCCACACCCTCCCACCCAGACATGGCGGTGCAAGTCCGGCTCCTGTTCCTCTGTCGCCTCGTGCAGTGGGTACAAAGACATCTCCTGCGGCAGTGAGAGTGACTTGCTGAGCGCGGTCGCCAGTGTTGGGCCTGTGAGGTAGGCTACACTGTCTGTGCTGACAGTGCGAAGAGAGCTCAATGGATGGACATCATTCTTGAAGCATGCACCATCCACACTCTGTTCCCCAGATTATAGATTAACAGATTAGATGACATTGTCTCCTAAACTCCTCTTCCCCATTCATTCCCACCTCCACATTTCTTTACAAACACATATTCTCCCTCCTTTCCTCCCTCCCCTCCTCACCCTCCCACACTCCACACTCCCCTGCCCTCCCTCCCACAGTGTAGCTATCGATGCCTCCAGCTACGGCTTCCAGTTCTACTCCAGTGGTGTCTACACTGACAGCAGCTGCAGTGCAAACAGTCTCAACCACGGTGTGCTGGTGGTCGGGTATGGCACCTCCAACAACAAAAACTACTGGATCGTCAAGAACAGGTGAGGTATTGTGCACCTAGGTGTCTTACATCAGGTTGTGACAGTTGAATATGGAGCTCTATGGCCTATATAGGGAATGAAATTATTGTTATTGTGCTGTCAGTATATTGCCCTTGATTTCCAGGGTCCTCCCCAGCTTCACCATACACTGTACAGCATGATACCAGAGGAGGTTGGACGCTAGTAATTAGTGAAGTAGCAATTAGTGAATGACGTAATCATAAAGAGGCCCATAGTGAAAGGTGAGATCGATTTACACAAACAGCTTTCGTTTGTTTGGGACGAATCTCACTCTGGCAGTATCCACTGAGTGAGTTTTGTTCCAAACAAACAAGGGATGTTTGTGTAAATCGATTTCACCTTTCACTATGGTATGGTGAAAGGTGAAAGGTGAAAGTGATTTACACAGTGCATCATTCACGTAGTACTAATTGCTACCTCACATGTGTCACTAATTACGAGCTTCCAACCTGGCATGATACAAACTGCTGGTCAGAATGTCTGTAGTGACACAAGGTGGTGAGAGAGGGGACCAGAATGTCTGTAGTGACACAAGGTGGTGAGAGAGGGGACCAGAATGTCTGTAGTGACACAAGGTGGTGAGAGAGGGGACCAGAATGTCTGTAGTGACACAAGGTGGTGAGAGAGGGGACCAGAATGTTCATAACCAGTTCTCACAAGGATGGGACTCTGAATACGTTCTGTCCCGATGTCCCCCCCCCCTCCCTCCCTCAACACACACACAACACACACACACACACACACACACACACACACACACACACAGCTGGGGCACATCGTGGGGTAACAGTGGTTACATTAAGATGTATCGTGGCAGCAACATGTGTGGGATAGCGTCTGCCGCCAGTTACCCCACTGTGAACTGAGGCACCTCATGGAGAGAGAAACTGTCATATTCAGTGTTACCCTTGTGTATTGTGTTGAGCTCAGTTGCTGTTTAATATAGTTACTTTTCAGTTTGGAAAATCTCATGCAGTATATCATCTGAAGACGTCTTGTCCAGAAATACACCTCACTTGCACACCACTTCCTCATGCTACTACTGTCTGTTCAGTAGAGACCAACATAATTGATATGCAGCTTCTAGCAATGTTCCTGCTACAAACTCAAAAAGAAAAGGAGTTTGATGATCAGAGGACGTTACAAGTTGGCTAAGTACTTTAGAATAGAAATTATATTGTTCACATGTGAGCAATATAATTTCTAAGCATGCAGTGTAAAGTGTGTTTGTTCGTATGAGGTTTATCCATTTCTGTGTAATTATTTAGCAATCTCATTTGCCAGCAAATGCCTAGAAACCTTATATAGTTACCATAGCACTCTAGAGGAAATGCCACTAGCTGTTTGATGGTCATTCTGAGAAAGTTTGCTAAATAATTACACAGAAATTGGATAAACCTCATATGAACACACACTGGGTTTCTTACACCCAAGAGCTACACTACACACCAGGTACACCTGGACAGATAGAGCAATGTAATTTGGACCTATTAGTGGCAACGTAATTTGATATTTGATATTTGATATTCCTTTGGACTATCAAAACTAATACACAATTGCTATTATAAGGGTTAAAAAAACAAACATGATTATTAACACCACTATACACTCTGTGTGCATGTTGCTCCACTGTTTAGCCATTGCATATCAATGAAAAAGCCCCGCCTCCCGACCGCCAGGCTCAGGAATGCAACTACATGCATTAGTGAATGGCCATTGCAGACATAGTTTAGTCTACTGGGCAGCCAGCGCTCAGGAATATGAAGAACATTGATGAGCGCACCCACAGCAGACATGGCATCCATTGTGACCAGGTATTTGAGGGCATCCCTTGAGGCGGGGGAGAAGCTAGGGCTCAGACGCACAAAATGGACCACTATTCTGAACACAAACTGTGCGGTGAGGGCAGCTACCCTCTGTCTCTTACTGTCGACCACCAGAAGGTAGTAGAGGACTGTCAGAGAAATGAGCATGTAGGAGAGGAGATAGACATGTCTCAGAGCTGGCAGACAGTAGAGACTGGTGTACAGGGTTGAAATGGGTCCGAGCGTACAGACTAACCACACCCCAAACACGTCTGATTTAAGGAGTCGTCTGTATGTTGTCTCCCCACTGTGATGACACATGAAGGTGTGGTAGAGAACGCTCAGCAGAAAGGGAAGTACACTACATACAAAGTCAATGCACATGAAGACAGTGACTATACTCGTGTCATGAGGCCACACAGCCCAGTAGTCTCGGGAGGCTAGCAGAAAGTAGAGGAACGTCAGACCTAGTGTGTGTGTGTGTGTGTGTGTGTGTGTGTGTGTGCGTGTGCGTGAATGATGGGAGGGAGGCAAGGGTGGGTGTGAGGGGATGTGTGTACATTTGTGTGTGTACTGAAGCAGGCATATGCTGCAGCTCCACCCTCCACCCTCCACCTCCTCCACCCCCCACCCAGCCCCACCCCCACAGCGCTCACAATGACTGTAGATGTTGAAGGACTCGTTATGGAAGTAGAAGAGGCTTCTGACGCACCCTCGGGCGCTCATGGGGGGACGGTAGCCCGAGAGAATGTGCGAATTGAACCTGAGGTGCCCCGGAAGGTCCCCAAGCTTGCACAACTGCGTCATCCGGTCCTCGAGAGTGTCGAGACGGTTCCCAGACCCCACCCGACTTATCTAGACGAATCGATCGCCGACCCGGAAACTGTGACGTCACTGAAAGGTGTCCTTATATAAACAAGGGCAATCGCTATCATAATAAACAAAGATTGACACAACTGTGCAGCTGAACAGCAAAGCCTGCAGCTGAACAGCGACTAAAAAAACTGCAATATGAGTTCTATTCCGATCTACGCCATCAACACGTCCTGCCGCACTGTCGGCTGCACCACGCGCGCCATGAAGCGCGGACAAGCAGCACCACAAGGTAAATTAGATCAGGTGCTCCGTCGGCTGTGTGCACACTTGTGCATGCTTTTGTGTGTGCGAGCGTGTGTGCTATGTATAGAACAGTAGCGTGTACCTCACGGGAGTTCTTGGTACCTTTCTGTCATGTGCAATACTGCAAAACGATCCATTGTTGTTTTGCTAACATCTAGTATTGTATCCTGTGTAGTGGTGAACTCCGGATATACTGTTTAGACAAGAGAGTTTATATCAAAAGTTTCTTTCATGCAACGAAAGACGACCACCTAGGAACGTCTTTCATATGTGCCTGGAAACATTTGGCAAACCCAAATGTTTAGCAAAATCACTACCTAGGTTAGCCTTGTTCCAAAGCTTTCCCCGGCTCCAGTTTTTGATTGCATACTGCAAGCAATCAAAAACTGGTTGGTACAAATTTATGTGTTGCTACATTGTAGCGAGTACTGGTGCAGTATTATTACATTGGTGCCTCTTCCCTTCCCTTCCTTCCCCCTCACATCCCCCCCCCCCCCCCCCCCCCCCGCACACACACACACACACACAGTGACTGTCGGTAGTGGTGCTACAGTAGCTGGAGCCAGTAATGTCTCTGCACCCTCCTCCCCCTCACCCATCCCTCCACCCTCCTCCCCCTCACACATCCCTCCACCCTCCTCTCCCACACACATCCCTCCACCCTCCTCTCCCGCACACCTCAGTCTACCGAGCGATGTGCGTCTCCGAAGCTCATCAATGAACCACCTTGACAAGAGCAACACAAGAAGAGTCGTGGAGAGAGACAGAATGCTGGACGCACTCAACATCTTCAGTTGACTCCCTTTCAGTCCACACCTCTCTCATCAGAACTCTCAACTTTTACATCCTTTCTACCTTTCTCACTGGAGCTCTCTCTCTCTCCTGTCTTGCTGCGTTTACCTCTCGACCTCAACCCTCTCTCTCAATTTTATATCCTCACTTGGGACGTTCACGTCTCTTTAAAACACTCTCAAACGTTTTCTAGTCCTTCTCTGCATCATTCACTCTGTGTCACATCCGCAAACAAAGAGCCAAGTCCATGACGTGATGTACTGCATATTGTGCTGCTTATTTCCGTGTTGTCGTTATTTGGTTATTCGTGTTTGCAGTGGTCTTGTGTACATGTGCGTAGTAAGCCATGTGTTCAGCTTGTTTGTTTTGAGTTAACTGCCATATGAAAATATGTTGTTGAATTCCAGCCCCATGTACATACAGAGGCACTGGTTTATGAAACGCACATGCACAATCAGTGCGTGTTTAGCTATTTTATGGAATGTTGACAAGTTCAAGCAACTGGTGGGCAGATCTGGGAGTGCAATTACCCACATACGCTGAGATTCATGATTAACAACGACGCTGGTTGTGTACTCATTCAGCAACAGTTGCTCTGTCAGGAGAGGAGTGTTCTCACGAATAAACTGCACCATGCTCCTGTAGGAGGAAAGCTTGTTCCAATGAAGCACAAGTTATACTTGATCTTGGCAGATATCATCTTGACAGGAAATTGACAGACAAAATTCCAGATAGCAAACCTGCCATGTGATATGCATTATGCAGACCATTACAATGTTTGGCTAATGGAACATTTCCCTTGGTATGCATTTCCATGGCTGCTCTCCAAATATCGTTTTTTAGCTGTCGGTACTTGAGCCATATACACTCAGACTGCTTTAAAATGCCACATCTACTCACCCATTTATGCAATAGTTACTCTCCTGTGCAATGCTAGTCCAGCTATTGTGCCAACTAGCATGAGGAGGTGGTCCTAATCTATAGCTGAGTGGTGGTTGCTTGCAGTGATGTTGTGGTTCTGTGGGACTGGGTTAGGGTTCACACATGCTGACCAAGCACACCACCTGGCAAACCCTAGGACACAACTAGATGTACCTACTTCCTGTTACTCTAACTCTAAACTGAAGTGTAACTCTGTTCAGAGTATAGAGTGCACATTTGAGGGTCAAACAAGGTCACACTCACAGGTCACAAAAGTTGTGCAATGAATCTTGTGGCAGTGCAATTATGCAATGAATCTTGTCATAATGCATGTGTAACTGCTGGACTGGCAGTAGACACATTCAGTCTGACCATATATGGTCATCACTGATAACAGGGGGTTCCCCATCTGATTATTCAGTGGAAAGTGCAGAGTTTAGTATCATATGGTACAAGTACACACAGGTGGTTGGTAAGGGTTGTAGCACCAAATATTGTTTATGAAGGCATAGCGACAGTGCGGTGGTCATGTGAGGGAATAAAGATCGAGAGTTTAACTATCACCATCGTGCTTGACAGATCTAGAGAGGAGCATATTACAGTGGCCCTCTAGGAAAGACCAAGGCCATTGGTGTTTAGAGAACAGACCCCAAACAGTTTACTGGTCTAGTTCAGCACAGTCACAAACAGAAACTTGCACAACTAAATTGTGCTGAAACTTGTACAGGAAGTTGCATCAGCCAGTGTACAGACTAGACACTTATATCACTGATAGCAGGAGTTACCATCTCATCATGATCAAATGGAGAATGGAATGCTTTACTCTATGAACACTCTAGGGTCAGCCAGGTCATGAACTACAGAAATGCTTTGTAAAATGCAATGTAAGCTACACTCAATTAGAGAGAACTTGACCATAATAGGTCATCATCAGGAGCAGGAGTCTCCCCTTCATTATAGTGAGCCATTTACTGGTCTAGTACAGCACGGTCACAAACTGCAACTGGCACAACAGAAATGAGCAAATTCACAATTGGTAGCTGTGTACAGGAAGTTGCATCAGCCAGTGTACAGACTAGACACTTATATCACTGATAGCAGGAGTTAGCATCTTATCATGATCAAATGGAGAATTTACCCAATAAACACTCTAGGGTCAGCCAGGTCATGAACTACTCAAGTTTTCTACAACAGATTTGTAATGAATTTTTGTACTCAGCAGCTACACTCAATTAGATAGAACTTGACCATATAAGGTAATCAGGAGCAGGTACATGTAATAAGGAGCAGGTGTTTCCCCTTCATTATTGAATATTATGGTGAGGTAGTGGACAACAAGAAGTCAGGTGCCAGCTGGTTGTGGTCAGTTACAAGCGATGCAGGAAACAGATCTGGCTTCCATGGCGTTACATGACTGTATGTTAGCCTCGTTCCCAGGGCTTCCCACTATATCAAAAACTGGACAGTGGGAAGGTCTGGTAATGAGGCTACATGAGAGTAGAGTACTCAAAATGTATTGTATATTTAGTTATTTGGCACCTGGGTAAGAGGGCCTGGATATAGCCTCGATCAAACCCAGGCTTTCCGTTCTGGATTTTGTCTCGCAGCTTTGGAGAAAAATTGATTTTTCTCCAAAGCTGCGAGACAAAATACAGAACGGAAAGCCTGGGTACGAGGCCCTGGGTACGAGGGCCTGGGTACGAGGGCCTGGGTACGAGGCCCTGGATACAGGGACCTGGGTACGAGGGCCTGGGTATGAGGCCCTGGGTACGAGGGCCTGGGTACGAGGGCCTGGGTACAAGGCCCTGGGTACGAGGGCCTGGGTACGAGGCCCTGGGTACGAGGCCCTGGGTACGACGAGGCCCTGGGTACGAGGCCCTGGGTACGAGGCCTTAGGTACGAGGCCTTGGGTACGAGGGCCTGGGTACGAGGGCCTGGGTACGAGGCCCTGGGTACGAGGCCCTGGGTATGAGGGCCTGGGTACGAGGGCCTGGGTACGAGGCCTGGCTTGGTGTTGCAAGGCAATGAAAAATTACTGTTAACAGGAACAAGTATTATATTTTGAATATGATGTGCTAGTCTGTTCTCTTGGTAGACTTTCTGACTCCAGTTTGTCTGAACTCTGACCTTTCCCGGAGATACTCCTCCTTACACCGCTCATAGAACTCTGGGTCATGATAGCTGTAGACAGAAAGGTCGGCTCAGGTGAAGGTCAGACAAGAATAAAACTGCTGTAGCAGTAACAGTAGAGGGCAGGGTGGACTAAGGTACTGTATCATATGCAGTAGTCTCGCAAGCCAGACCCTTCCCACGCAGCGCCGATCGCTTTCAGTATGTGGCACGCGTACCGATACTGAAAGTGATCAGTGCTGTGGAACGGAAAGGGTCTGGCTTGCGAGACTACATATGTAGGTGGAGTGAAGGTGCATGAGAATGATTTCTCTTACTGTCGAGTGAGGCACTCTTTCATGCGCTTGTTGGACTCCTGGCACGCCCACACCATGGACACCGTCCTCCCACGAATACACTCTTCAAACTCTGTGTATGAGAGGAGGGGGGAGGGGGAGGGAGGAGGGGGGGGGGGGGAGGAGGGGGCAAAGAGGAGAGGAGTTGAGCAGGAGTGTAAGAAGGAAGAGAAGAAGGGACGGGAAGGAGGGACAGGAAGGAGGAAGGGGAAGGAGGAGGGGAAGGCGCAGAGGGCAGACAAGGAGGGTGGAGGAAGGGAAGACAAGGCTGTATGAGTTGGTCTGCAAGCTAGATCTAATGCAATCATTTTAGCATTTCTTTCTGACGACTGAGGAAGACTGACCCTTGACGTAGTCTGCACAGAGCAGCATGGCTTTCTCCCTCATCTTCTTTGGAATGAGAACATCCTTCTCCACGTGCCTCAGCTCAGCGTCACCCCCTGCACTCAACGCTGACATTGCTGGGAGAAAACATTGTAACAGCTGAATCTCAAGGGGTATGCATAACAGGGGTACATAATCACCTATGTGTCACTTGTAGAGGCAGAATCAAAAATCAAGAGAGGGATCAACGTCCTTGCTTCTAACATATTGGAGTGGGACGAGCAGGTAATTGCAGCAAACATTTCAACATATAAGTGACTATCCCTTGAAGTTGTTGTATAGGCAAGGGGTAGTCACTTATATGTCCCGTGTAGAAGCGTTTGCGACCGGGATCAAAATTGAATCAAGCGATCAAAGCCCTCTTGGGGGGCCGATCAAGGGATCAAGGTGACCTCCGAACTGCTAAAAATCAACAATCAAGAACACGAGGCTAAAATTTGACCCTTGGAAATCAAGTGATCAAGAGCCTCAGAAGGGAACGATCAAGCTATCAAGCACACTTTTTGCCAATCAAAAAACTTGATCACCGTCGCAAACGCTTCTACAGGCGACATATAAGTGACTACCCCTTGATAGGGAAGCAACCATTGAAGCAGTCACCCAGCTCAAATTTCCAATAAGAGCCCACCACAATCTCACATCATCATCATCATATTGATAGTGTGGATCATAGTAAATGCAGTCATGCATGTAAGGTATGGCAACCTACTCAATACACTTCACTCTTGCTGGACTGCTGACAGACCTCACTTGGATCTCAAAAGTGGGCGGGGCTGAGTCGATCTCGGAATGGGGGTTCGGAATGAGACGAGTTCTTTGCGGGCACGTGCCAGACTCTGACCATGTCGTTTGGAGGTCGAGGGGAGGGAGAAGGAGGCGATGAAGAGGACCGATCACAAATCATAGCACACTTTCAGGTGAGGCAGTCAACAGTAAGAGTGTGTCGGTGTGTACAATTGAGACGGGGGGGGGGGGGGGGGGGGGGGGGAACCATCTCTGGACCTGTTCCTCGCCCCTTCTGTGTGCCTACAGTAGTCTTCATACCATACCAAGTTAAATCCAGACCTTCCATTACATACGGTACATATAATCTCATTTGTGTACGATATTGATTCTTACACACACGCACACACGCACACACCCCTTAGGAGATCACAGGAATTGACGAGGAGGAGAAATCACTCCAAGTGCTCTCCTCTCACCACTGGAACCTTGAGGTACACTGCATGGTAGCACTCACACCCTGCACACCTCCCTCCTACACTTCCCACCTTCTGGGCCCCTCCTACCCTTCCTCCCGTCTCTATCCTCTCTCCTTCCCCTCCTCACGCCCTCTCCTCCTCCCCTCCTCACTCTCTCTCCTCCTCCCCTCCTCACACCCTCTCTCCTCCCCTCCTCACACCCTCTCCTCCTCCCCTCCTCACAGGCAGCTGTACAAGATGTACTAAATGAGAAAGAGGGAATTCGTCCAGTGTTTGCTCCCCCTCCTCCCCCGGACCCTCATCCCTCTCCTCCTCCTCCACAACCCTCACCACCTCCACCACCCACACCACAAGCTGGGTATGTGAAGTGCATGAAATGAGCTTAATGGTTGAGAGCTCTCAAGTCCAGGCAAACATTGAGCGATAAAATGTTCTCCCAGTAATAGTGACCCCCCCCACCTTCCTCCTCCCCTTCCTCCTTCTTCCTCTCTCAGACATCCAGTCCGTGCTGTGTTACCAAGGCAACAGGGCTGGTGGGAGTGGCTCGTCAATCTGGCATTCTTTCCTCTTCGTTTTGTTATCAACACAACGAGCGAATTTATGCAGTTTATTGGTGAGGGACGTGTACGTGTGTATTGAGTGTGCATGTACATGTAGATGTATAGTGCCGTGTAGATATATAGTGCCGTGTAGAAGTGCATTATTGTAGTGTAACCTGTGTATGTGTTGCAAATTACCATGTAATAGGCATACTCGAGATCTTGACCTTGTTTACTTTATGGTTAAAATCTTTAGTGGCATGAACACACACACACACACACACCACACTGCTCCACGCTGTTCATTCACAGGCTTCTGTCTCACACACACACACAGTGAGCCTATTGTTTGGATTTCAGCCGGCTCCGGCTCGCAATGCACGAGCAGATGTTCAACAGTTTATCTCCGAGTTTGAGAGCGAGTACGGGACCACCCATCCCTCGTTCCTCCAGTGTAGCTACAGTGAGGTAGGGATGGGAGTAGCAGAGAGAGAAGGAGAATAGACTGTTAACAGTGTGCTGTGTGCAATTGTCTTCCCTCAGGCCCTCAACCGTGCGAGACAGGAACTCAGATTTCTCCTGGTCTACCTCCACTCACCAGGACACCAGGACACACCCCTCTTCTGCAGGTACAGCCATGTTTCGTCTTCTACTACATGTACCCTCCTTGCTTTACCACCCTCTTCTACTTCCCTCTCACTTCTTCCTCCTCCTCCCCTCTCCCTCCACCCCTTCTCCCTCCCCTCCCTTTCTCAGGAGCATCCTCTCCTCTGAGGAGTTTATCCATTTCACCTCAGCTGAACTGTTGATCTGGGCGGTGGGTGTCAACACGGAGGAGGGAGTGAGAGTGTCATATGTGCTGAGAGAAAACACATACCCTTTCCTGGCACTGATTGTCCTGAAGCAGTCACGGATGGTGGTGTGCGAGAGGGTGGAGGGGGAAGTGATGAGGGTGGGGGAACTGGTGACTCGACTCACTCAGGCCATTCGAGATAACGAGGGAGAGCTCATTGTGGAGAGAAATGAGAGGTATGGAGTGGGGAGAGGTGTAGAGGTACAGTTGATATCAACCACCCTACCTAATTTTGCTGTTGGTAGTACTTTTTCACTGTTTACTATTGATAACTTGTTGCAAACTAGAGACTTTCCAGCTTATGTGAGTGCCCTTTGTGCTGTATCCATTGTACATGTAGATCTCGACGTCAGCAGGACCAGCTGCTGCGTGAGGCCCAAGATCAGGCATTCCGTGAAAGTCTAGAGGCTGATCGAGAGAAGGAGAGGAAGAGGAGGGAAGGAGAGAGGAGGGAGGAGGAGGAGAGGGAGCGACAGAGGGAGAGAGAGAGGGAGGAGAGACAAAGAGAAGAGGTGGGACACATATCCTGTACCATCAGCTGCTGTGGCATAGTTCTCCCCCACTCCCCAGGAGGTGGCGGTGAAGCGGGCGGTGTGTATGAGCCGTCTTCCTCCAGAGCCAGAGGCAGGAGACCCCCAGGCCATCCACGTGATGCTGCGTACACCCGGAGGAGAGCGACTAGAGAGGCGATTCTCTGCCAATGATAAACTGCAGGTTAGGGACTGTGGGAGTTTCACTGACTAACCTGTTTGTCTGCAATGTTTTAACCCTCCCCCTTCACACACTCACACCCACACACACGCACACAGTCAGTATACATTGTTCCTCCACAGTCAGTTTTCCACACCCCACAGTTCTCCCCTTCTTGCATACACAGTCAGTAAGTGTTCCTCACTCCCCCCCCCCCCCCACACACACACACACACACACACAGTCAGTGTATGACTTTGCCATGACCTGTGAACAGTTACCTCATCATCTAACGCTGGTCACAAACTTTCCTCGCAAGGAGCTCGTGTGTGATGGAGAGGGAGGCCCACAGCTACAGGACCTGGGGCTGGGAAGAAGATGCATCCTGTTTGTGCAAGATAACTCAGAGGACGACTAGCTTTGCATGCTATCATGTAAAGCAAGAGCGCATAAGAACGGGCGGCTAGAGTAAGAGCGTGTAACTCCAATAGAAGCCCGTAGTCCGGGCAAAATTATTGAACCGTACTAAAAATAGAACATCCGGTCACGTGTGCGCTTAGCAACAATGCATAAGGGCTTATGTCAACGCGCAGTGCGCGTTACTATTTTTAGTACTGGCGGTAAATTCCGTCCAGTTTCGAATTTTACGTAGTTACACGCTCTTACTCTAGCCGCCCGTTCTTATGCGCTCTTGTGTAAAGTTGGTGCCGTTTTATTCAATCATTGATGCAGATGCTGATTCAGGCCTTGAAACTCAGTGCCGTTTGTGTCAAAACTCCTATTTTAGCAAACATTTATGAACACACCAATGTTTACTAAATATCGCCTCCCTGATAACGATATTTAGGCCCTTACAACCGGTATTCCTGTTTCTGTGGAGGAAAGTATTGGGTGTAGGTGGCAGGCCATTTCATCCTTGCCCATAACAAACCGTTGAGCAGATCCACTAGAGGCACACACTTCCAGGTGCATGGTGAGCAAGCAGCAAGGGCATAAACTTTAACTAAGAGAAACCCACTAACTACACATGGTGTGGAAGCCTGGTTAGAGGACAAAAGTGGAACAGGGGATTGGACTTCGGTGCACAATCCAGCTTCTATTATTATAAGCATAGTCATTGCATGGGTGAAGTGAAGCTTGGTATTGCATATGAAGCACTGTGGAAGAGGGGTGCTAATAGGCTGGTGGTAATTGAAGCCATGTAGCGGCAAGATGATACAAAGGCAGCCAACTTGCTGGGCAGAAGATGGCCATGCTACTGTTGTATGCATCTATATCTAAATTATATAGAACTTGAATAAGAACACCACACAAATGCTACTGCAGCTGAGAGATATCAGTTGCTGAGTTGGTGTTGTAAAGAAGCGCCATTTAGTGTGGTCACTGAAGTGTCAACATTTTTGATCGTAACTCAGGTTAGCAGTGGTTTAAAAAAAATCGCATATTCTCATTTTTAGCAAATGTAAGTACCTTCATGCTAAGATAGGTAGTTTGGGCAATGTAAAATCCTGTGTCACCATACGCCTGAGTCCCATTTCATGATGGCAAATGTTTGGCTCAGTATAATCTCCATGGATTACCTCTCAGGCTTACTACTTCAATGATAACTGTATCCAGCTGTGGTGTCAAACTTCAGTAAGTCCTCTCAGGCTTGGAAGACAGGCTAAAACATTGGGCATACACATGCACTTTTGTGGCTTTTCATTCATTCATTCATCCAGGATAGGTAGCTGGAGCTTGAGTATTTACTGTATGTACATATGTATACAAGGGCTATTCAACAGTTGTGTTGACAGGCTGAAAGCAGAGACCCTCTTTCGATCCATGGCTGATGGATGGCGAACCCCATCTGCTATTTCTAAGATGCCTCAAGTAAGGACTATGCATGACAAGCCAGGCTGTGTTTAGACTTAGCCTATACACTTAGCCAGAGTAGATGCTTAGGTTGCACTAAGGGCTGCATTGTATGGTACGTATACCACCCAATGACAAGCTAGTCTATGCAATCATCTTCTCTAAGCTGTTAAGCACTTTTGTAGAGTAACAAGCTTTGTTCAGCTACATGCCACGCCACCTGTGTGCTGTGATCTGATACTTCACTGAAAATCTTGGATATATAAGTTAAAGCAATGTATTGCTTGCTTACGCTCGCCCACAATGTTCTACATTCGCCTAGTTTACTATAATTTTCCACTTGTGGTGTAATTCGCAATGCACGGTTTTGCGCATGCGTACATGTATCCACGTGCACTTCGAATTTGGCGGGCATACAAATGTCCCGCCAAATTCGAAGTGCACGTGGATACGCATTGTGCTGCTGATCGGAGAAGTTTGGAAGAGCTTATGTGGAGCGAAGGGAAAGCACTCTGTCGACAAGAAAGCAGATCGGAGCGAGCAGAGAGAATGGTCACTGGTGCGGTGGAGGGGAAGGCGCTACGCCAAGCCAAAAGACATCGGGAGCGAAGACGGTTGAAACAGGTAAGCCGGATAAGAAAAGTAGACTAGATGAGCATGAGCAAAACGCGCGCGATGCGACCGCGAGCGAACAGCGAAGAACTGCGCCAGGGGTGTGATCGCGTACGGAGAGCGCACAATTTCTTGAGTGCGGAATAATTATTGACTTCTTGAGAATGGGCCCATTCTTATGCCGGCGCACTTGACAGCCAGTATACATGAACGATAATTTAGGGGGGTGCCAGGGGAAGACCATTTTCAACGCGTAGTCTGTCTTCTGGTGTGCTCTGAGAAGGGTGCCAGGGCAGGGCTCGGCTGTCCTCAATTGCTATGACATGCAACATACATACACTGCAAACTACACACATACATAATTATACATGTATGCATGCATATGCACAAACACACACTCTGGTACCCCAAAAGGGGTGCCAGGGGTAGGCTTTCTGTACACACACTAACACACATGTACTCATGCACTCACTCACTCAATGTAGTCTGTCCTCTGGTAACTTTGAAAGGGGTGCCAGGGGAAGGCTTGTCTGTCTTGGTGTAGTCTGCCCCCTGGTGAACAATCCCAGGGTAAGACTTGTCTGTCTTCACTTAGTCTGTCCTCTGGTAACTTCGAGAGGGGTGCCAGGGGAAGGCTTGTTTGTCCTGGATCGCACACATGCACAAACACACACTCTGGTACCCCAATAGGGGTGCCAGGGGTAGGCCTGTCTGCATGTTTTCAATCACACATGCTCACTCACTCAATGTAGTCTGTCTCCTGGTAACTTTGAGAGGGGTGCCAGGGGAAGGCTTGTTTGTCTTGGTGTAGTCTACCCCCTGGTGAACAATCCCAGGGGAAGACTTGTCTGTCTTTACTTAGTCTGTCCTCTGGTAATTTCGAGAGAGGTGCCAGGGGAAGGCTTGTTTGTCCTCAATCACACACATGCACAGGTGGATGCAGAAGGCAGGGTTGAATTAGGGAGCATTGTGGGTGGAGGGAAGGAGTTTAGCGTGGGAGTCTCACCTTCACCACCTTACCTCCCATCCCACTTCTCCCACACCCTCACCTTCATTCCCCACTCACACCTCACCCTCATACATCTTCACCCCCTACCAACCTCATGGACTACACCAAGATGGACGAGTCTTGTACCCAGGCTGTTAATTTTCTCCTACGAACCACCTGGATATGAGGCTAGTCTTCCCCTGGCACCCCTCTCAAAGTTACCAGGAGACAGGCTACATTGAGTGAGCGAGTGAGTGAGTGGGAGAGTGAGTTGCACTGTGTGTGGGTCATGGTGGTTGTGTGTGAGTCATGATGGTTGTGTGTGGGTCGTAGTGGTTGTGTGTGGGTCATGGAGGTTGTGTGTGGGTCATGGTGGCTGTGTGTGGGTCGTGGTGGTTGTGTGTGGGGTCATGGTGGTTGTGTGTGGGGTCATGGTGGTTGTGTGTGGGGTCATGGTGGTTGTGTGTGGGTCATGGTGGTTGTGTGTGGGTCATGGTGGCTGCGTGTGGGTTGTGGTGGTTGTGTGTGGGTCATGGTGGTTGTGTGGGTCATGGTGGTTGTGTGTGGGTCATGGTGGTTGTGTGTGAGTGATGGTGGTTGTGTGTGGGTCATGGTGGTTGTGTGGGTCATGGTGGTTGTGTGTGGGTCATGGTGGTTGTGTGTGGGTCATGGTGGTTGTGTGTGGGTCATGGTGGTTGTGTGTGAGTGATGGTGGTTGTGTGGTGGTTGTGTGTGTGAGTCGAGAGAGGTATCTAAGGATGCCATCATATGTCAAAGTACCAATGACTTCAGACATCCAAGGCTAACCTGCTCACAGGAGGACAGAAGGCTCTTCCATAGACTACAGTGTACTATAACGATTCGGTATACCATATTGACTCTCCACATGTTACTGTACCAACTACCTTGATCAGTCAAGGTTGTCCCTGACATGGTAAATAATTGTGATCACATCCTAGGAAGTTCCAGGGATAAAGAGTGGCGAGTGTCATGGTGTCTGTAATTAATAAGGAAAGAGCGTCAAGTATCACGGTGTGTGATCAATGTAAGGAAAGAGCGTCAAGTATCACGGTGTGTGATCAATGTAAGGAAAGAGCGTCAAGTATCACGGTGTGTGATCAGTGTAAGGAAAGAGCGTCGAGTATCACGGTGTGTGATCAATAAGGAAAGAGCAGAAACCGAGGCACGTTTGTCACTCAATGCCAAACAAATGGAGCACTCATTTTCTTCAGTCCTTTCGTCCCTTGTGTCCCCATCACCCCATCTTTCCTGTTTCCATTCACCCTGCCTCTCCCTCCCATAGGCATCCATTGACCAACTCCAAAGGTAACTGAACTGTATACGCACTACTGTACGCTACCATTTGACTATACATTAGCACATGGTAGTCCACACCCTTTGTTTTTGGTGAATGTACCAATACAAACAAGATTTAATCCAATCTTTTCTTCCGTAGGACAAGTGTGGGCAAAATGGTGATGAGAAGGAGAAGAGACAGGATGGTGACGAGAGGGAGAGGAGAACTTTATGCAAATAGACAAGGACCTTTTTAACCCACTATCTCTGTGTTCCATTGCAGGATGGTGACGAGAGGGAGACGAGAAGAGAAGAGACAGGATGGTGACGGGAGGGAGACCATAAATTTATACCAATAGACAAGGAACTTTTTAACCCACTATTTCTATGTTCCATTGCAGGACACACACGTGGGATGGTGGGAGACAAGGAGAGGAGACAGGATGGTGACAAGAGGGAGATGTGAAGAGAGAGAGGAAAGAGGATGGTGACAAGAGGGAAAGGAGAACTTTATGCAAATAGACAAGGACCTTTTTAACCCACTATCTCTGTTCCATTGCAGGACACACGCACGGGATGGTGACGAGAGGGAGACGAGAAGGGAGAAGACAGGATGGAGACTAGAGGGAGAGGAGAGGAGAGGAGAGGAGAGAGGATGGTAACAAGAGGGAGACGGGATGGTGATGAGAGGGAGACAAGAAGGAGAAGAGAACTTTATACAAATAGACAAGGACCTTTTAACTCACTATCTCTACGTTCCATTGCAGGACACATGCATGGGATGGTGATGAGAGGGAGACAAGGAGAGGAGATGGCCCCGATGATGAGGATGGTGGCTCCACACTTGTGCATTGTGTTATACAGTCTTTGTGTGTGGACCACCTAGACTGAGGGGCCGTCTCCATGACAACATGTGTCAGAAGCTAAGGAAGAGTCTCTGTCTTGCACATTTTAATGGTAACGGTGTTACTTTGGTAGCAAATGGGTTAATAATTTATACTATATAGTAGCTAAGAGGTTAATTAACTTAGTGATATTGTTCCCTGGTCTCCAGACCCTACCCTCTCACGAGAGGCACATGTGGACGGGACACAAGACTAGTTGTTCCCTTCCTATAATTCTCATCTTGTGTTTTATCTTATCTGCTTTACCATTTCCCTATCTTGATCAGTGCAGTGTTACATCCTGCAATTTACATACCACTCATTCTCAAGCTCTGCCCTCATGTGAACTGAAAGCAACTGGTGAGAACACCACCACCTGGGATGGACAGCCAGAAGGTCTGTGATGTTGAGACCAACTCTCAAACCCTTTGCTGGTACATCTTTTGTTGCCCCTAGCAACCACTGATGCTGTGAGACTGGGAGAGGAAGGTGAACTGGAGGAGCCAGCAGTCTCATGCACCCCTGCACCTCACCTGCACTGCACTACACTGGTATGTTTGTAACATTGCAGACCCTTAGCTGCCAACCAATGACATAACCTTGAAAGAGTTTGATAGCAAAGTTTTTTTGTGTTCTACATTCAGTGGAACTGACATTACACATGTCTCAATACATACATTCCCTAGCCTCATAACCAGGCTTTTCGGCATGGGGAGGAGCCTGGGTACGAGGCTATACATCCCCCCCTTATACACACATCTGTACATAAACGTGCACACACACACACACACACACACACGCACTCTCACCTACAGCTGCAGACAACCGTCAAGGAGAATGCTGGGGTACAGAAGAATGTCTGTTGTCTCACTCATTACAAGGAATCACATCACGGTATGCAAGTGTCCACATGTACCTACTGCACTGAGATTTGGTTGTCAACATTTGTGTACCTTCCCTCCTCCCACCTTTCACATATGCACACACACACACACACACACACACAAACCTTTCCAGCAAAAGTTGGGTATCTATGGCAGAGGGAAGTGCTCAGAAAATGTCACTAGAAGTAAGGGTTCTATTTGTGAGACTGAGAGGGAGTGGGGGGGGGGGGTGGGGGGGAGGAGGGGGGGGGTGTAGTGCTTGTGCGGCTACGTACATTAGGGTGTCAACTGAATCAATTTTTCTCTCATTCTCTTGTGACAGGAAAGGCGCTTGGTGAAATCAAGGTAAGAGCATAGCTCAGTGTTGTTACAATGTTATTCCGTAAGGTGTGCTTGGTACCTTCCTTCATATCA
This sequence comes from Agelas oroides, assembly GCA_949130485.1. NCBI lineage: Eukaryota > Metazoa > Porifera > Demospongiae > Agelasida > Agelasidae > Agelas > Agelas oroides. Next base: position 32,955 of record OX422186.1, read on the forward strand.
TCGATCATCATTGTGAACTCGTTTTTGTTGGCTTGTCACACATACACACACACACACACACAGGTTCCCAACCACACTGCCACTCACCAGTGATTGTGACTGACAATCTTGGAAGATTTTGTGAGACAGATTTCACATTCAGTCGAGGGTTCCTGCAACCTGGTCATCACCAGTATTATACTCCTGATCTTCAATGTATACCAATCATGCTAGAAGCATGCAGATGAACAGTCATGTCAGTGAATCATTGTAGAGATCTGTCACTTCTTGTCCCTCATTACAGTTTTAACTATACCTATGAGCTAGGCACATTTGTTTTGTAACAATATCTTTCTTCTTGAACATTAACCTTTCTGGGTGGAGCAAGTTCTCTCATTACAGTTTTAACTATACTATGAGCTAGGCACATTTGTTTTGTAACAATATCTTTCTTCTTGAACATTAACCTTTCTGGGTGGAGCAAGTTCTCTACTAAGTGGGTGATACTCAGTTGCTAGGGTGGGGGTGGTGTTAAGTAAGGCTTGTGGATGTATGATCCAATACATTATAAAACATTCTGAATTTCTGATTTCTTCCTGCTATATAAAAGTGTAAACTTGGTTGATGACCATTTAGAGTTGTGTCACTTGTATTGTGTGCATGCAGGCAGTGGAGCAAAGAGACTGCAGTGATCATACTGTATAAAGATTCATACATGAAGATACATGCATGAAGCAGTGAGGTTCAAAGGTTTAATCGAAAAGCCCACAGGGGAGCACGAGGTATGAAGTATACATATGAAAAGGTAGGCTGAAGAATCTGATCATGAGTTTCCCTCACTTCTCGCCAGAATACCATGTCACTGGCTTCAGTGCTGAGAACAAATCCCAACCTTGTTGACCTCACCCTAGGAGAATGCAACATTGAATCAGATGGAGCCTGTCATTTAGCAAATGCTCTGCATGCATGCATGCAAACAATACACTGCAAGAGTTGATCCTGGAAGATAACCCAGTTGGAGTGGAAGGAGCTACTGCATCTGAAAAGCTGCTCAAGAACACATCACTGAAAAAAACTAAAACTTACGAGATGATTCCATAGGTGAGGTGGGCACTCAGAAACTGATTGACTCTCTCATGCACAACACAACAGTGGGAAAAAAATGACCCTCCCTAGGAAGTACAAGTTGTCCATTGCCAGTAGTGAAGTAGACAGCAGTAGAGTGAAATTCTAATATCAGTTCTCTTTTGCAATACCACTATTCTTAAACGTTACCTGTTTGTAACAACAGTTCAGTTGTTTGAAAAACAATAGAGAAGTTGGGGGGAGAAGAGAGGAGGGATAATGATGAGGTCACCCGCGCGACCGTTAATTTGATTACCCCAAAATAAGCGTAGGCGTACCTCGCACTCAGTGTAACTCGAGTCACGAAACTATATTAGTCTATAAAGAGCTTTAGCCAGTTTAGGGTTAGTAGTAGTATAAGTTGAAGTCTGTTGAACGGCGTCCGCATAATGAAAGGTCTGATCTTGTTCCTCGCTACTGCCGCAGCCGTCTTGCGACAACCCGCAGCAGCTGCAGAGGTGAGTTGTGAATCGCATGCTGTACATAGCCATGGCCACCTGCGGTACGATCTGTAATACCAAAATGAACTGTTTATTAAAGTAATAGCCAAGCCTGCACTGCTGGATACAGTCCCTAGTCAGTGCTCAGAAAAACCAGGACGTGTACCCCAGTGTGCCCCATCTTAATTGGCTACTCCACCACCTTGTTAATGTACTACAAACCACAAATTGTGAGGTGGGTCGAAGGCAAGTTTGCAGTTGGTTGGAAGCATGGATTATTGGAGTGAAACGATTCAAGTTAAATGCAATAGCAGTATGCACAGCAACTTACTATCAGATAAATCTATGTTATGAGTGTTCACCATGTTCTTCATGTAAGGGCCATGCATGAATGACAAGCTAGACCGGTCATTTTCCTGCTAGTTCATGGTCACAGTAACTGCTCCAGCTGGGCAAACAGCTTGCATTATTAGCATCTGTGGTCTGTAGCAAGCCTCACTCCAAGGTCCCGCCCAGTTTCTGTCACTTGTGATATGGTGAAGCTGGTACTGCATGCAATTAAGCAGCAGAAAGATGGGCGGGGCCTGGGAACGAGGCTAGCTGTAGCTGAGAATACTTATCTAGTGAACCGGCTTTACACCTTTGTGTTCTGTTGAGAGAGGTGTCACCCTCTGAAAGCAGGACCTGAATGGACCAATGGCTGGAAATTGACAGACTAGTCCATTGTTATATCACTATTTGCAGCAATTCTGATAACTAACGTACCCAGCCTAGATTCTCTTGTAAGGAAGGACAAATCCTGGAGTGGGTTTATTGCAGGCAGGCTAATTAATCTAATTGGTATAACTTGATCGATTACAGTTGTGACTCACATGTGCACAATTTACATATCATTACAATAGTTTGTTAGAGTGTATTGAAATTGGTTGAACAGCTCCGCTGGTGTGAGAGTGTGTGCACACGCCCACACACTGATGAACAGAAGCACAGAAGCACAGGAAATTAACATCTTTTTGCACTGCAGGAAGAGCATTTCCCATGTTAGTAGTGAGACTTACACACAAGGAGTTCAATGTTGTTGTACCTCGTTATGAGATCATTTCCTGGTAGATAGTGACTTAGTTTCTGTATTGAATTGTGAGACCACTCTTTTCCTCTTTTGGTTGAGGAAAGAGCTGCTGACAATGACCAATCAGAAGCCACCAGCATTCAACACCACATTTTCACATTGACTGTTAATGGCTATGCCATGTTCAACATCTGGTACAACTCTTTCTCTTATTGTCTGTAAATAGTAAAACAATAGTCTGAAATGAAGTACTACACATTAACTGTCTATGAGACCTTGTAAGGTACAGCATCCTCATGTGGACCTTCATTAGATGTGCTTTGTGGTTTTTCCAGCAGGCTGCGGGTCTTTCCTTCAGTGGTAGAAAGTCTGTAGGTAGTTGCCTTCCAATCCATGACTTGTATAGGATGTGACTACAAAATGTCTATGTTGTTGTCATAGCAACAGCCTTGCATGTTTCCAGGCATAGTGTGATGTCTTAGTGTAGCTTCTATAGTGGCAGTGGGGGTCTCGTATGTCCTAATATGGGCGTAGGATGTTTATTGTATTGTGTACAGTATTCCCATGTTGTGGCTGTGGTGGATCCGACTGAGCGAATGTTGCTTCGTCTGGGGAATGTAACTTATTTGCTGGATGTTACCCCTCTGCCACACCCATTATCACTGCCACCCATTCCACTTCATATGTTATTCAAGTTCAAGATTTGGTTGCCAAGCAACATCCTACAAATATAAATATTGCATTATTAGTAACACACACACACACACAGACACACACACAGACACACACACACAGCATGGACACATACACACATATTTACACGGGGATGCACACACACACACACACACACACACACACACACATACACACACACACACACACACACACACACACACACACACACACACACATACACACATACACACACACACACACACACACACACACACACACACACACACACACACACACACACTAGACCATCTCAGACACTGTCCCTCTCGGGCTGGACCCCATCAATGCAGCCAGACACTGTCCAGAGTGGACATACTTCAATATCACCACCTACAACAATACAGACCCTGCGGCAGACAACAGCATGGTCAACAGTACAGACGTGTGTAGCTGCTGTCATCCTAAGTGCACTGCGTGCTACGGTCCCTCCAGTGACCAGTGCTACAGTTGTAACTCTACCTTCTTGCTGGTGGTGGAGGAGGGGAGTGGTGGGGGAGGGTCAGGAGAAGAGGAGCTGGTGGTGAACATCACACGTGATAGGGGCATGTGTGTGGCGCAGTGTCCAGATGGGTATGAGAGGAGCGGAAGAAACTGCACCATGGTGGTGGAGAGGTGAGAGTGTGTGTGTGTGAGGGGGAGAGAGGATCTGTGAGAGATGAGTGTGTGGAGGGGAGGGGAAGGAAGTGCACATGTGTATCTGTGTGGGGGGGAGAGAGAAGGGACGAGTGTCTGTCAGTATGAGAGGAGAGGATCAAGTGAGGGAGATTGTGTGTGTGTTTGTGTGAGTGTGAGGGGAGAAGAGGGACAAGTGTCTGCATGGGTGTGGGAGGGAGAAGTGGGACGAGTGTCTGCATGGGTGTGTGAGGGAGACATATATGCTAGAATAGGTTGAATATGCCCTTATAAGGACAATGATGCAACAGTTCAAGTTCCTGTGGCCATATATGGTCACAACTGATCTCTGTTCCTTATCTCAAGTGATGACCTCACTGCCAGCAACAGGGAAGTTCACTGGAGAAGACATGTGCAAACAAGCCTTATAGGCAGGGACAAGCCTTGTAGCTAAGCTGGTGCCACCAGTCTCTTCAATCACACTGCCGTGACACTTTCTTCCTTATCCCAATCGATGATCTCACAGTGGTGTAAGAATGGTAGAAGACCCTCACGAGGAGGAACTCAGAGGAACTAGACATCACAGATATTAGCATAATGGCCCATTGTTGACTGCCTGACATCTCATTTCCTGTATGACTAGATTTCGACCATTTCCTAGCTTGAGACTGGCTCCAGACCATCTCCAGACTATGTCGTATGTTGAAACAAACTAATGAGCTCCTAGACCCTCAACAATGAATGAGAAAAGAAAATCTGTTGCCATGGTGACAGCTACCATTTTAAACCTGCCCAGACCTATAAAGGGAAAGGTCTAGCTAGCCGGACAGTCTGCTAGCACCTATTAACATATAATGTGCTAATATTTCACACATTGACACCTAACAGTCACAGTCTGTCACAATGGGACACAGTTGGGAGGTAGAAGTCCCAAACGTGAAGTGGGCAGCTGTATCTCCTTATATGGTAACTACAATATTGTCTGTGCAGGCTGGTTTACTGTGTAACAAAAAAATATTTCTACTTCAAAGTTTCTATAAACATGCGTACGTAAAACCACTGTCAAACTATTTTGCTACTAAATGTCATGTACCAGGCAGACCTTTCCCTTTGTGTACTGAAAACAAACTGTCTTGAACTGCTTGTACCAAGATTATGACAACATGTGACGTAGACGACACTATACAAGGGATTAATTGACAAACCATATGTGTGAGGATACCATTTGAGAAAGCATGAAACGTCTTGCTTTACCCAAAGTTATTTTAATTTCTCTTTTCGTACTAGCACAGTGCACATTTTATATATTCATCATCAGTGGCCGCTTTTGATTTGAGAATGTAGGCAGCCTCACAAAATTGAAAGTATTTGCTTGTGAAAATTTCAATGTGTGTGGTAGCTAAACTGGTGTTCCAGTGAGTAGTGACATTTCGATATTTCTATAGACTGTCTCGTGAAGCGATTATCGGTATTGGAGCAGGGGGCGGGGCACTGGTGCTCTTGGTTCTTGTCTGTCTGTGTCTGTGTCTCTGCTGCTGTGTGAGGAGGAGGAGGAGAACAAAACGGAAAACACAGGTAGCAAATTTGTCTTCTTTTCTTTCTCTTCCCTCCCTCCCTCCCTCTCCTAAGTCCTCTTCCGTCCACTCCCCTCCTCAACTGTTCTTCCTCATCTTTCTCCTCTCTCCCTGTAATTAATTTCATCCACCTCCCCCTTCCCTCCCCCTTCCCTCTTCCCTCTTCCTCTCCCTTCCCTCCCTCCTCAACCTCCCAGGACCTCACTCGCGTGGAAGATAAAGTGAAAGTGAAGGAGGAATCTCTGGACTCCAAAGAGCAGATACTCTCCAATGATGCCTCCTCAGTATGTGTGTGTGTGTGTAGTACGTTGTTTCACATGTGAACCCATGCACAGTCCCCTTACCCTCCCTTCCTCCCTTCTTTCCTCCCCTCGTCCTTCCCCCTCCCTCCCTCCATCCATCCTTCCCCCCCTTTTTTCACCCCCTTCCACTCTCACCTACCTCCTTCCCTCGTTCCCTCCTTCCCTCCCTCCCTCCCTCCCTCCCTTCCTCCCCTCCCTCCCTCCCTCCCTCCCTCCCTCACTCACTCACTCACTCCCTTCACCCCCTCCCACTCTCTCTCCTTCCTCCATATAGCTAAAACGTGACAGTACAGACGATAACCCACTCTACATGCATGATTTCTCCACCACCATCACTTTCACTAACACACCCTCTCTCAAGAAGCCACTCTCTGGAGAAAACGCTCTTGAGTCTGAAGCCTCACCCCCTGCACCTCCCCACACCCCTCCCCACACCCCTCCACACACCCCTCCACACACCCCTCCTCAAACTCCACCTGAAATGAGGGAGAGAACATCCTCCTATGTGTTAATGAACTCGGCCGGCTCTATCCAACCACCCTCCAAGAGTCTCAGACATGACGAAAACCTCTCTGAGAGCGACCTCTACTACTATGTACCAGGGAGAAGTGTCGCCATGCTCCTCGAGGCTTCAATAAGCCCAAGGTAAGACACACTTGCTCCGATACTCTTCAGCATACAAACTAAGGACTATAATTGGATCAGTTGTCCTGAGCACACAAGACAGACAGCATTGATTCCTGCTAGCTTAGTTTTGCCGGCCTCCACCCAGATTGCTACAATCCCCAGCTACACCCAGCTTGCAGCAAGGTGAAGCTGGTTAGAGTGCGGCTTTACCTGGTAAAATGCATAAATTATTGTTTTGCTACCCTCCTGCAGTGAGATAGAGTACATTTGTCCGAGACGTAAGAAACTGGGAATTAGATAGGTACCCACTGGGTTTACTTACAGATGATAGCTTGCATTATAATAGTTTGGTCTTCTTTCTGCTGTAATAGTGGGCAGTTAAGCTGACTGGAGCCAATGAGCCAATTCCTGATATGTATTTTCTCACTTCTCACAGTGGACCACACCCCCTTGATCCTCGTCCCATGGCTTTCTCCGATCCCCTGGACAATCAGAGAGTCACGCCAAGACACTCTCCTGTTCTACCCTCTCCCCATCACTCCTTACCTCCACCCTCCCCAATGCTATCTTCTGCCCGCACCCCTCCCCCTTCATCCCCCCATTACAACTTACCTCCACCCTCCCCAATGCTATCTTCTGCCCGCACCCCTCCCCCTTCATCCCCCCATTACAACTTACCTCCACCCTCCCCAATGCTGTCTCCTGCCCGCACCCCTCCTCCTTCATCCCCCTATCACTCCTCCCCCTCCACTCCTAACACCCCTCGTAGTAAGCCCTCCCCCCTTCCCCGCACACGGGTGCCAGCGCCTCAACTAAAGAGAGAAGACACGATGGAAGAGTACATAGATCCAAAGGTCTTCCAGGAAGAACGTGTGAGACTCTTGGAGGTGAGCTACGCAGTAGATTGAGTGGAGCCACTGAAATGTGAGACACCCTTAGAACTACAGTAGGAAGTCACTTATCCAAAGCTTCAGTTATCCAAACCCCCAAAATAGTAATATCCATAAAAAACTTTACTGTGCATTAAATGGAAAGTGCATGATCTACTCTGCATTCAAACAGCATTGTTTCACTTACCTGAACATTTCAGTTATCTGAACACACTTTGAGCCCAACATGTACTGTGTATGCATGTCATGAATAGCTTTATTTTAACGGAAGTATAGTATGATTAGAAGCCCTATGAATACTTTGCTAGCTAACCATGACATATACATAGGCACCAATCCTTTCATTGTAGAATTGAATTTTCCCTGCTGTGAGGTAGAACGCTTGGGAGCCTTGGGACTTATGGTCCATACCCGCCTGACTCTGAGCGTGGAGCCTGAGGACTTATGGTCCATACCCGCCTGACTCTGAGCGTGGAGCCTGAGGACTTATGGTCCATACCCGCCTGACTCTGAGCGTGGAGCCTGAGGACTTATGGTCCATACCCGCCTGACTCTGAGCGTGGAGCCTGAGGACTTATGGTCCATACCCGCCTGACTCTGAGCGTGGAGCCTGAGGACTTATGGTCCATACCCGCCTGACTCTGAGCGTGGAGCCTGAGGACTTATGGTCCATACCCGCCTGACTCTGAGCGGTGAGCCCGAGGACTTATGGTCAATAGCTGCCTGACTCTGAGCGTGGAGCCCAAGCCGCCTGACTCTGAGCGTGGAGCCCAAGCCGCCTGACTCTGAGCGTGGAGCCCAAGCCGCCTGACTCTGAGCGTGGAGCCTGAGGACGAGGTTATTGTAAACCATAAATCCCCAGGGTACAATTGTTGTGTTGTCCAATCCAATTGGTCCTTGTTGTTATTAGTAAACGTACTAGGTAGTTTACACTGTAAACAAGACAGTGTATAGAAAACATCATTTTACCACTTCCTCTGGTACATGAAACGGAATCTACAACCGCCTCAACTGTCTGTATGGACATTAAACCCTTTAACCCTTTAACGCCTAAATTTGTTTCACTTGCGACTACTTTAGCATTACACACGCCTGTAACACACCATATCTTCTTTCTGTCTGAATTCTGACTCAAAAACGAACTCAAGTGCACTTTCAGGCTTAATAAGCAGACTCGTGACCTTAACTGGCCATGCCCACTCATTAACGAGCATGAAGCACTCTCGGTTGGCAAACACCTGCTTAGAGCCCAAGAAGCCAGAAATGAACCCCCTGAAAGGTGAGAGTAGTGTTTTCTAAGCCTGCTCATGCAGCCAGGGCGAGAATTGGCCCACCCTGTGCCAACCATGGTCCTTTTACAGCCAAGCCTAGCAGCTGCCATGTGCACAGCCCAACTACCTCCCCCTGCCCCACCCTTTCTGCTAACGCAGAACCTGCGCGCCAGCACGCAGAGACTGCGCGGTGAGCAGTATGACATTATCAAAAGTGTACTATAGGGTTTAAAGGGAAACTTATTAATACCACCTGTTGCTATAGAAACAAGGGTGAAGTGGAGGTGACAGAAGCTAGTCTAGGTTGTGCTGTGTAGCCTCCTGTCTCCGCCTGTTGCAAGTGATTGGGAAGGCCTGGGGATGAGGTTGCACTACGTACTTGTGATTAATTCTAACACTGTCACATGCTGTTCTCTCTCTGCAGTTGGCAGACGATAATTATGTCAGTTTAGAGAAAGCACAGCATGCCGCTGCCCAAAGAGATGGACAAAGGGAAGGAATAGAGTTGCCTCAACATAATTATCAGAACTTGAAAGAATTTTTGGGAGAGGACAACAGTGCGGATGATAACTATTACAACATGGCAGACTTGAAGCAGGCATACCAAAATGTTCCCACGCACATTCTAGATGACTATGCAGCGTTTGAAGATGTTCGGAAGTCTGCAGAAGAGCCTGCGAGTGCGGAGGCGACCATTAGGGAGAGGAAAGTGTCCCAAGACAATCAATACATCTACGTAAAGTCTCACAACAAAGATGGGGCTGACGTTACGGTGAATGACATGGTCAGGGCCAGGGTTAGGAACCTGTCTGAACCAACCAAGAAGCCGGTTAAATATGCTAATCTGGAGTATCCCCTCCCGCCAGTGGAGGGTGAGGAGACTTACGCTGCTGTGTTTGGGGAGGAGGCTAAAGAACCCTCCGCAGAAGACAGAATGAAAGAAGTGATTGAGTTTCCTGTGAGGAGAGAGGAAGAGAGAAAAGACCAGGTGGTACAGAATGGCAGGGCGTCTGGTGGGGTGGATGAGAGTGAGGAGGGTGAGGAACATTTGTACATTAATGTAAAGCGACCGGAAGAGGAGGAAGCAATGTACCAAAACATCACTAAGACATTATAGCAGCAAGCGTGGACCATTAGGATAATTGTCTTTCACTCTACATTTGTATTCCACTATTTGTGTATTTTGAATCACTTTTATTGCATCTGCGACATAAAGTGTATTTTATGGAGACGTGTATTTTGAGTCATGGAACATTTTTAGCTTTCTGTAAATCTTTTGAACCCATATGCCCCACTCGTGTGTGTGTGTGTCACTCTATTGTAACACTGGGATACCACTATGGCTGTGCACTGGTTGCACAGTGTGTTTTGTAACTGTGTGTAAAGTTGATACTCCCATTCTTCACATTTCTTCATAAAAGTAGATTGTTACTGTAGTACTATCGTCTTCCTAACTAGGAATACACTCATTATCAGATTAGCATGTGATTATAGTGTGCTCATTGCAGCAATATATGTGACCATGTATTTGTAGTGTAGTAAAATATGATTACTGGTGGTATGTCCTGTGGGAAATAGTGGCCTCATTCCCAGGCCAGTCTTTTGGAACTAGTGCATGGGCATGAGGCTCCGTGCATATAGACAAAAGAGAGGGGCCGGGCATGGATGTTATGATAAAAGGTGAAGGACATGCATGGTCTGCGCATGGGAATCAGTGTGTGCATACAGACACGCAATATATCAAAAGCACATAAGAACATGAAGAGTACTGAAGCCACCCATTATGGTAGGTAGGGCCGGATTAAGCATTAGCATGAAATTTGCTAAATGGCATGCCAACACAATAGGCAACACAATTAGCCACAACCTTTAATTGCATGTTGAACCTGCTTAAAATTGTTACAGGAATGAATTATGAATGAGTGACATACAATCACCTACAATAGAGTGATTCACACAGGCACACCATCACACAATGCACACCATCACAGGCACACCATCACACAATGCACACCATCATCATACTGACACACATTGTTTTCATGTTCATCTCCTAGTATGGGCTCAAAGGTCTATTTTTGAGCCACTTGTCAATATTGGGAAGTTTCTGGACACTGCTCTTCAGTTTGTTAAGAGACGGAAAGTTGTCGAGAAGAGACGGAGAGTCTGTCTCCAGAGTCTCCAGTAACACATACACAGCAAAGTCTGCATATGTCACCTTCAGGGGAAGGAGAAGAGATCGTGTAATGATCAGTATTGTGTACACAATAGTGAAGCAATCTATGTACGTTGGATCTGGGAACACGTACAGAAAAATAACCTGAGTGCAAGACTAGAGCTATGCATGCAGTATATACTACCTTGGAACCGTAGATCCAGCCCTCCTCACAGTTATTTTCTGCTACAGATTTCTCCAGTTTAGTCAGCGTCAGAGGAAGGTGGGATGTCTTGAATGTTTCTTTCATTTCACCCTTGTGTGTGTGTGTGTGTGTGTGTGTGTAAAATTCATCCCTTCAGTCTCTCCTCCCTCTCTCCTTTTCCTCTCCCCCTCCCTCACCCACCCTCATCCACAGCCCCTCCCCCAAGCACCCATTACCTTCCTCTTCTCGTCTTTTTCAATGAAGATGTGGATCATTTTCATCCACATGTCCTCCACTACATCCACCAGAGCAAAGACCTCTGCATTCTCAAAATCTCCACTACCAGCCAACCCTGAGTACATACATGATGTGTGTGTGTGTGTGTGTGTTTGGAAAGTCTTCCTTAACAAGGAGGGTGGCAGGGAACGTGTCCATTGCACCATGAGTCAGTGAAAATGAGATAATTGATTTTATTTACTTATTCCTTTTGGGAGGACTTGTATGCGTGTGATACAGCGTGCCGAGTAATGTAATGTTAAGCTTATTATTGTGGGGGTATCACAGTAGTAACTACATATTTGACTGTTCTGCTGTTTCCAGTTCACAGTTTCTTTTGCTGGTCGTCAGGGGAGTTCCCAGTCTGATCTTTGCACAAACACAGGTTTCGGCTCCTTTATACTCCCGACCTGTGGATGGCTACAGAAAGGGCGGAGCCACTCCCATATGTACATGCATGGAGTCCAGCTAAATCTGGTGGTTGGGGCATGCTGCATGTGGGCTTGGAACATGTAGGCTCACTACATGCGATCTTACACATGCTTTGAGTCACGAGTCTTATGGTAGCTAAATGACTATAGACTGTCACAGCTGTTTGGCCTTTAACTTGAATCTCTGAGAATCAAATGAGTACTTGAGCTATTTTTTATTTTTATTTTTTCTTGTTGTTTTGTTTACAGGCCAGCAAAATGAAAGTAGTAGCAATGCTAAAAGTATACTTCTATGACTTATCTCTTAGGAAGGCAATGGATGCTGCTAGATTCTTCTCTTTAGTTGATCTCTCTTCTTTCTCTTCTACATGTGACTGACTTTTTCTCATGATGTCATAGGTAGGCTATGATATGATTGCTAATTGGTTGGGTGTCGATCAATAATTGTTATCTACAAGTTGTCTAATTTTGGTTAATGTTGTTATGTGGACTCAGAGAGAGTGTGTGTGCATGTGTGTGTGTGTGTGTGTGTGTGTGTGTGTGTGTGTGTGTGTGTGTGCGTGTGTGTGTGTGTGTGTGTGTGTGTGCATAGAGGGTTCATACTGATAACCTTACTCATGCCATAATTATGTAACTGACATCTGGCACATGAATGCTCAATACAATGATATAGTTTGTATAACATCTTTGAAGTGAGTGGAAAAAATTGTTAGTACTCACTGTATAACTCCTTTGACCAAAAATGTTCATTCCAATTAATGGAAGATGTTGTTTGTAGTAAGAATGAACCAACAGTGCTAATTAGCCATTCTGTATTGACTCCTGATAGCATCAAAGCATGGTGGAAGGTATATTACTGCCGAGTAAATTGGTTACTGCTGTATGACAACTTGAAAAGCACATTTCCATACAAAGAAAACCCCAATGCACATGCTAGCATTCAGTCGTATTATAGCACAGCAGTTGTAGCTTCTACAAAGGAAATGAGGACTTCTCACCGTACTTCTCTGCAAGGTATCGTGCAATGGGACCATTTCCACTCAGCCTCTTGCCATCAAACTCAAGGGTTGGAAGAACACCAAACTGGGTCTCTGTGTGCATGTGGGAGAGGGTTAGCAATAGTGAGCACCAGTGGCTACACCAAATGAAATATGTAAGGCGAATGAATGAATGAACAAAGCATTCAGTCTATTCAGGTACTGCTTTTATGAACAAAACGGCAAATGAGCTCTGAAGCAAAGCAATGGCAGTTTCTATGAATAGCACAGCTATGGCGCACAGCGCTGAATATTACTTGGTCTGAATTCCGGCCATTGTTCGGGTGCAAGGCGGCAGTCCTCAAATTCCACGCCTGCTTGCGAGAGGATGAAGCGAATTAGTTCCGCGCGGCCGCGGTAGTTCAAGTACGTCAGCTTATACTCCGCCATCACGCTCCGTGCAGGGAATCCTTGGCGCTGTCGACGTCGCGATTTTTCGGTCGGTAAAAGTGGGAGGGGCTAGAGGGGCGCAAGCGGTGGTGCGCATTATTTAGAATTGAACAGGTGGCGTAACGATTTGGCAATGTCAGACAGACGAACGAACGTGCCCAGAAGGGACCCTTGGGCGAGGTTTGAGGCATGGAGATACGCCCCAGACATAAACAAGTAAGGCTTTAACTACAGCCTGAAGTTTCTAGGGAGGCTGCATGGTAAACCTACATACCAGTTCTGCTACACATAATTTATTAAACCTTTAACCTCATTCTCAGTGTGTGTACCTGAAAACGAGACCATACCTCTGGTTACAATGGTATATGAACGCACACACACACACCAGGTATGCCAACGTACGCCGTATGTTTCCAGGCCTGGGGTTGGGGGTTGCCGCATTCCTTGTTCTTGTGGCAGTAGAGGAGTTCTACTGGAAGCCCAACCACCCAGATGACTCAAGTCATCACTAGCAGCAACCTCTGCACCATGTGAGGAGCATTTTTGTTTTGGTGGATTTCAACATACATTTTTCCATGTTTGCAAGACTAGTGGGATTGACTCCACTTTCTCCTCTACAGATCTACTCCACACAAATGGAATTATGTCCTTCCAGACTCAACTGAGTGTATCACATGTATAGCAACTAGCTCTGTGTACTCACATACTGTGAGGTGTTTCATGAGTTGCTTTTGTGTGCAACTTTCAGTGCAATGTTGTGAGTCTAGATGCACTAATACCGTGTGAGCTACTGCCTGAAAATAATCTGCACTCATGGGAGTTAGTTTGGTCTGGTTTGTGAGGCATTGCGCATACTGAGCAGTGCATACTAACAGCAGTAAGCATTGATTGTTGCAGTACTGATCATGCACACTTGAAGATAATCCAGTATTGTCTGAAACATGATATTGATGGCAACAATGTAACTTAAAATAGCGTCAATGACTGGAATTGATCAGTTATCTGCTATGGTAGTCTCTAAAGATCAAGAACTGTGGCAGGTCTTTCTCTCAGCCATCTTGCAATGTTGGGGAGCTTCTCCACACTTGCCTTGAGCTTTGCAAGAGTGGGGTGGTTCTCAATGGATCCTGGTAAGTTGGCCACAGCATACTCAAAGAGAAGGTACATTGCAAAGTCTGCATAGGTCAGCTGGGGGGGGAGGTCGTGGGACAAAACAGTCTCATGAATGTCAACATCCGTTACATGTACATTAATATGCAGTTACATATGCACACCAACTCACACCCACACCCGCATCAGTACTTAACAACACATGTACCCTTCTCCGATGCACCTACCATCACCACACAGTATAATTTTGTCAACATTAATTACATTATAGCAGTTATAGCACCCACCTTTTCCCCCCATATCCACCCCTCTGGTGCATTGTTGGCAGCAGCTCTCTGCTCAAACCTGTTAATCATGTCAGGAAGATAGTCTTCATGGAGCTTCTTCACCATCACTGCCTGCCAGAAAGAAAACACAATTGCATGAGGTGATATGGCCTCTGTTTTGGCAACAGTCCACCAGGTGTTAACCTGACAGTGAAAGTAGTTTGTATGACATTGTGACTGTCCTAAATTGAGCCACTACTAACATAGTAGAGGTGCCTCTTCGATTCTGTAAAGTGCCCACACGTGTGTGCTTGTCATACTGCATGTAGTAGGTATAAATATATGTAACTATCTGGAAGCCCTCCGTTGCATGAGTTACTGTAGGCTGTAAAGGAAAAAGAACAGCCTTTACTCTGCTACCTTTCTCTTCTCATCTTTCTCATGGAAGACAGCTGCATAAATCTGGAACCATGCATCTGCAGTGGCATCCACTATGCTAAAGAGTTCTGCATTGTCTGTATCATTGGTGGCAGCAAGACCTGTGAGGAGAGGAGGAGGTGGAGGGAGGAGTGGAGGAGGAAGAGGAGGGGAAGGGGGTGAGGGAAGATGGGGAGGAGGGTGAGGGAACAGGAAGAGGGCCATTCCTGACATAATAAGGTGTTTTGGTTATCTGGTCTAGGTAGTAAGACAGAGTTCTGTAATGACCTTCAGAAGTAATAAACCAATTAGGATATACACATAATTGATATTTGACTGTATAAATTTCATCAGGATATTCAGATGCCAAATAAATACATCCTTGCTGCTCTACACATGCATGCTGGGGTATCCCAAAAGTGTGCACAACAACAGCTAATAATGATGCAACTAACAGTCACAAACTATCATCTCAATACCTATATGCAAACCTTGCACCAGTAAAACCAATGTGATCTTGTAATGAACTCAGCACAAAATGGTTGCAGCAGTGAAGTACGTACCATGTCGTTCTGCCACCATCCTGGAAATAGCCATACTGCTGGACAACACTTTGCCATCATACTCCAAATAAGGAATGGTGCCAAAGGGAGATGCTGTGGTGGTGGTGGTGGTGGTGTGTGTGTGTGTGTGTGTGTGTGTGTGTGTGTGTGCCAGTGTGCCAGTGTGCCAGTGTGTGACTTGAACCGATACCGAAATTCAAGTTGATCACTGATGTCAACTCTATGCATCATTGGACATATCAAATAACTCACATGCTTTCAGCTGCGCCCACTGTTCAAAGGACAGTCGGTTGTCCTCATACTTGACGTCAGCTTGCGCGAAGATGAACCTCACGAGCTCACCTCGCCCTCGGAGATTGTAGTACGTCAACTTGTACTGGGACATCGCCGATCGAAATGTAGTCTAAGAGCTAGGCAAGTTTAGTCTCGCTGGTCACTGAAATTTTATATACTGCATGAGAAACCATAGATAATAGAGCGGGAAGCGGTTTCCCGCTCTACTATCTAGCACCCATGCATGCACGGAGGGGTGGGGCTCACATATAGCCGTGCGTGACCACATTGCCCGTGTAAGGCGCCTCTGAGTTTCAGGTAATTCACTTGTTATGCCTTATGTGTTGCCTAGACCCAATAAAGCTAATATCAACAGCGTGTAAATTGTTTTATAACTCTCTTGGATGCATTGTGTGTGTTGACACTGCATAGAGCAAACACTACATACTCAAACTGAATTTTTTTTTTAACCACAAGTGTGCATGAAAGAGATATGAGCAGACCTATCCATAGCTCACCCCCAAAACAAAAAGTAACTTGATCCAAGAAGGGATATATACAAATACCACAGCTGAGCCAAGATATATACATGCAGACTGGTGGCTTCAGAACAACTAGCTCATGGCATGGCTGGTGGCACCATGCAGTATAGAGTCATGAGTGCACATGTGCATCACCTCGATCATTAATAATGTCCATCATGTCAGACAATTTTTACAGCAACCGTTGACTGAATGGAGTGAACTTTTGTCATTGAGAGGCAAAAATCTAGGACTAGCTAGTTCCATACATCAACAACAGGATGAAGGCAACTAAAGATCATACAGTATAAGTTACCATAACTTTCAGCATAATGTAGCAACAAGTAAAAGTAGATTTGTTTTGTAACTCTCTTGGATGCATTGTGTGTGAGTCAAACTGCTTGGGATAAAAATACTTGCTTAATAAACTGAACATAAAAGAATTTCTTCACTCAAGGAGTGGTTGACTCAGTAAACAGCTGAAACTATGAAATGAAGTAGCAACTATTGATTAGCTAGCCTCTCCAAGAAGTCTGATCCCAGCAAACTCTGCATATGGTGAAGTCGCAGAATGCATAAACCAGGTTTGTCACATGTATCTGTACATTTTCACATGTTCATTCAGTAGCTATCATTGTTCCATGCAACATCTCAGAAACCCCATGACATAGTGGGTAATAGAACTGCATGAATCACACAGTCATATGGTGTACTTACACAACATAAAAGTACAAAAACAATCATTGACACATTAGAATCTAACTCTGCTGTCTACACTACCAGCAATGGATGACTTGTACTTTCCAGAGAGCTTCAGTGTTTCCAGTGTTGTGTTGTGTTCAAGAGAGTCAATCAGTTTCTGAGTGCCTTCCTCACCTATGGAATCGTCATCATATGGGAACTTCAGAACTTTCAGTGACTTGTTCTTGAGCAGCATTTCAGCAAATGCAGCGGCTCCTTTGAACCCACTTCGGCCCGACATGCTGAATTCCTGCAAAGTATCATTTTTGCACAGAGCACTTGCTAACTGACATGCTCCATCTGGGTAAATATTGCATTCTTCTAGTTGGAGGTTAACAAGGGTGTGATTTGTTCTCAGCATTTCAGCAAATGCATCAGCTCCTCGAATTCCAATTGGGTTGTTGATAAGTTGCAACTTCTGCAGTGTATCATTTGTGCACAAAGCAGTTGCCAATTGACACGAGTCAATGCCCGAGTTGAAGCATGCTAGCTCAAGACCAACAAGTGTGTGATTTGTCCTCAGTGCTGAAGCCAGTAAGTTAGTAATCTGGAGAGTAAAGTGTGGGTAATACATGCAGAACTTCTCAAGTGTGGTGTTAGCATGGTGGAGTCCACTGATGACCTGTTCAACAGCTTCTGGAGGAAGGGAAAAATCACTGATGTTGAACTCCTTGAGACTTGTGGATATCAATGATGACAGCAGTCTACTCAGAGCTTCACAGTCCTCCACACCAAGTACTTCGTCCAATAAAAACGAGTGAACTTCACCGTCAACGTCCGCATTCAAATCAAGTCTTTTCAGATCAGGCATACGTGAGATGAAACGGGCAAGGGCTGCATAGGATTCTGAGTCCAAGCCATTATGATCTAGATTGAGTACTTTCATTTTGTTAATCAGTTGCTTCGGAAGACTCAACAGATGTTTCATTCCTTCAGAGTTACTAGTATAATCATCATGAATCAAATTTACACTCATCTCAGAGATCCCTCCTGTGCAGTCAGTTTCCTCCACTGATATACCTTGAACAAACATTTCCAGCCCCTCCCCCTCATCTCCACTGTAACAAAAAGTGAGATTAATCCTCCAGGTACAGTTGCTGTGAGATACACAGTAGCCCAACACAAAGTAGTCAGATGGTTTCGTCGCACCTGGGAATGGTCGTACATGAAGTTGAACATCAGCTGGCCCTAGCAGCTTAGCAATGACATCTTTGTCCTGTGCTTCAAACAACAAGTGCAGAATATCAATTATGACCTCGTGTATGTCATCACCGGAGTCATCACCAGATTTCTCTATGTCTATACACAGTGCATTCAGTATCTCATTTGAATATCCATTGAAGTTCCTTAATCCAGACAGAAACAGCAGCACCATATGAAAGTGGTTGTCCCACTGTTTGTGCTCATATGGTTCTCTCTTAACTTCCTTGAATTTCCTATAATACTCAACCTGCTTCTCCACTGGCTGGTGTGAGAGGTGAAATGCAGCCAGATACTCTTGCACTGTCAAGTGCAGAAAGTTGTAAGAAAGTGCTGCCCCTTTATCTACATACAGCTCTGGAACACACTGCATAAAACCCAGAGTTTTAAAGTCTTCTGGAAGATCACGATCAGAGAAAATCACTTGCTGCCCATGTAGAATGCCTTCATATGCTATTCTGCCCAGTTCACACAGCTGTTCGTAGACATCTTGAGGCAGGTCATTGAAACTGTGTACACTCCACCTCTTTTTACTGTGCACTGGGTGGTCTACCAGGTAGCGCAGGAGCAGACTGCGAACTAAGGAGGAATACAACTCTGTCATGGTCTTAGGGACCACTAGTGTCTCATCTTCCCTACTATTTCTGTAGACTTCGACCACAATGGCAGCATTCAGAGGAATGTACATTAGACTACCAATGTGAGGGTAGCATGAGATATACTTCTTCAAGCCTTCCCGTAATGAGGGGTCATTGGGTGTGGCACTTGCTATGTAGAAGAAAATGTTGGCTTTGGTGAATCCCAGGATTTCAATTTGCTGAGATATGCGGCTCTTACATTCAATGTGGAGGAACTCACTTGCCCAGGGACGGCTGGTGACGAGGACTGTGGCCTCCGGTAGTTCCCTCCCTGTGATGATGCCCAGAAAAACAGAACTCTCAGTGCGCAATTCATCTGGGAGTTCATCATATCCCTCAAACAGAAGGAGTACCCCTTTGCCCCTCATTCTTTGGATTTCCTCAACTGCTGCTTTCTGAATCTGGTTGTCATGGTAATGGAAGAGGTCAGAGATGTTCTTTGCAGCTCGCACACTCTTGTCTCTGAGCCTCAGGAGGACAACCAGTTGGTACTGCTGGAGTAACATTCCCTTCCCCCACTCATGGCAGAGTTCCCAGGCAAAGGTGGACTTTCCCACACCTGGTGCTCCATCCACAAGAATGCACTTTGGCTGTGACCCATCTGGCAGTTGGGCAATTTGGCTCATGTCTGTTGCTCGTTTTGACTCCTTGATGTCATCAATATTCCCATGGATTGTGGCTCTCTTAAGCCAATTTACTTCTTGTTTTGTGATATCCTCCTTTTCAATAAGGGCAAGGTTGATGAACTTCTTGGATTTAACTAGCGGCCATTTGTCATATATCGGTAGTTTCTCTCGTGTGTAGACAGACTTGAGGTAAGAGGCATAGGTATCAATTGGTGAGCTGGATGGGGTGGGTTTAGACGGTGGTATGCTTATCAACTCACGGTGAGTACCCTCCAGTCTCGTTGCCAGATGCTGTAGTGATGGCTCGCTCTGAAGAACATCCAGGAACTCCCTGAACTTGGTGGCTGGATCAACAATTATCTGGTCTTCAACTGCTGATAGAAGCATTTCAGTCTTTACTCGCTCTTTATGAACGGCTTGCTTATGAAGGTTTCGTCCAATCAACTCCTTGGAGTACAACCGGACTGCCAGCCAGCCGGGGTCCGTTATCCCATCAGCGAGGTCAGCAAAACATTTCCGAAAGGCGCGACATTCCGCCGACTCTCGCTTCGACTTGACTCCGCGGCTCAGAGCTTCGGACGACTCGTGTTGTGCCTCTGTCGAGGTTGAATGGGGTGATATTGGTTCAGGAGGCGTAGAAACTGGTTTGGAGGAGCTGCAACCCATGATGTGAACACTGCAAAATCAAATGTGGGCGGGGCTAGGAACGCAGCTTTTCGTCTCTCTCTATGTACTACAAATGCGCGGGGGCCTTGATCTGTCGTTTAGTCTCTCCCTTCAAAGCTTTTCGAGAACCTGCTGAATCAATCCCAGCAAAAACGTTCAGCAAAAGCTACACAAGAAAGCCATGAAGTTAGGTGGGGCTGAAGCGCACACGTGATGTACGCACTTGACCCTTGACCTCTGAACCAAGGCTCAGCCTCTGCAGGAGCAATGGCGGCAGGCTTACTTAGGCGTGCTGTGAGTTTCTTTGCACGCATGGAATCCGATTGATTTTTTTGCAGAATAGATTACGTTTCATGTGCCTATTACCTTGCATTTCAGGCGAGATCGGAGTGGTTCCGCTATTTAGTGCCCACCTCATCACGATCTGTGCACACGACCTGCACAGCGAGATATAGTAATGCTAGAGAAAATAAGGTATTGAGTGATGTACTGGAAGTGTGTGTGTTTGGGAGAGGAAGTAAGTTGCAAAGACTGAAGTAGTCTCGTGCCCGGCGCGGCCTGGCGGATAAAAATCCGTCCGGTAATTAGATAGATAGATAGATAAAATTTTATTTTGTTAACGCAGGAATGCAGTATCCACAGAACACAGGGTGGCTTTTCGTACTGGTCCTGCCACAACAAAACAAACAACTACACATGTACACTGTAAAGAATATAAAGTTCGTATCTGAAACAATAAAACAGTACTAACTAATCACTGATGACTACGTTTTTCAGTGCTGACAGAAATGCATTCTTTGTTGTTGTGCTTTTAACACAGTCTGGAAGGTGATTGTATAGGGAGGCTCCTTGGAATTCGAAGGATGAGCGGTACATATTTGTCTTAGGGCAACGGTGGAGAGCTAGTCGCATTGACCCACGAGACTTGGGTTGATTTTCGTGGATACTTCTACTAAGTATGAACTTAGAGTTGAGGTATAAAGGCCCAGTCCTATGTAGACATCTATGTACTTGAAGCATCATTGCGTTATGTCTCCTTGTCTTCAGGGTGGTCCATCGTAATGTCTTCCGAGACTCCTCACTAGGAGTAAGAGGTGGCTTTCTCAAGATCACACGCATGGCATAGTTCTGGATCCTTTCTATTTTGTTAGACAAGACAGTTCCACACGACCCCCATACTACACTACAGTAGTCTAGTTGGGGTAGGACAAAAGCTAGGTAAAGTAGCTTGCGGGCTTTACATGGTAGATGATAGCAACTCTTTCTGATTTGAGCCAGCTTGCCCATGCACTGATGGTGTAGGTTATGTACGTGGGGCTTCCATGAGAGTTCATTGTCAACCTCAATTCCAAGATAGCGTACCGAGTCCCTCTTCTGTAGGGGAGTGCCTTCCAGACACACTTCAACTGAATTTGCTATACTGGATTTACTCTTCCTTGTGAGTACCATCAACTGGGTCTTTGAAGCATTCATCTTGAGGCCATTTTCTCTAATCCATTCCCCCACTTTGTTAAGGTCGTGCTCGATCCTACTTCCTAGCACTGCTGGATCATTATCAGCCAGATAGATTGCTGTGTCATCTGCATGGAGATTTACCTTGCTGAACTCAATGACATCAGAGAGATCATTTATGAATAAAACAAACAGGAGCGGGCCCAAAATGGAGCCTTGAGGAACTCCCATTTTAACTAGAGTCCATTCAGAGGCTACACCATCAATCACTACACGCTGTTTGCGTCCTGACAGGTAGTTAGAGAACCAGTTCAGCTCAAAACCCTGCACCCCATATGCATGTAACTTTTGTAGCAGTAGGTCATGATCTATTGTGTCAAAGGCCTTACTGAGATCGATCAACACTGACGCTACAATCTTGTTATCATCAAGAGCTAACTTCCAGTCATCAATTGTCTTTAGCAGGACATCTTGTGTTGACCTGTTTGGCCTGAAGCCTGATTGGTTTTCCTTTAGTAGATGGTTTTCATCCAGATATGAGTAAAGCTGTTGATGTACCAGCGATTCAAAGACCTTGCCAACCACTGGTATCACTGAGATTGGACGGTAGTTTTTCACATCATCTCTGTCACCTGATTTTAGAACTGCACTAACATTTGCTTCCTTCCATTCACTAGGGAAGCAACCACTGCAAATACTGTAGTTGAATATGGAGGTTAAACTACAAGAGATGAAGAATTGTCATTCTGCGCCTTTTCTTTTGTACGCGTTCACAAGGATTTGAATGTGGCTGGCGCTGACCACCCAAGTAGTTGATTGGTGTTCCAATAACTCCGTCGAAGTTAGAAAAGCCCAAGAATTGAGCATAACTTTACCAGATAGATTTTCTGTAGGTTATATCTGGCTGGACACAAGACTAAGGTGATTACAAGTAATCAAGTCCCACACCACACACACACATGCCACAGCTGGTTGGTGACTACTCTGTGATTGACCACACTTATGATGCAGTGGTGGTGGGGGCAGGAGGGGCGGGGCTACGGGCAGCGTTTGGTCTTGTGGAGGAGGGGTTCAAGACTGCGTGTATCACTAAGTTGTTTCCTACCCGGTCACACACTGTGGCCGCACAGGTGAGGAGGGGAGGGGGAAGTGGGAGGGAGGTGGAGTGAGCTGAGGAAGAAGGAGGGAGAGACAGAGGGAACGAGGGAGAGGAAAGAGGGGAAAAAATTGAGGAGAAGAGGTAGTGGGGTGAGGGGAGGAAGGGAGAGAAGGGGGTGAGGAAAGGGGTGGATACTGCTGTGCTTGATACTATGTTGTTAGTTTGGTACCCTTCTCTTCCACACACACCACTGTCCAGGGAGGGATCAATGCTGCTTTGGGCAACATGGAGGAGGATAACTGGAAGTGGCACATGTACGACACAGTCAAGGGCAGTGATTGGCTGGGAGACCAGGACGCTATTCACTATATGACAGAGCAAGCACCTCGGGCTGTGATTGAGGTGAGGGGGGGGGGAAGGAGGAGAGGACCTTACATCTACTGCTCAGTATAACAGTGGAGTGATACGCCCCCTCTCCCCTCTCACTCCTTATTTCCTTCCTTTTCATTTCTTCTCTTTTCCCCTTCTTTCTCCCTTGTTTCTCACCCACCTCCTGCCTTCTTTCCATATCCCCTCTTCCTCCCAGCTAGAGCACTATGGGATGCCATTTAGTCGTACAGAAGAGGGCCAGATTTACCAGCGAGCATTCGGAGGTCAGAGTCTGAACTATGGCAAAGGTGGTCAGGCTCATCGCTGCTGCTGTGTAGCCGACCGAACTGGCCACTCTCTGCTACATACCCTCTATGGACAGGTACGTGTGTGAGGAAGGGAAGGATGGGGAGGGGAGGATGGGGAGTATTTCCTTAGAAAGTTTGACACTTTGAATTGTCATTATCTCCACTGTACACACTCATCTACTTTCCTTTGTCCTCTCCTTCCACACACTTGTCCCTCCCCTTTCTCCTCTCTTTCTTCCTCCCTCTGTTCCTTGCCTTTCCTTTTCGTTTCCTGTTTATCCTTTTCCCTTCTATTTCCTCTCCTTTCCTTGCCTTCCCCTCTTGCCCTGCCTCCATCTCTCCAGTCCCTTCGCTATGACTGCCACTACTTTATTGAGTTCTTTGCCCTGGATCTGATCATGGTTGACGGAGAGTGTCGGGGCGTGACTGCCCTCTGCATGGAGGATGGGAGCATCCACCGCTTCCGAGCCAAGAACACAGTGCTGGCGACCGGGTACGTTCAGTCATTTGGGAAGAGGGGGCTGGGTAGTTGTACAGTAATACACAGATGGACGGATAAGTAGATGGACAGACGGTGGATCCTAAAGGCTCTGTATTGACAGATACATGTAAAAGTGCAGTGCATTGTCTATCATTTTACAATCACCCTCTTACTTGCACACGCTCGTGCTCACAGGGGATATGGTCGTTCCTACTTCTCCTGTACCTCAGCCCACACGTGCACAGGGGATGGCACTGCAATGGTCTCCCGCGCTGGGCTAGCCAACCAAGACATGGAGTTTGTGCAGTTCCACCCAACAGGTACTGACCCCATTCCATTCCATTGTGACACCAATTCCAATCCAAATGGGATCCAATATCTTTCACTGTCACTGTCTAAATGTATGGTGGACCCCATCATCCTCCCCCAGGTATCTATGGTGCCGGGTGTCTGATCACAGAGGGGTGCAGGGGAGAGGGAGGGTACCTCCTCAACAGCAAGGGAGAACGGTTCATGGAGCGCTATGCTCCCACTGCAAAGGATCTAGCATCACGAGATGTCGTATCACGATCAATGACCATTGAAATTAGGGAAGGAAGGTGTGTGTAGGGAGGGGGGGAGGGGGGAGGGGGCAGGCTGCATACAAGAGTGCATAAGAATGGACAGCTTGAGTAAGAACTTCAATACAAGCCCATAGTCCAGTCAAAGTTATTGAACCGTACTAAAAATGGAACACCCGGTCACGTGCTTAGCAACAATGGCTTATGTTTACGCACAGCTGTGCAGTGCGTGTTACTATTTGTAGTACTGGCGGTAAATTCTGACCGGTTTCAAATTTTACGGGGTTACACACTCTTACTCAAGCCGTCTGTTCTTATGCACTCTTGGTGCATAGTATGGGGGAGGGAGGAGTGTGTGTGCAGGTGCATTGAAGAAAGTGCAAGTGTTTGTATCAATCCTCCTTCCCTCCCCTCCTTTCACCATCTCTCCCTTCCTCTCTCCCTTTCTTCCCTTCCTTTCCTCCCTTTCTTCCCTCTCCCTTCCTTTCTTCCCTCTCCCTCCCTTTCTTCCCTCTCCCTTCCTTTCTTCCCTCTCCCTTCCTTTCTTCCCTCTCCCTTCCTTTCTTCCCTCTCCCTCCCTTTCTGCCCTCTACCTTTCTGCCTGTCTCCCCTCTCCCTTCCTCCATCCCTCCCTGTCCTCTTTTTCCTGCTTCTCCTCCTTCTCCCTCCTCCCTCTCTCCTCTCCTCCACTCCTCCAGGGGCTGTGGTCCTGACAAGGACCATGTCCATCTTCAGCTGAGTCATCTTCCTCCTGAAACCCTCGCCACCCGTCTCCCTGGAATCTCAGAGACGGCTCAAATCTTTGCTGGTGTGGACGTCACACGTGACCCCATTCCAGTGCTTCCCACTGTGCACTATAACATGGGAGGCATTCCCACCAACTACCGGGGACAGGTGGGAGGGAAGGAGTGATGGGTGGGGAGGGGAGTAGGGGATAAGGAGAGAGAGGTGGAGAAGTAATGGAGGGTGGAGGGAGGGAAGTAGGGGATAAGAAGAGAGAGAGAGGTGGAGAAGTAATGGAGGGTGGAGGGAGGGAGGGAGGAAGGTGGGTGATAGAGGGAGGGACAGAAGGAAACCAATGCACACTTCTACACATGCAAAGGGGAGGAGGGTGGTGAGGGAGGAGGAGAGTGTGGTTAGAGGATAAGATATCACATATCCAACTGTATTCATTACTATGTTAAAATGACATTTCATACTAATATGATTACCAACTTTGGAGACCAGAAATGACCATATTAGGTAATGTTGTGACTGCTTGTATTCCCAATTACACCCATTGTACTGCAATGGTAATACTCAATGTATAGGGGAATTTTGGTCAGCAAGGTTTCATGTTGTAACAAATGACCATGTGCACACACACACACACACAGGTAATCCAACACGACCTTGTGAACCGCTCAGACTACATTATCCCCGGTCTCTATGCGGCTGGTGAGGCCTCCAGTCCCTCTGTACATGGTGCCAATCGTCTTGGAGCCAACTCGCTGCTAGAACTTGTGATATTTGGGCGAGCATGTGCCCATACAATTGCTGAGACCAGCAAACCTGGTCAGACCCAGCCAGAGCTCCCAGAGGTACATCTGCAGCCCTATCCAGTCCTTTGTCCTCCCTCCCTCTTCTCCTTCCTCACCTCTGTCTCCTCTCTTTCTCTCTTGCTCTCTTCCTCTCCTTTTCTCCTCCACCCCTCCCTCTCCTCCCTCCCTCTCTCTCCTCCACCCCTCCCTATCCTTCCTTCCGCTCCCTCCTTCCCCATCCCCCTCCTCACAGAATGCTGGTGAGGAGTCCATTGCAAACCTGGACAAACTCTACCACAGATCAGATGGGGAGGCACACACTGCAGAAATCAGACTGAACATGCAGAAGGTCTGGAATCCACCTCCATTGCAAGCACAGAAACACTTACCTCAGTTATGCAAGCCTTAAACATCTCTTCCCTCATCCTAGGTGATGCACAACCATGCTGGTGTGTACCGCAGCGAGCAGTTGCTGAAGGGAGGCTGTGACAAGATGACAGAGGTCGTCACCCACCTTGAGGAGAACCTACTGGTAAGCTTTCATCATTTCCGTCCCTCCTTCCTCCTCTTCCTCTCTCCTTTCCTCTCTCCCTCTCTTCTCTTTCCCCCTTTCTTTGAAGAACCTCCTTTGCATGTATGAGTGCACAGTACAACAGAAGGCCTAGGTTTCGCCCGACCTCTCAAATACATGGTGCACTCCTCTCTTCATAAGGTGGTATAGTGGCGCTTCATTGATGCTGTGTACATACAAGTAATAGTATCTGTATTTCAGTATGGTTGTCAGTGTCCTTATATTGGGGCTTGTTAGTGCCGAGTGTGTGTGCGTGCAGTGCGTAGTAGCTACATATGGTGTGTGTTGATAGTATTTCAGAGATACTTCTTGAACATTTAACTACCGTGTCTATAAGAATGTACTAAAACTGTGACTGCATGCTACTCTCCTCCTCCCCCCTCTCCATTTTCCCATCTCCTTCCCTTCCTCCTCTCCCCTCCCACCCCTCACACATAACATGCAGCTTCACGACAAAGGCAAGGTGTGGAACTCTGATCTAGTGGAGACGCTGGAGCTACAGAACCTCATTCTGAACTCTCTGCAGACAGTATACTCTGCGGAGGCCAGGAAGGAGACGAGGGGGGCTCATGCTAGGGAGGACTTCCCAGTAAGAGGGGTGTAGGGAGGTAGGGAGGGGTAGGTAGGAGTAGGGAGGGGCAGGGAGGGCAGAGAGGGCAGGGAGCATCACATCTGCATCCCATGCAATCCACTGGGGAATATACCTCTATGTCCAGCTCATGAATGTATTAGGTATGTGTTAAACTATTCTCTGCAGTGACACATGCACAAACCACATATGTACACACACACACACACACGCACACACACACACACACACACACACACACACACACACACACAGAACCGAATTGATGAATATGACTATACCCAACCTTTAGAAGGCCAAACCAAACTCCCATTTGAGGAGCACTGGAGGAAACACACTCTGTCACATGTGGACAGAAACTACAATGTAAGGTGGTGTGTGTGAGTCCACCAGATGAATGCTTTTGTTTTAAGAAAAAAGGAGCGTGATTGTGTAACATATTGTGGACTTTCTCTTTATACTAGGTCCACGTGTAGCCTCATTCCCAGGCTAGCTTTACTGTACTGAAAGTGACCAAATGGGTGCTTGAGAATCAGGCTGGATACATGTAATTTTTCAGTGATTCAGGATAACTGCACTTTTTGTTTCTTTCAGGTACAGTTGACCTTCAGGCCAGTGATTGACAGCACACTGGATGAGGCTGTGTGCCCCAGTGTTCCCCCATCTGTCCGGCGCTACTAGAACCTGTGTCATGACTTGTATTATGCTAGAGGCATTCTAAAAATCATTCAACATGTACGTGTAATAAGAAGTATATTGTTTATGCTTCCGGCCGAATGCTGCATGCTGATTGGTCAGAGTTGTGGCGCTTTTGCGCCAAACGTTCCGACCTATGACCGCAACAGCAACCACTTCTTCACGCCCGCACTTTTGCAGAAGTTCTCTCCAGTTTGCAGACTTGCTGTTACGAAGATGTCTACCGACAAAAACTCGGTGGTGGAGCGCGCCAAATTGGCGGAACAAGCAGAGAGATACGAAGATATGGCCAAGGTAGGAATCCCCAGGGGAGACCACGTGCTAACGGCAACCCGCTAGTGAGTTCTGCTGGGTACGTATTTCTAGGCTAATCAGACTATTGTATTTTGGGGGAGAATGTTTGTCATACTAAAGTTGTAAGTGCACTTTCGTTTTCAAGTTCAATGCAAGTCAGTCAATTTGCTGTGACACTGTTCATTATGTGCACACAACTTCACCCTCAGAGCATGAAACAGGTGGTTGAAAGTGAAGTGGAACTCTCAAATGAGGGACGAAATCTTCTCTCTGTGGCCTACAAGAATGTAGTGGGGACGCGGCGAAGTGCCTGGCGTGTCATTTCCAGCATCGAACAAAAGTCTTCAGACAAGGGCAAGAAAGACGCAGCAAAAGTGTATCGTGAGGAGATTGAGGACGAGCTGAAGAAGATCTGCAATGAAGTGCTGGTAAAACAGTAATGAGTCACATGATGTTCATGTGGCTTCCAAATCTCAGCATAAAGTGGTTGCATGTGCCTCAGTCCCGGGCCAACATCGAGTCTTTTATCAAGGGAGGGAGGGGAAGCCTTGTTCCTAGATTTTGTCGCATGTGGGGGGAATAAAGCTACAATTCTCAGGCATTTTACCAAAAGGGAATTGTTACCACTGATGGTCACCATGGAGTGCACAGCAAATGGAACTGAGGAACGTTTTGTTAGCACTGTTAACAATAACATGGACTAAGTGTATGTCCATACGTTCAGTTCAGAGCCTGCCCACTAACCTGCTAGACCATTTTCTTGTTAGTTGGAAATTGGAGATGCTCTCCTGAGTATGAGGGCACAGAAACACACAAACATCTTGTTACCAAAAATACGTGCTAATTGCTGTACCTCCCTGGTTAGTTTACACCTTTCTGTCACAACTCATTGGGTGTGGTCTTTGTTTTAGGAACTTTTGGACAACTTTCTAATTGCCAAGGCATCTTCAGCAGAATCAAAGGTTTTCTTCCTCAAGATGAAGGGAGACTATTACCGATACATCGCTGAGGTTGAAACTGGTGATGATCGATTGAGTGAGTTGAGCTTGCAGTACAAACTAACCCTGCTGGCATCATGTACTTTGTATATGAAATGTCACAGTGGCACACACACGCACACACACATAGGTGTTGTTGAAAAGGCTGAGGAATCCTACAGCCAAGCCTCTGAAGCAGCCAGTGAGCTGAAGCCAACTCATCCCATCCGTCTTGGCTTGGCCCTGAACTTCTCTGTCTTTTACTATGAAATACTGGAAAGGTCTGACAAGGCCTGCAAACTAGCAAAAGAGGTTGGTGTAAGAACAGTCCACCATCAAGTTTACTTCCAGTGTACGAAAACAGGAAGAGCAAGCCTTGTAAATTCTGTTGCATGATTCACATCAACATGCACAATGGGATCCTAATTAGCCAGAGACACATAATTATGTTCTTTGTCTTGAGCAATACCTTTTCCACTCTGCGTTCTGCACTTGAGCCCTTGAAAAGACAGGCTTGATGCACCCTTTGTACCCCTCTCCCTCCCTCTGCTCAAATGATAAATATAGAAAATCTTCCATTCTGTAAGTGATCAATATTGAGAGTGTAAGTTCAACAAAATTGCCATTGTCTATCTCACTTTATATTTCAAGGCATTTGATGATGCCATTGCTCAACTGGATTCACTGGAAGATGATTCCTACAAGGACAGCACTCTCATTATGCAGCTGCTAAGAGACAATCTAACTGTGAGATGACATTAGTTCTCTGTACTAAATCATATTGGATTAAGCACTAAAACCTTCCTCCCATGCAGTTATGGACAGCAGACAATCAGGAGGAGGCAGATGAGCAAGGAGAAAAACAGAGTTAAAGAATGTGGATTTACGACAATCACTAGAACAATCAATGAATTGAACTTTCCTGCTACACCACGCATCTGTCTTTCTAAGGAAACCTAGCAAAAAGCTGATTTTCCTTTATTGACTCTTGCTCAATCAATATTTCCGGTAAATTGATTACCCGCCTAATGATGTAATTTCTGACCAATCGGTAACTCAGCCTTTTAAACGTCATCTGCGGTTGATTACCATGGCGATCGCTATGGTGACCTGTGACGTCAAAGGGTGATAGGTCCTTTGATCTTCCGCCGGAGGGGCACTCATTTGGAGTCATTATCACGAATCCCAAGCTAGTCGCCTGTGAGGGTCTGCATCTTTTCTAAGGCCTGACAACACAGTCATCCGCTAAGAGCTCAAAATGTCTGGTGAGAAAGATTCGTGGGTAGAGCGCGCCAAGTTGGCGGAGCAAGCAGAGAGATACGAAGACATGGCTAAGGTAGGAAACGTGCCCTTGGCATTGAGCTGGATACAAATGTGCACAGCAAGGTATTGCTCTAGGCACTAAGTACTTTTCCTGCACCCGCATACACGCACTTACACACAGAGCATGAAACAGGTGACTGAACTCGGTGCTGACCTTTCAAATGAAGAAAGAAATCTCCTCTCTGTGGCCTACAAGAATGTGGTCGGGACGCGGCGAAGCTCCTGGCGCGTAATTTCCAGCATTGAGCAAAAGAGTGGGGAGGAAAGTAAGAAAGATCTCGCGAAGGCGTACCGCGAGAAAATTGAGGAGGAGCTGAGGAAGATCTGCAATGAAGTACTGGTACGTTTATTAATACACTGTAAGAGTGAGCCCCTTTTAGTGAAGTTAATTTGTATGGGAACATATTATTGAGTTGTGTTTTTACTTACAGGAATTGTTGGACAAATACCTAATTGCCAAGGCAACTTCAACTGACTCAAAGGTTTTCTACCTCAAGATGAAGGGTGACTATTACAGATACCTAGCTGAAGTTGAAACTGGTGATGCTAAAACAAGTGAGTACATGTAAAGTAAGACTTCAAATGTCCCCCAGGAAACAATAATTGTTTCCTGAGTGAGCAACAGGGCTGCCCTTAAAAGCTTTTTACACTTGTAGGTGTTGTTAAAGATTCAGAACAGGCCTACCAGGATGCATTTGAAGCAGCCAAAGGAGAAATGCAGCCGACCCATCCCATTCGCCTTGGCTTAGCTCTAAACTTCTCTGTGTTCTACTACGAAATCCTGAGTAAACCAGACAAGGCCTGTGAACTAGCAAAGCAGGTAAGATCAATTCAGCAGTGCAAAAATTAGTGTTCTAGCTGTGTTAATCCATTGTCTTTCTCTGTCTCCAGGCATTTGATGAAGCTATTGCTGAGCTGGACACATTGCGAGAGGAGTCATACAAAGACAGCACTCTCATTATGCAGCTGCTGAGAGACAATCTAACGGTAGGCACTGTATTAAAGAGCCAAGTGTGTCTAGCAGTGTAACCTTTAACTACTGTAGCATGCACTGTTGAGTTGAGCACTGAAATTTTTTTCTCCCTGTAGCTATGGACATCAGACAACCAGGAGGCAGAAGAACAAGATGAACAGAGTTAATTGACCTAAAAGCTTACCCTTGACACTATAGATCTGACCTCACTATGTTATAGCTTTTATTAGGCTGATTTTTAATGTTGCTAGTTGTGATAACACGTACTTAGTGAATATTGAACCTTCACCAAATCCCGCCAAAGTGTGGGAACTGCTGCGCATGTCCAATAATTTATCACGTAAGCGTCATTATGACATCATGTCCGCTATCAATTAGGTTTGCGTTGGCATAGAGATTGTCATGGTGATGGGTGACGTCAAAGGAGCGCAAAGGCCTGCCCACGTACAGCGTGCTCGCAATATCTGTCACTTTCTCCACTGGGAACGCACCACAGCAAGCTAACAGCACGATGGAGGGCAATCTTGTAGAGAACGCCAAAATGGCAGAACAAGCGGAGAGATACGACGACATGGCTAAGGTGTGTGCGTGTCTGCTACCTGTCTTTCCTGCATGAGGACAAGTCAGGTGGCCGTGAGGGTATCTTGTATGCGTAGAATCTGTAAATGTAAGCAGTAGATGTAGGTCCACAGTAGCTGCGAGGATCTTACGCAGCAGGAAGAGGAGACGGGTTGGTTTAGAAACTTATACTAACAATTACATAGCGCGCGGTTCCTATTCACTTGACAGTTGAACTGTGTGTTTTAGCTTCCAGAAAAGATGAACCAATCACGATTATTAGGCATCTACTTAGGACTCTTTACCCAAGATAAATTTAATTATGCGAAAGTTCAGAGTGCACATTCAGTCTTCGTGAGACGGTGCAAGTCCTCGATTTTCCCAGGGTTCACACAAGGACGTGCCTGAAATTTTGTGTCCTGTGTGGGCTTGACTGATAACTATACTTTCAAAATATGGTTTGTAGGTACCAGAATAGTAATAATATGGCCCTGTTTGATCAGTGAGAAGCCCAGTGTTCAATGCATACACTTTTTATTCATCGAGAGGTGTTTTGGTGGCACACAAAAGCTGTTCAGTGAGTAAAATACAGTACTCTAAGAGCCCTTGTACCAACTGCAGATGGTGAACTCTGCGCCTATTTTACAGTGCTATAGATAATGTGTTTTATTTGCTCGTTGCTGTTTTGTTTCATGTAAAGTAGTAAATATTGCTTTGTGAGGTAGCATCTCTTGAGGTGTACATTCTTTAAAGAGGCTTTCTTTTTCACTATCTCCATCTGTATTGTCACATCAAGAGTACAACTGTTTTGTGTGAATGACTGTACAATAATATTAGGCCATTCTGTCCAGTTTTGGCCACACTGTGAATAATAGTCAAAATTGCAGGGTGAAAATAGTAGTAACTTTCACTAAAACGTATCAGGAAAGAATCTCTGCCAGGGAAGCGTTTTTGCACTCACCAAATTTGATTTTACTCACTGCCCAGTCTACGTTTGAGAGGAATGTTGCGCAGCTATTGCACAAGAGAGATGCATTGGCATTAAGAGATGACTATTTGGCAGGGACTGTGGTTGATGAAGAGAGCAAGTAATTACTGCTCTGAACAGTGAAATTTATTACTATGAAACCATGTATCCTTATAAGGACTTCTGTAAATGACAGGCAAATGATTGGTGTGTAACAATCATACCCAAGACAGTTGGATGAAATTAGCAAAAATTCCGCTGGCTAAAATGTGCATTCCACAGACGTAAGATATACCAGTTCCATTCTGTTTTCTACACACACAGTTCATGAGACAAGTAACAGAACAGAAGAAGACACTCTCAGTAGATGAACGGAACCTCCTCTCCGTTGCCTACAAGAACGTGGTTGGGGCACGGCGTAGCGCCTGGCGGATCATCTCTAGTATCGAACAGAAGACAGCTGGAGAAGAACCAAAGCATGAGCTGGCAAAGAACTACCAGGAAAAGATTGAAGAGGAGCTTCAAGACATCTGCAAGGATGTTCTCGTAAGGATGCATATGTGTGTATGTGCAGGCATATATACATAGGATCCTTCATAGTAACTTTGTGGATGAAAGGGAGTTGTGTTATTGTATGTTGAGAAAAGACCTTGTTGCTTTCAGTGTCACTTGAGTTGTATTTCTCTCTTCTGTAGAAACTGTTAGACGATCATCTCATCCCGAATGCCGATACTCCCGAGTCTTCAGTCTTCTACCTCAAAATGAAGGGCGATTACTACAGATACCTAGCTGAAGTTGCAGCAGGCGAAGACAAGTCACGTGAGTAACTTGTTCTCCTCCAACCCCACTTGATTTGGCTTTGCAATAGTGGTTTCCTCACCTGCTCTACCATTGTTTTTGAAGCATGTTGTGAATCCTACTCCTTATCTTGGTAGTTCAAGTGCAACTCACTCACTGAACACAACATGCACACACAACAGAAGTTGTGAAGAGCTCCTCCGAGGCCTACAACGAAGCATATGATTTAGCCAAGGATAAAATGCAGCCGACCCATCCCATTCGTCTCGGCCTGGCACTCAACTTCTCTGTGTTCCACTATGAGATCCAGAGTGAACCAGACAAGGCCTGCCACCTAGCAAAGCAGGTATTACTGGTTGTTTTATTTTCTTTGGAGGAAAAGGGAAATACTTTTCATTTATTTCGAAGGTCAGAACAATATTGTCAGTTGCTTATTCCTCTTATGACACTGTACATGTACTCCTCTGCCTTTGTGAATCTCAAGTTAACATGAAGACTGTGAGCGGATGCATTGTGCATTGTGCACAGTCATTTGGCAATGATGCAGTGACTGCAGCTGTTTTGTGTGGCATCACAGTGGGGTATCTGTCATGGTACATCAGTACATTACATGGAGAGTGTTTGTTTGATAGTAGATAAATGACATATTTGTGGTCGCCAAGTTCTCTCCCATCCATTTGAACTTAGACCCCCCTCCCACACTGCCAGTACATATTGTCATAAACTTCTGTAATGTACTAACCTTCATTCTTGAGGTACTTGTTTCAGCAAAATGCACGGTATCTCTCTCTCTTTCTCAAGGCATTTGATGACGCCATTGCTGAGCTGGACACACTCCAGGAAGATTCCTACAAGGACAGCACTCTCATTATGCAGCTACTGAGAGACAATCTAACTGTGAGAGCTGTCATCATTTTGTGCCATAATGGTCTTGCTTCTCCATATATTCTTCTCTCCTCCCTCCTTTCTTCACATACTCTTCCCTCTTCCCCCCTCCTCTCTCTTCCATGTGACTTCTTCCTTCTCCATACTTATATTTCTTCCCTCCTCACCATGCACTCTTTATTCTCTCCTCCATACACACTCCTTGCACAACACACAGCTGTGGACATCGGATACCCAGGGTGATGATGAAGGAGAGGGTGAAGGGCAGTAAAGCCACAGTGTGAATTGCCCTGTACTGTGTTATCCTCCAGCTTTAGTGTTATTTTGAAAACTAGGCTAGGTAGGACGTTTACCAGTAATATTAGTTTATCATTTGACTGCAACTTGCTATAAATTTTGTGATAATTTATGCACCTTTCAAAGTCATTTGAGATTGTTACATGTATATATACTGGCTGCTTCCCATGAGCACCTGTAGATGAAACTTCATATGGACCGAGTCTGCATTATCAAGCAGGAGTGCACAGTGGATAGTTTGGTGAGGTGTCAAGATGCTGTCAGCTACTGAACATTACTATTCCATGACAGCAGGTGCAATACACAACAAGCAAGGATCTGATTGGTTATGGATGTAGCACAACCATGAAGACTTACCCAAGCCTCAAACCAGCCTAGGCTTTCAGTTCCAGATTTTGTCTCAGCTGGGAGACAAAATCTGGAATGGAAAGCCTCTCACTGTGTAAAGGGCATGACTGTGAGATGAATTGAAAATCTGACCACATAATTTTTTACAAAATTTGTCATGTCCTATATGACACCGCAGCTCCTTGCCTTCTGGAACAGTAAAGTTCTGGCATAGTTGTACAGCTCCACATCTGCAGAGTTGGTGTCCTGAATGAGCTCAATCAGAGTGCTGTTCAGTGGAAGATGGTGTTCGTTTGGGTTCAGGAGAGGAAGGGTGGGGTCCACTCCGTGGAAATAGTCTGGTAGAACTGCTTCAAACACTTTCAAAGTTAAATCTATATCTTCTATAATACCGACAGCCACAAATTGTGTTCTAACATTCTCTTTTGCACACTCCAATGCTTTCTTATCACCCAATTTACAGAACTTCATGTGTCCACAAAAATATTTTGTCATCAAGTTTCTTTTACATCCATCATGTTCGTATATTAAGCATTCTTCCAAACTCTCATTCTTGTGTCTTGGGTCCAGGATATGCTGAATGTGAGCCTTTGAACTAAAGTGATAGTAGAGATAGGAAGACACAAGTCTTGCCACAGGGTTCCGCACCAGCGTCACATAGGTGTAGTCTTGTAGACCGAACAAGTGAAAGTCAACGTGATAAAAGTGTCTGGCATAGACAAACCTTTTCCCTGGTTGCGCCTTAGAGCTAACTAGCGCTGCCACGTTGGACATGGTGGCTGTATCCCAGTCAAACGCCCCACTGGGATGAAAATACAATTCATAGTTGTTGCTTACTTTCGTTAGTTTGCGCAAAAGTTCGACAAATGATGTACTTGCACATTTTGGTATTCGTATGAAGAACATGATTGTGGGACGAAGGGGCTTGCAATCTGATTGGCCCATATACTGAGGGGAACTGATTTCACTAGGTGTAGGTGGGTGAGCCCTGTTACCTCGCAAAGGGTGAGGAGCCCCACTGTCTGGTAGATTGAAAGGGGACACACGAGGTGGGAAGAATGGTGAGGCCACACTGCCTGGTAAAGGATGGTTGCTACCATTAGTTTGCTCAGAGTGCTTGCTTCTTCTCAGCTGTGAACCCAAGTGAGAATAGTACAAGATAATTTAAGAAATTATGTGTAACTTTAACCCCCACCCGCTAGTGCTTAAATTCTCCCTACCTCTCCAGAGATCTTCCTGGGTAAGTCCATTTCCAGTTCATGGTCCGACTTCAAAGCCTCCAGGCCGGTCAAGACAGCCAGCACTGCCCAACTCACCAGCAACAGCACACATAACACGAAAAGCACGGTCGAAAGCCACCTCCGAGGGATTACGTAGCGGAGGAGTCGAGGTAACCACTGCATTGTGGACGCCAGTAGCTCTTTGAGGCAGCAACTGCCGCCTCTATGACGCCATGGCCTAAGTACTGTTGTTGACGTTGCGCATTATTTGGAATGCTACCGCGACTTGCGTATTCATTAGCCGTCAGGAATTTATTATGCCGTCGACGAGCGCAGAGCATCCATTCGGGGAAGCAGTGGAGCGTCCAGACAAAGTGTAAGTCTCAGCGTCTGAATACTTAAATTTTTAGTAATAATTTGCAGCTATTTGCACTTTGAGCAATAACAAACATGTGTGCAGTTAGCTAGCCTACCTAGCTAACTGTTAGCTAAAATATGTGTTGCAAGCTACAATTCTTTTGCGGATTGCAATAAGTCGTATAGTAGCATTTGCTTGTCCTGCACCAGTGTATGTATATACTCCAATTTTGTACATAACAAAGAGTATCGCAATAAATAACTGCAACATTGTGCTTGCATGCTGGTTACTAGAGTTGCAGATGTTTGAGTAGTAAAGTTGTTCCACTGGGAAACAAGATATCCTTGTACCTGTCTATAAAATTCATAGTAACAAATTGTCTGAATTATTTTCTTACTACGATATGCCAGTTATCTAGTGAAAAAAAGGTGGAATGTTCATTCCACACAATTACAAGGACCATAAACCTGGTTATTAGCAGAGCACATAGCTAGACAGTTTACTGTCTGCTCGACTCCTTCCATAGACAACCAGATGTGTGGTGCAGTATGATGGCCTTGAATATACTTCTTTCAGCATCCCAGTGTACAGTTCTTGTACCACATTCTAATGTGTCAAGTTATTCTGGTGTATTTCTGTGCCAAATCCTACACACCCTTGGTTCAGAGTGGTATATACAAGCAGATTCTTGATTAGGATGACCTCAAATGAACAAGCTCTAACTCTAATGCAGTTATTGCCTTGAGGGGCCATTGTTGACTCTGAATCTCCAGTTACTGCATCCATTATCTGTAGCTAACTCATGGTACTGTACAGACTTCAGCAGTTACTCCAATGCTCCAGCTGCATTCATCACCTGTCGCTAATACATATAATTTAACAAGACTATTGTTCTGCCTGGTACTCATGCATTCCTGCAAATAACATGGAATCTGTGATCCCCCCAATTTTCCATTGCTAGCTAGTGGAGTGTGTAGAACTTCAGTTAAACTTTCAACTCTGTGCCACCAGAAAGCTCGACTGCCTGCTGACTAAGCCCATCAATCAAAGGCCAAGCCCAGCGGTATCTCCATAACAAAGCACCTAATGTGGTTACATTAAATTAAGTTCTTGGCTAAAGCCTGAAGGGCATAAAAAGTACCATTCATCTTTCATGCGCTATACCTGCCTTTGTAATACAGTATTAGAGCTCATCTTTCATGACATGTTTTGTTAATGGAATTAGATATGCAACCACCAATTTCCCAAGTTGCAGTTAAGTAGCTCCCATTGTCTTCTCCAGACGAACTTTACTGCTGTTTGTCCATCCGACTGAACTCTACACAGGCACCATCACTGACCACAAACAATCATGTATCAAACTTTGTGTAGGAGGTTGAGAAGAATGACCAAAGCATACAATATCACTTTGTATGCAGGTTGCATTGGGTGTATTGTATGCATGCACGTGCTGGAATGTGTAAACAAATTAGTCTTCATGAAAAGTCAGCCTGCGAGTTCACTGAAGCAAGTCTATAGTGGGTTCGAGTATGATGCGCATCTTTCAACACAGCATTCCTTATATGCACGCACTTGCTATGACTAGGACTAATGATATCTCCACTAGATGCCTGGTCTTAGTCACAACGTCAAATATTCCCTGCAGCACCACCCTGCTGCTGACTGAGTTACTACAAGTTTGTTAACTAAAATATTTAGTATTTAGAGTTGATTTGAGCATTGTAAGTGATGAGTGGGGTGTGTAGTAGGCGAGATTGTATTCCCAAAAACATTTCATGTACACTTGGTATGCTGTCCTCGGTGTATCGTAATGTGAGATGAAAAGGCATTGAATGGGTAAGATTTAGAGGGACTCTGAGGGAAGGGTGAGGGCAGAAGAGGAAGAGTTACTTGGCTCATGTCTTGATTTTGTAAATCTTCCACAATCTCACAGCCTCCTCTGTCATGGGCATTGTCGCAGGATATCACTGCTTGATTCATCTTCTAGTTTTGGTAGCACTCTCCACCCCCCTCTCACCCTCCCTGTCCACGACCAAGGGTCCACAACCAACCTCCTTCCACTCACAAACTAATATCATTGAACTGCCTACAGTAATAAGCAGTCCAGAAGCAGCAGAAATTCCACAGCAAACCTCCACCAGCAATCTTGTTGAACTGCCTGCAATAACAAGCAATCCACAACCTACAGAAAGTCCACAACCAAGTTCACAAACCGATATTGTTGAACTGCGTACAGTCCCACAAGCAACAGAAAGTCCACAGCCAACCTCCACCAGCCTACAAGCCAATACTGTTGAACTGCAGTTACCTACAGTAACAATCCGTCCACAAGCAACAGAAAGTCCACAGCCAACCTCTGTCAGCAATCTTGTTGAACTGCCTCCAATAACAGAAAGTCCACAGCCAACCTCTGTCAGTTATCTTGTTGAACTGCCTACAGTAACAAGCAGTCTTCTGGCTACTGAAAGTCCACAACCAAGTTCACAAACCAACACAGTTTTACTGCCTACACTAACAAGCAGTCCACAGCCAACCTTCATCAGTTCACAAACCCACACAGTTTTACTGCCTACAGTAACAAGCAGTCCACAAGCAACCTTCATCAGTTCACAAACCCACACAGTTTTACTGCCTACAGTAACAAGCAGTCCAGAAAGTCCGCAACTGCTGGACTTGACCTCAAGTGAAGCATTCAAGCAAACGTCAGATCTTTTAAGAACAGTACAAGTGATACATTCTTCCACCATAGAAAGTTTACTGCCTTCTAGTTTCGATACACAGCTGCAAACTGGTGTCACACAGCCTCCACAATTGGTTACCATGGAAACAACGATAGTACCTTCAACCACACTTCCACTCTCCCCCTCCGCAAGCACTATCTTGTCCTCCATTATGCCAACGTTACTTCCATACACTGTTTCTATACAAGCATTCTCTTCTCCCTCGCTTTCTCCCACTCCACCACCAACCATACCCACAACT
Source organism: Agelas oroides (assembly GCA_949130485.1). NCBI lineage: Eukaryota > Metazoa > Porifera > Demospongiae > Agelasida > Agelasidae > Agelas > Agelas oroides. Next base: position 72,719 of record OX422186.1, read on the forward strand.
TCTTATGGAGGTGACGTAAGTTGTACTGCAAACCCTTATGATGTCCCAACACAGGAGTAGTACATATACCAGTGAATTATGACTAACCATACCAACTGTTACCTTCTGAGCTACAATCATGTTACTAATATTGAATGGGTCAAGTACTTGAGTGGCCCCGGAATACAACTAGTGTCCAATACCAGCCACTAGCCTCATTCCCAGATTTTATCTCGCAGCTGTGGGGAAAAATTGGGAGAAGGCCTAGTACCAATACTATGTCACGGATCAGAAATGGTGGACTCGGTTTTGTAATGATAGCAACGTGCCCACACAATATGCTACCAGTACAGCAAGCGATCGAAAGTAAAGTTTGCTTAGATGCTTTGCCAACAACTGCAGACTTCACAAGTACCTAGTCGCTAATGAATGATTTTTCTCCACAGCTGCAAGATAAATCTGGGAGTGGCCTGGGAACAAGAATGCCAGATACTGGCATGGCCATCTGTGCCAATAAATATACACTGACACCGTTGACCGTTTGATGTGGAGATTAGGCACAATTAGAAAACTTTATAACGCCCATCAATGATAATAGTTTCCATAGGAATAAATTCAAACGGTGGCACATGGGCCACTATTATTTACATAACGTAATGCAATGCACAAACTATTGTCTACTCCAAGTGCCACACGCCAGATATTGGCACAGCACTGCATGCAGCCTGCATGAGGGCCACATAGCTATACATCCAATAGTTTATTCTGTGAGAAAGAACTTTAACATAATTTTTGATTCAATTGCTTACTATTTCTTTCTCTCTTGTGCAGCCATTGTCTGTCCTGCCCCTGGGAGCTGTCATTGCTGTAGCAGCAGTTGGAGCTGTGCTGCTGTTAGCAGTGCTAGTCGCCCTTCTTGTCTGTGGCTGGTGTTGTCTGAGACGGCGCAGGAGGTATGAATACAGCACTGGAGAGTATCGAGTCACTGTGCAGACTTGGAACGCCACCAACCCAATCCATTACACCGTGTCTAAGTCAGGGTCATTCTCCAGTCGAATGTCTAGCATTCGCAGCTCCTTTGGACTAAAGCCAAAGGTCCTGAGTAATAGCTACAAGGAAAAACAAGACCACTTGTATCGCAATGCTACTACAGATATTTACAGCACTCCACTATGATACACTATGCATTGTTTTTACTTTTTATGCAATTTAAATTTCCCGCCAACATTTTATAACAATTTGGTTGGTCAATAGTTGTCTCTTTTTAGACGAATTAATGACAAAATAAAGTATTTTTGAAATTCAATTAAGCTTCCGGGTCTGGTGACAAAAGGATTGCACAGTGTCACACTATCCCCTAGAGACTAAAGATTGTAGAGATCGTCTGAGTGCAAGGCTTGGAGCCATGAGCTACGATACAGATGTTGGTAAGTCGTGAGAAAAATACTATACAAATACGGATGTTGTGCAGTCTAGATAGCGATGTCAGAGTTTCCAAAAGTATGCAAATGCTCTTCTACCCAGGCCATTTCTCCACAAAGTCTTAATGTATTCACATCAAATTTAGTATAGAGGTTCCTTAGAGGCTTGGGTATATTTCCTTGCACAGCTTTGTTAAAAATATCCGCCTCGATCAGAACTGCACACAATTTTTTGTCACATCTCGCTACTTTTCTGCAAATTGTTGAAGTATTAAGACATTTTGTAATGCTGCTCACAGCTACTTTAATATTCAACAAAGCACAACCAGTTCTGTATACTAGAGTAGTTGCCCAATGGGATGGTACAGGTTTTTGATTGGAATCTTACTCCAACTTCCCCGGAAATGCAACTATTTATGGCCACAAAATGCCGTTTTTTAAGCATTTATCAAGCCTAGTGCAAGGATTATACTAGATATCTAAAATCCACAACCTTCATTGGACTGAATAGGTACAGACTATCTTTCACAGCGAGTTTCATTCTGATCGGGCTTACAGCGGCTTCCGGAAAGGTAGTGACCGGAATATTGCGCTAAAATGACGTAGAAAAAATTTGGTAAACCAGTTACATTTCGAAGACCGTACCGCTTGCTGTATTCACCCAATCCCATTGATATGGGTACCGTTGGAATCGCCATATTATGCTCTTTTCAAAAATAAAGGTTGTTGTTGTGATAAACGAATTTTGATTTTCACCCCGACATCGCTAGTCTAGAGTACATTGTGTACCATCTGTGTCTTTGTGTGTGTGTAGTGGCGGCGACCAGTGGGCGTGGTGAGGCGAACTGGGACCAGGTTATCAAACTGTGTGACCGCATTCAGCAGTCAGTGGGACCCACATCGTGAGTTCCGTCTGCCCGTACTTTGTGACAACTTGTCTAAGCATCTCAATGTCTGTATGAGTCATGGTAGTATGTCATATTGGAGGTCACCCAAATACTAACCATGTACGTGCTTAAAGAAACCAGAAAGGAGTGTAGACCCTATGCGATGCACAGGTCATCTTCAATCAGATCCGTAACACATGAGTGACGAAAGGCACAGTTGAACAGTGCAGTTGAACACACAAATTCTCTAAGAGTACTCGTCCATTTAAGTTTCGACAGTCTCCGAGACATTCTAAGGCAAATTGCAGCCCGTTGACGTCTTATCACTGGATGTTCTCTTGACTGTCTAGTTTGTGGACTGTAGGAATGTCACGTGATGTGTTGCATATGGTCTATTGGCAGGATGTGCGTTGCCAGTTGACACACACATGTAAACAGGGCTCACACAGTTTCGTCCTCAATATTGACACAATGCAGCTCTATTCACATGTTGTTCAATGATACTCCAATTAAGGGCACTTTGGTGGGAACGGCAAAGTCGGCAATGTAGCAATATTTGGGTACATATTGGTACGTGTTTGTGCATTATCCAAATATTTCTACTGTCACACGCACACACCACACACACACACACACACACACAGTATGACTCAGGCAATGGGGTCAGTAATGAAGCGCGTTCGACACAGTGACCCACACGTCCAACTACAAGCACTCACGGTACATTGACCAAATCCCCACCTCCCCCCCTCTTTCCTCCAAGCACAGCTGTGTTCCCAGGCCAGCTTTCTTCTAGTTTGGTGCTTTTTCATACTATGACAAAAGTCTGGACAGAGGGCCTGGAACGAGGTCCCTGGTAGTTTGTGTCACCAAACATCCAGCACACTGAAAGCCTTCACTGACCGCCCATAGTTGAAACATGTTGAAAGTGACATGCCTTTTGGTTGAAAGAATGTCCATAGAACCATACAAAAAGGCGACTTGTAGGCCTTCAGTATAGTTAGTGTGTAGGAGGACACAAGTGGCACTCACCCTGTCCCCAGGCTGTATACATTAACAATGAGGTACCTGATGGTGCTTGGTGAAGCTGCTGTGAGGTATACATTGTGTCGTTGTTGTTTGTTTGTGTGCAGCTGTTGGAGGCTTGCGTCAGCAACTGTGGTAAAGATTTCCAGTTGGAGCTCACCAAGCCTGCGTTTCAGTCTGACGCCAGAGCCATCCTGACTGGGGTGAGTATTGGAGTGACATCACTGGTCAGACAGTGGTGCTATTAGTCCCTTGTGTACCCTTCTTTCTCCCCTCTCTCCCCTCTCCCTCTCTCCCCTCTCCCTCTTTCCTCTCTCCCCTCTCTCCCCCTCCTCCTTCTCTCCCCTCTCCCTCTCTCGTCTCTCTCCACTCCCTCTCTCCCCTCTCCTTCTCTCTCCTCTCCTCCACCTCCAGCCATACTCAGATCCCCGAGTGACTCAGCGCTTGAAGGAGCTCCTAGCGAGCTGGGCCAACGAGTTTAGGAGTGAGACCAGAATGAGGTGAGGAGACCAAACTGTCTCCTAGCTGTTTGGGTCTCACATTTTACTTCTGTCTTTCTTCACCTCCCACCTCTTCCAGTGGGCTGCTTCGATTTGTTGATCAGCTACGTCAGGATGGTATCAACTTTTCAGGACTACAGCAGTCAGCACCCTCCTCCAGACCTCCCCCCGCCTCTGCCCCTCCTGTCAGTGGTGATGAGTTACATGCCACCTTAGCAAATGATATTAAACTCTCTTTTCCCTCCCTCTTCTCCTCTTGATATTCGCTTCTTCCTTCCCCCTCTCCTCCCCCTTCCTTCCCCCTCTCCTCTCACTGTGTAGACTGCATCTTCAAGAGAAGAGGAAGATTTGAGGAAAGGTAAATGAGTCTGGTATATTTGGGGAGTGAAAGAATTTGGTATTTGGTGGGTGAAAGTAAACACTGTTGTGATTTATGCCGAAATGTACACACGTACACACACACACACACACACACACACACACACACACATACAGCCATCCAACTGTCTCTGAATGAGCCACAGGCTCCACCCACTTCCTCCCTCTATCCCTCATTTCCAACTGCCTCCACCTCGTCTACACCTAAGCCACAAGCCGTCAAGTCAGAAGTAAGCTTTTTGGAGCATTACCCTAGTTGTATTTAGCGCAGCACCACGCTTAATTTCTTCCTTCCCCTCTCTCCTCCCCCCTCTTCTCCCTCCCTCCTCTCTCCCTCCCTCCTCTCTCCCTCCCTCCTCTCCCTCCCCCCTCCCCCTCCCTCCTCACAAAAGGAAAGGAAGGTTCGAGCAATCTATGATTTTGTTGCAGCTGAGGACAATGAGTTATCATTCAGAGCTGGAGAAATTGTTGTCCTTCTGGACGACAGGTAAGGAGTGAGGGAGGAGGGAGAGTATGTCACTGTAAATATGTATCCTCACGCACTCTTCACATACCTCACATCACACACCCTCACATATCACACCCTCACATATCACACACCCTCAGTGATGAGAATTGGTGGAGGGGGAGGACGCACATGGGAGAGGGACTGTTCCCTGCCTCCTTTGTATCCAAGAACCTCAACGTGGACCCGGAGCCATGTAAGAGAGCGGAGTTGGGTCGAGTAAGGGGTATAAGGAGCGGGGTTGGGTCGAGTAGGGGGTATAAGGAGCGGGGTTGGGTCGAGTAAGGGGTATAAGGAGCGGGGTTGGGTCAAGTATCAAGGGTATAAGGAGCGGGGTTGGGTCGAATAGGGGGTATAAGGAGCGGGGTTGGGTCGAGTAAGGGGTATAAGGAGCGGGGTTGGGTCGAGTATCAAGGGTATAAGGAGTGGGGTTGGGTCGAGTAGGAGGTATAAGGAGCGGGGTTGGGTCGAGTAAGGGGTATAAGGAGCGGGGTTGGGTCGAGTAAGGGGTATAAGGAGTGGAGTTGGGTCGAGTATCAAGGGTATAAGGAGTGGGGTTTGGTCGAGTAGGGGGTATAAGGAGTGGGGTTGGGTCGAGTAGGGGGTATAAGGAGCGGAGTTGGGTCGAGTAGGGGGTATAAGGAGCGGAGTTGGGTCGAGTAGGGGGTATAAGGAGCGGGGTTGGGTCGAGTAGGGGGTATAAGGAGCGGGGTTGGGTCGAGTAGGGGGTATAAGGTCACCAGACACAGCTGCATGCAGGGTTTTTCACTGAGCCAATTGTTACACTGTTTGGTTAATTGCTGACCTGGCAATATTACCTACTATCACAGTCAATATTACATCAGGCACTATTAGAACTGCTTACCTACAGGTCCTACACACTGTTACAAACACACACACATTACACACACATCACCTATCACACACATCACCTGTCACACACATCACCTGTCACACACACACATGCAGCTAAACGCGAGAAGAAGGAGAAGAAGTCAAAGAAGGGAGTGAAGAAACACGCTGCGGCAGCAGAGATTGCAAAGGTAGGCGTGAACGAGGAGAAGTTGGACCTTCTGTTGGAGATGATGAAGGGAGCAGACGTGACCTCAGAGGAGAACGAGGCTGAGAACCAGACACTGTTGGAGCTGGAGGGTATGTGGGTGGGAGGAGGGAGGGTGGAGAGGGAGAAGGAGGAGAACAAGGCTGAGGAGGGGGAGGGAGTGAGGGGAAGAGGGTAGGGAGAGAGTGTGGGATGGAGGACATGGGAAGTGGGGCAGGTGAAGGAAGTGTGCAGTGAGGGATGGAAAGGTAATGTGGGGGGATGATGAGCTTGTGTTGAAGTTTCTCCCTGTCACCACCTCCCACAGAACAATGTAAACGAATGAGACCAGCCGTGGAGGAGAGCATTGCCGCTCTACAGAGGTAGGACCCTTCCTCACTCCCTCACCTCTCATCCCTCACTCCCTCACTCCCTCACCTCTCATCCCTCACTCCCTCACCCTTCCTCACTCCCTCATCCCTCCCTTCCTCACTCCCTCACCTCTCATCCCTCACTCCCTCACCCTCCCTCTACTCCCTCACCTTTCATCACACAGGGATGAGGATGAGATGCAGGCAATCAACCAAAAGTTTCAGGAGGCATTGGCAATGTACCGAAAGTACGTCAGCTGAAAACACCCCTCCCCCCACCCACCCTTCCCACACATACACCCTAACACATATACACCCCTATACACTCCCACTCCTCCCTCCTCCCCACACACACACAGGATGCTAGCAGAAGGTCCAAAACTGTCTACTATTGCTGTAGCTCAGCAACAACCTCCACCCCCTCATCCCACACCTCCCTCCCACCCTCCCACCAATGTCCCCCCTTCCTCACACCCCTCACACCCTCATCCGTCCACCTATCACCCTACCACGAGTGTTGCTACAGGATATGCCAACACACCAGGAACATTGTACGGAGCAGAGGTAAGCGATGAATCTGATTGGTCAGCTTAGACACAGGTTATAACCACTTGGGTAGTCTAGTCTAGGAGCTGACATTTCTCTTTCCTGATAGTCCAAAAATTCATTTGCCTCTACCTCGCTCCCCCTTCCCCCCCTCCATTACACACACACAGGTATGTATGGTCCCACCAATGCAGGCCCCACCCACTCACCCATTCACACAAACACAACAGCCAGGGTGCGTACGATAGATGAGTCACTAATTCAATTGATCTTACTATGACTATTAATGTGTGAATTGTCATACCGTATAGCGGGTATTTTTTGCGGGGGTGTAATTTTCGCATTTTTCGCGGTCGAATGGGATCCACGAAAAATTCACCCGCAAAAATTTATGACTCATATCCACGTGCATGTAGTTCTACAGACAGTTCTGTCCATGAAACACGTCACTGCTACAATAGCCATCCCGCGAAAACAGTTACCAAACTCCAAGGGCCCACTCTCTTTCTTGGTTTAGCCTGCTGCTGTCCGTGCCTAGTCTTGCGCAAGCCAGCCCACTTCTGCTAGCGATACTAGTCCGCATGCCGCTAACGAGTGTGTCCATAACCATAATACTGCATAACTTGACAAGGATCTCCGTTGTGAGCACCTCTGGTATAAACTATAGCTAGCTTCGCGCTTGTCAATATCATGTCAATAAAGGAATTTCGAAAATTCGCTTCCGTGAAAATTTTCTGTAATACAATAGATCATGGTTCCGCAAAAATTTTGCCCCACGAGAAATACCCACTATACGGTACATAGTATATAGTGATACATGTGTGCTTAGAGGGTACATATTATGAAGCATTGCCCCCTCCCTCCTCCTCCTCCCCACACACACTTACACTCCTATAGTTTCTATCAGCCACAAGTACATCCAACACAGCAGCACCCTCCACTAATGACAGGGGCATCCCCCAACATCTCCCTGGCAGCTCAGCCTGTCCCGCCCCCTTACCAGCCATCCCTCTATCAACCCCAGCCAGTGCACCCCTCATTAATACAACAACCCCTTCTCTAATTAATGCACACCAAAATAATGTTAGTATATAATATTATAGTCCAAATCCTCCAGCAATTGAACATGTTAAGCACCCGTGTTTAGTTGTAGTTTGTATAATACGTTGCCATACTATCTGTTTTGTACAGTCAATTTTGAAAAAAATATTGATGCAGGTCTTGTTCCCAAATCCTTTATCCAATTTCCCCAAGACGAGTTACCTCTGGCTACGAGACCCATTCACTCACTCCCAGGCCCAGGACAGTTGTTCATTCAATATTGACCTTTCACCTCACAAAGTAAATGCTGGAACGCTATGTACTCACTCACAGAACCAGCAGTGGTTAGGTTTGTAAATATAAAACCCACAGCCAATTTGATCATAAATAGCCATGCCTTATAAACAAGCCCCTCCTTTCAGCAGTAGTATGTGATACCAGTGAATGGAGTAGCCTTGTTCCCAGGCCATTCCCGCCTCCAGTTTTTGATCGCTTGCAGTATGCAGTATATACTGCAAGCGATCAAAAACTGGAGGTGCATACTGCAAGCGATCAAAAACTGGAGGTGCATACTGCAAGCGATCAAAAACTGGAGGTGCATACTGCAAGCGATCAAAAACTGGAGGTGCATACTGCAAGCGATCAAAAACTGGAGGTGCATACTGCAAGCGATCAAAAACTGGAGGTGCATACTGCAAGCGATCAAAAACTGGAGGTGCATACTGCAAGCGATCAAAAACTGGAGGCGGGAATGGCCTGGGAATGAGGCTAGGAAGGGAGAGGTAGTAGAGATGTAGCCTTGCTTCCACACCTTACCACCGCCTCAATCCCAGTCCCAGGACAGTTGTTCAATATTGACCTTTCACCTCACAAATTAAATGCTGGAACTCTATGCACTCACTAGCTGACAGAGCTCGAGTGAATAATGATATGACACAATATAGTTATGACGGATCACTGTCCAGGCACTCATCAGTCCCACCTTACCACAACTACTGGAACTCCTCAGTCCTCACTCACTGACATTCTTACCATGCCAGGTGATGGATGGAAAGAGAAGGGTCTAGCTCTGATACCAACTTATGATTGAAACTAATTGCCACTGACTGCTGGTATCATACAACCTTCCCTCTCCACTGTTGCAGGAGCCACTGAAAGTGAATGATAATACAGATATACACAATCTTGATTTGATCACATGACTAGTATTTTTTGAAGTGTGAGAACTTGTAACTTGTGGCTAGAATGTGTTCCACAATGTACTCGTATGCAAAGCCTTCGATTGCACTCGCATTGTCCAGTGGGTACCAGCACGTTCTCCCCTGATATTCCTTCTCCCTCACACTGTCCCACACCTTCCCCTCCCGCACAGGGACGGGAGAACCTTTCTGTCTCATCAGTCGTCTTTGAGCTGTGTTGATTCGCACTTTGTAAGAAAGAAACTGACCTGTGTGTGTGTGTTATGTGTGCAGAGGGAGGGAGGGAGAGGGGGTTCCTGCATAAGGTCTGGATAGATTCTCCAGAGCATAAGGAACCACTGAATATGCAGTAATATGAAATAAAATTGAAGAATCAAGGATCTGGGGAGGGAGGGGAGGGATTTGCAGAGTGTATGTAGTAGGCTTGAAGCTTCAACATGGACAGTTCTATTGTGTTGGGTGATTACAAATGAGAAATCTACAATGTCTGTATATATATGTAGTATATACTTGTGGTACAGATTATGTAGCATGGTACTGAAAGGAAAGAACAGGGCTCATTTGGTGTGTGTGTTTGTGTGTAAAAGCTGAATCACTTGAGAGCATGCTACATCCATGTCAGCCTACTGTTGGCCACTTACCAATCAGTCCATGTACTGCCATGTTGTTATTGTTGAACAGCCCGGAGGCATCCTCCACGTACACTGTGTAGAACCTGTCATCAGACATGACGGCCCAAATGTCAACCTTGGGTCGGTCCAGGACGACTCGGAACTGTTCACGATTAGCACCTTGACTCTCAATGTCAGAGTGTCCCTGGAGGAAGGAGGGAAGATGAGGTGGAGTGGGAGGAGGGAGAGAGGGAGATGAGGTGGAGTGGGGGGAGGGAGGGAGGAAGATGAGGTGGAGTGGGAGGAGGGAGAGAGGAAGATGAAGTGGAGTGGGGGGAGGGAGGGAGGAAGATGAGGTGGAGTGGGAGGAGGGAGAGAGGAAGATGAGGTGGAGTGGGGAGAGGGAGAGAGGAAGATGAGGTGGAGTGGGGGGAGGAAGGATTCAAGATGGTGTCACTGATAATCTCTTACCTGGTTTACAGAGAATGTGACTGATCCCTTTTTCATGTCGACCTCTCCAAAGTTCTCCATCAATGCCTTCTTGTTCCTGCCGTCCACAACTGCCTTAAACAGTCTCTTCCCACTCTTCACTCTGCTATCAAGAGCCTTAATAGTGAACCCAATGTCTGTGTGGCCCCGCCCCCAGCTACCGTCCTCATACTGACTCACATTGATAAACGTATTCACAGAGATGTAGCTACAGGTCAGGAGGTTGTAGGTGAACAGTTCGTACCCTTCGATAGCAAAACAGAATAGATTGCCGTCTGACAATTTCACAACAAAACGAGGAGTGTAATCGTCGATATTTCGGATGGGAGAGGCGTCCACCGGCTCCCAATCCTCCTCCTCCACGCTATCATCTTCTATCTCCCCCTCGGGTTGTGAGAGAGTCATCTGAGCTGCTAGAAGACACATTACCAGAACTGCTGTTCTCAAAAGCTTCATTGCTACCTCCTGTGCATGTGTGTGGAGTGTGCGCATAATGTATTAAACACACACATGTAATAAACTCACACGTGGACATTCATATAAGCATACACCTATATACAGTCATACAGTAAAAGGGCACTACTATGTATATCCATAGATGTCACTCTACTATCTATGGTATATCACAGCTTCAATTCAACGTGCCAAATTATTCTACTCCACAGAAAGATTCTATAAATAACTAACCTTCTAACGTGGTTCATGTTAAACCTAGGAAACGGCGTTTGATCGCTTTCTCTCCTTCTCCCTCTCTGTTCGAAGACTGCACAAGGCGCCTGTTGCCAGTGTTTTCCCAGGTAACAAACTCGAGCTTCAGACATCCCCATGTTTGCAATTTTTCTTATTAGCGCCTTCGAGCAATCGCTTAATTAGAGCACAGCTCCGCCTACTAAACTATGGCTGCCGCTGGTCGGGGTGCAGTGAAGCGTGTTCTACAAACAGTAGCTGGCTCTGGGTGAGCGGATACGCAGATGTACAGTAACTATACCCATGTTAATTATTTAATGCATTGAACCTTGCTTTGTGAACGTGATCACAGCTGCTCCTGCCCCGCCCACTCGCAGGCGTTCAGTGGGTACAGGATACTACCACGTAATGGTAAGAGTTGCGTGCTGCAGAGAGAATGTGTGTTCTGTTTCCTAATGAACCCTCTTTTCTCTCTCCACTTTCCCTCCTCCTCCTTTTCCCCTACTCTCGCAAGCCACATCCTTCGCAGAGAGAGGAAGGGTTTAATTGGTCACGCTGCAACCATCGAGTTGTCACCACGGCAGAAACTTGCTGTGATCAATGAGATTCGCACTGTTCATAGATTGCATTTATTGTCATGGAGTCGCAATTATGTCACAACATGTTTAGTGGATGTCAGTATCTTATTATCTAACCACACTCTTTATAATTGCATTCCTCGGCGACCACTCGTCAGCTGCAGCGTGACCAGACCCTTCCTCTCTGTGAAGGGTGTGGCTTGTGAGACTCTTTTCCCCCTCCCCCACTTCCTCATCCCTAGTTTCCTCCATGTCTTCTTCCTCTCCTCAGTGTCAGCTTCCCGTCTCCGACAGAGCTCCGCCCACCCTGGGGCAGCTGCGGACAGGGAGTATGCATTTGAGATGGCGTGCTCAAACATCCGGTATGGGGAGGGGGTGACGAGGGAGGTCGGGATGGACCTGGAGAACCTTGGAGTCAGGAACGTCTGTGTCTTGACAGATAAAAATGTGCATCCAGAACTGTGTGTGCATTCAGTTCAACTTTTTACCCTCTTCCTACTCTGCCACCCTTCTTCCATGTCCCCCTCATCCTCCCATTCTCTCTCTCACTTTCCCTACATTTCTTTACCATCCCCCACCCTCTCCGATCCCATCTTCAGCTGGCCAAGCTCCCCCCACTCAAGGCTACCCTAGACTCCCTACACTCCACCTCAGTACAGTACAGTGTGTACGACAATGTCTCCATAGAACCCACCAATGAAAGGTAATGTAGGTCCAGCAAATGTCCTCGTTGCTTTGTTGCAAGAAACAAGAAATAGAGAAATAGAAATTAATGTTTTGATTCAGTTGGTGAGTCGCTAGATCTACTAGCCTCTTTCCAGGCCCCCGTTCCGTGTTCTGTTGCTTTCTGAACAGCAAGGTCCAGAGGAACTGGGGATCAAGCTAATCTAATGTTCAAATACGGAGAGAGCCTGGGGACGAGGCTACTTACACCCATACACACATACATGTATGCATACTCACACACATGCACACTTACACCCATACACACACACACATGCACACTCACACACATGCACATCACACCCATGCACACCCATGCACACTCACACACATGCACACACACCCATGCACATGCACACTCACACATGCACACACACCCATGCACATGCACACTCACACCTATGCACACCCATGCACACTCACACCTATGCACACCCATGCACACTCACACTTATGCACACCCAGCTTTGAGGATGCCATTACTTTTGCTCGCAAAAACCAGTTTGACGGGTTTCTGGCAGTGGGTGGAGGGTCGGTGATGGACACAGCGAAGGTCGCCAATCTTCTGTCTTGCTCTCCGGAGAACGAGCTACTGGACTTCACAAATGCTCCTGTCGGCAAGGGCCAACCCGTCACAAAACCCCTCAAGCCGCTCATTTGCAGTAAGTAACATCTGACCTACAACACAACATAGAGGGCATGAAATACATGTCCCTACCTCTCCCAGTGAGATGTGATAGAACTCCTTCCCTCCTTCCCTCCTTCCCTCCTTCCCTCCTTCCCTCCTTCCCTCCTTCCCTTCTTCGATTCTTCCTTTCTCCTTCCTTTCCTCACTCTCTTCCATGATCCCTCTCCCTCTCTCTCCTTCCTCCCCCTCCTCCCCCCCTCCCCCCTCTCCCCCTCCCTCCTTCCTCTCACTTCCTTAGTCCCAACTACTGCTGGCACTGGCAGTGAGACAACTGGGACGGCTATATTTGACTACAAACCACTCAGAGCAAAAACAGGTGCTGTATTTTAACCCAGGAGCCGTCCAGCTAACATTGACTCCTCTCTACCCTTCCTTCCTCCGATCCCTTTGCCATTTCTCCCCTCACCTCTCCTACCTCCCCTCCTTCTCCCTCCCCTCCTTCCCTGCTCTTCCCCCCTGCCCCCCTCCCCCCCCCCACAGGTATTGGTAGTCGTGCATTGCGCCCTCTCCTCGGGATCGTTGACCCTCTACACGTGAGACACATGCCAACAAATGTAGCCGTCTTCAGTGGATTTGATGTACTTTGGTAAACTTAGCTGAGTATGACTACCACCCACACACACTCACCATCCCTCTTTCCTCCTTTCCCTCCCTCTCTTCCTATCCCACCCCTCCCCCCTCTCTCTTCCTGTCCTCTCACATTTACTAATCATCCTCCCCTCTCCTTCCCTCTCTCTCCTACCTCCTCCCCCTCCCCTCCTTCGCATCCACTACAGTCATGCATTAGAAGCCTACACAGCCATTCCTTATAAGGAGCGGACACCACGCCCCTCAAACCCCATCTTGCGCCCGTCCTACCAAGGGAGCAACCCCATATCTGACATTTGGTCCCTCCATGCTCTCAGAATCATGAGACAGTACTTCAAGAGGTGAACATGCGTTTGTCAATGTCATAACATTGTGTGTGTGTGTGGAGTCTCCTTCTGCTGTTGTCTAGGGCGGTAAGAGATGCTGAGGATCAGGAGGCACGCTCTGCCATGCACCTCGCTAGCGTCTACGCTGGAGTGGGGTTTGGGAACGCTGGAGTGCACCTGTGGTGAGTCACATCCTCACACCCTCACCATACACTTGTACTCCCTCATAAAACTGCATAGTCACACACCTTCACATTTCACACTCACATCACATGTAGCATATGCAATTCAGCTTCCTTTCACGAGATCAATTCTCACAAAATCAATTCTCACAAGATCAATTCTCACGAAATCAATTCTCACGAAATCAATTCTCATATTCACATCCCCCCACATATTCACATCTCACACAAATACATCTTTCTCTTTCACACAGTCATGGCATCAATTCTCATATTCACATCTCACACAAATACATATGTGGCAGTCCCGGGTAGAAATCGAACATTATTCCATTGCACAATTCGACTGTGTTACTGGGTTTGAAGAGCTGTAGCACAAAACTTCCGTTAAGGGCGGGGCTCATACGCACGGCAAAGATGCATGAATAAGTCTATGTAGTGCAAATACATTAACATCTTCCTCTCTCACACACAGTCATGGCATGTCCTATCCGATATCAGGCCTAGTGAAGTCGTTTCAATCAGAAGATTATGACCAAACTAAACCGCTAGTGGTGAGCAGTGTGTGAATGTTCTTAGCAACCACACACACAGTGGCTGTGGTGACCTTAGCAACCACACACACAGTGGCTGTGGTGACCTTAGCAACCACACACAGTGGCTGTGGTTACCTGTGTTTACAGTTATCACTGTAGAGAGACGGTTGCATTGTTGCAGCATGATGTGAATATTGTACATACTATTGTGTTCATACTCTTGGTACTGTGTATGGGATGCTTCACACACACACACAAACTCCCCTTCCCTCCCTCCCTCCCTCCCTCCCTTTCCACACACACAGCCACATGGTTTGTCTGTGGTCCTAACTGCACCAGCTGTGTTTCAGTTCACGGCTCCGCTCTGCCCAGAAAGACACCTTCATGCAGCTGAACTACTGGGTAATACCTCCCTCCCCTTCCACACTTTTCCTTCCTCCAAATGTTTCCTTTCTACAATCTGCAAATAACTCTGCCTTCTTCTCTCCCCCTTCCCTCCCTTCCTCCCCCTCTCCCCCTTCCCTCCCTTCCTCCCCCTCTCCTCTTCCCTCCCTTCCTCCCGCTTTCCTCTTCCCTCCCTTCCTCCCCCTCTTCCCCTTCCCTCCCTTCCTCCCCCTCTCCTCTTCCCTCCCTTCCTCCCGCTCTCCTCTTCCCTCCCTTCCCCCTCTCCCCCTTCCCCCTCTCCCCCTTCCCTCACTTCCTCCACCTCTCCTCTCTCTCTTCAGGAGCTGATGTCAGCTCTGCCCGACTGGAGGATGCAGGGAAGATCCTGGCAGATGTCTTGAGACAGTATATGGCTGAGATGAGGATAGTGGATGGACTGCAGGCCGTGGGCTACTCCAGTGAGGACATCCCTGCGCTTGTTAAGGGAACTCTACCCCAGGTGTGTGTGTGTGGGTGTGTGTGCATGCGTGCGTGCGTGCGTGTGTGTGTGTGTGTGTGTGTGTGTGTGTGTGTGGCGTGTGTGGCGTGTGTGTGTCGGTGTGTGGAGAGGATCCCATTTATTCCATTTATACTACTTTTGTGGCTACCTGAGAAATCTTTGTTGTTATAGTCAAAAATCTGCATTCAATCTATCCACCTGTCTACCTGTCTGTCTGGCTTCTGCCTGTTTGTCTGCCTTGTCTATCTGCCTGCATGGCCTGTCTCTTGCTCTGCCTGTTGCAGCACCGTGTGACCAAGCTCTCTCCCAGGAAATTCACAGAGGAGCAATTGGCAAAGATGTTTGAAAACTCGCTGACAGTTTACAAATAACTTAACCATAAAGAGCAAATAATTTGTGTGTCGTATAATTGTGTGGGTGGATTATAATTGTGAGGATTCTTCTAAGTACATAAATACGTTAGTAAAACATTCTGATGTGCTTCATGAATCATTAATAAGTTGAATTCTGACTTGCATGTAAAAACCAGCAAGATGTAAACCGGAAATCCCTCCCAAATACCGGAAATAATCACCTTGGTCTGTGGTCATTTGAATTTTGAGTGGACATTGCCGGAGCCCCCGCCTTAGCCTTAGGACGATTTTACCGCAGGCGACTAGTGTGTCTGCAGACGTTACCGCGCCCAAGCTGTGCCCGAGCTAGAAGATTTCAAGTTTACGAGTGAGTTGTGTATCCACTGTGCGTCAGCTAGCTACGTGAGGGCGGTAGCATATAGCGGGATAATGTGGGTGTGTTTAGATAGTGTTTGTATAAGAACAGGCAAAGGACTGTTTTCTGACCAGGTAGCTACATACTTCACAAACCAACCTCGTTACATAATAGATGTTGATTATATCGAGGAGAGAATACAGTATATGCTGCAGCATGTACGGCAGCAGATCATTCAAAATGGTGTTGAATCGCAAGCACACTGTAAATTTAATTTGCATAGTGAGAATACTTCACTGTTGAGAGAAGTTGCTATTAGTTGTGTTATGAGCTGTTAATATGGACTGGCTGCAGCCTCATCTCCAGATCCACACTCGTTTTTTTTTGCTTGCAGTATAGAAAGGGGGAGCGTTGAAAACCTGGGCAGGGCCTGGGAACAAGGCTAGGCAGGTTGTGTGTGAGAAATCTTGAACCGAGAGCTCCTGCGGATGCTTGCAGCAATTCTCATTCAGTTTAATGCTTTATGGTGCTGACCTTGAAAAACTGTTTTGTGGCAGTGTTACAGCATTTCTGTGAACAAATTAAACTTTAATGATCCCATGTGGCTCATGTTTCTCATGTGGCCCACAGTCTGCAGTCATTGAGTAATACGATAGTTTCTTATGGGAATAGCCACCCCCTCACTCTGTCACTCTACACAGGGCGGACTTAGAACTTAGAGAGACGTTGTGCCCAGCATGTGTATTCAGGCAGGGTATATGGAGGCAATTGAGGTTTCTACAATGCCAAACAAAGGCCACTCCTTGGTTTAGGCTTCTCTCGATAACCAAATTGCTTCTTAAAGTCAATATTTACAAGTTTGGATCTCTCTTCAATCTTTTGTTCAATCGCTATTCAAAAAACAAGTGCCCTTTTGCACGATCATAGTGACAGCACTAGATATACCAGAGGGTATGGTGGTTACCTTCTCCTTCGTCATCATCCTCTACTGCTTTCATAAACGTACACAAACGTGCATGATATGTGCATAAGCGTACACAAAAGTCTAGACGTACATCACTGTGTCGGAGCTAGCCTCATTCCCAGGCTCTCTCCTGTGAAAGAGAGACGGAGGCAGCATCAGTGTGGTTGAGCATAGTAACCCAAGGGCACGTTGACCAAGGGCACGTTGACCAAGGGCACGTTGACCAAGGGCACGTTGACCAAGGGCACGTTGACCAAGGGCACGTTGACCAAGGGCACGTTGACCAAGGGCGCGTTGACCAAGGGCACGTTGACCAAGGGCACGTTGACCAAGGGCGCGTTGACCAAGGGCACGTTGACCAAGGGCACGTTGACCAAGGGCGCGTTGACCAAGGGCACGTTGACCAAGGGCACGTTGACCAAGGGCGCAGCATGGAATAGTCAAGTTTGCAGGTGATTTGGTTAGTAAAAGAAGCTGTGGTAAACAGCTGAGTGTCATGTGGTGTATTCAACAGCAACTACCTCTGTGGGTGCTGCTGGCACATGCACAAACACCCTCACCTCCAAACAGCAGCTGTAGTCTCAGCTAACACTGGTATCCAAAACAAATACTGTCTGTGTTGGCTGCCTTGCATTCTGTCTCTCGTAATAGCCTTATGTCTGTGTCCCTCCCTACCTCCCTCCCTTCCTCCCTCCCTCCCTCCCTTCTTCCCCCCTACCTCCCTCCCACCCTACCTCCCTATCTCCCTCCCCCTCTCTCCCTCTTTACTAACATTACTACATGTATTTCTCCCCCCCTCCCCTTTGCAGATTGAAAATGGTTCGGTCACTACTACTCTCCTTTCCCTCCCCCCTCCTCCTCCTTCTTCTGGTTCTATGCCCAGTCATCCTAGCCCAGAACGATACATCTTCTATGCCCAGTCCCACCTCCACACAAGCATTCTCACCTACCATCTCACCAACTCCTTCTGTTGAACCTACAGACAATATGACGCTCATGGACAATATGACAGTGTTCATGAACGTGACTAGTTCAGGGGATTTTTTCAATGAAAGTTCCACGGTTGAGCCCCTCATGGCATCAACACCTTCCCCCTCACTCATCCTCTTCCCTGCTACACCCTCCTCCTCCCCTTCATCCTCCCCTTCACCCTCCCCTTCCTCCTCCTCACCAATCGTCACACAGCAAGAAACTACCAGCATTGCTCTCCCTCCTCCTCGCTCCACTTCAGAAGCACCATCACCAACCACACCCACCGAAACACCAACAGTGAGTACAACACACACACACACACACACACACACACACACACGAGGGGGAAGACCCTGCCATTAGTGGTTCTAATTAGTATGCAAAGTATTGGTTATGTGAATGTCATTTTAGAAACTAAATAATAAATGCTCTTCAATTAAGAGCAAACAAAGGGGTGGCCCCTCTCATTACCGTTGTAATAATGTCTCTAGCCATTACAGTGGTGGGTGTGGCTTTTGTGCTGCTTGTTATGGTACCAAAGGTCAAAACGTTACAAGTAACAACACTTTTGTCAAAGGGTGTCACAAAAGCAACGTCACATTTTGGCAGATTGTGTCTCTTCCATGACTGCCAACTGAAGTACCCCACCCCCTCATTGAGTCTGCCTGTCTACACCTGGTTGCATTGTTATGTAGCCTCACATTTTGGCTCTTTCTGTGCACAGTAAAGGGTCTGGGTACAAGGCTAAACCTCCAAGTGGCAGCTTATCAGCTCCTGCTAGACAGAAAGGGTTACCAGCTACAAGATTAAGTTTGAATGAACTCCCTATTCTGCCTACCTTAGTCTTGTCCCCAGGTGCACGGAAAAATGTCCTGGAGTGAGCTACTACCAGCCTACGTGTTAGCCTCGTCCCAGTCCTCCATTGTGCTCATTGCTTGCAGTACAAAATTCGTGAGGCTTCAAGCTTGCTTCTTGACCTAGCAACTATGCTAGTACTAACCTATGCATTAACCTCGTTCTACGTCCTCCAACTATGCTATTCCATTAACCTCGTTCTACGTCCTCCAACTATGCTATTCCATTAACCTCGTTCTACGTCCTCCAACTATGCTATTCCATTAACCTCGTTCTACTTCCTCCAACTATGCTATTCCATTAACCTCGTTCTACGTCCTCCAACTATGCTATTCCATTAACCTCGTTCTACGTCCTCCAACTATGCTATTCCATTAACCTCCTTCTACGTCCTCCAACTATGCTATTCCATTAACCTCCTTCTACGTCCTCTGGAGTGGTAGTCGCTTGCAGGACAACAGTTGTGAGGGTACTATTTATCCTGTGCAGTTGCATCATAATCCTGAAGCTCACTGTATGCCATAATGGGGCATGTTCTGTGTGTAGAGTAAGGTATGTGCAGACAGGAAGAGAAGGCTATGGGAGACACTTGGGAGCACAAGGATGTACACTTAAGGTCGTCCCACTGACACTGGTTGCTTGCACCTCAGAAGCTGTACAAGTGACACAAACAAGCCTTATAGCTAAGGATATGGTGGTGCCACTAATGGTCGACCTTTTGTTAGCTCATCCCTAAATAGGAGTGGATGTCGCTCACTCATAGTCACTCCACTTTAGTTGAAGCCACATTGTTCTAGTATCACCTTGTGATCACTCTAGTCTGAGGAAGGGGGACTACCTCACGCCTCATTGAGCTGGTGGTATGAACTAGAGTAGACATTGCTGATTGAACAAGATTAGCTATTTCCATGACTGGACTAGCCCATGACCGGACTGGTCCTCGACTGGACCAGGCCTCGACTGGACCAGACCTCGACTGGACCAGGCCTCGACTGGACCAGACCTCGACTGGACCAGACCTCGACTGGACCAGACCTCGACTGGACCAGACCTCGACTGGACCAGGCCTCGACTGGACCAGGCCTCGACTGGACCAGGCCTCGACTGGACCAGGCCTCGACTGGACCAGGCCTCGACTGGACCAGGCCTCGACTGGACCAGGCCTCGACTGGACCAGGCCTCGACTGGACCAGACCTCGACTGGACCAGGCCTCGACTGGACCAGACCTCGACTGGACCAGACCTCGACTGGACCAGTCGAGGCCTGGTCCAGTCAAGGTCTGGACCAGGGCTGGAATCTTGATTTTCAGAGGGACTTAGTAAAAGCCAAGATGTTAGCCTTGCACAAAGCTTCTCTCTCTTCTCTTTTCTACCTCCAGTCCACCATTGCTCACAGTGTGAAGAAATCAACCTGGGAGCAAGCGTAGCATTCCAAGCTGACCAGTGTAATCTTGGTCCCAGACGCCAAACCCCAGCATGCAGCTCCTTAGCATCATACCTGCACATTATACACACGTTATACGCGCCTGCACTTATCATACCTGCACATTATACACACGTTATATGCGCCTGCACTTTAACAAGACTAAGGGCAGTCGTAATGACTCTTGAGTACTGGTCTTAATTAGGCCAGAGACAAGTATGAAGTGCTGGTCACAAGTATGAAGTGTGTTGACACAAGGAGACCAGCGAGTGTTACTACCCTACTTAACTGATCTGCCCACCTCATTACTGCGGCCAGAGGAATGCGGAGAATGCCCAAATATGTGTGTTCAGTGAGCCAGCACCCACATGAAGCTATGCCAATTTGATTACACGTGAATCGTGCGAGAGTTTGTGAGTGTGTGTGTTGATGGTTGTGGCTAGCAGCAGTCACTCCACGTTTTAGTGTGTGTGTGTGTGGTGGGGGGGGGGAAGGGAGGAAGGGAGGGGGGACTCACTATGAAGGTTGATACTAGCACCACCTCATGTACCTCATCTCAAAGGAGCACAAGACAGGTTCACTGTAGCCTCGTTCCCAGGCCTTCCCACCGCCCAGTGTTTGATCGCTTACAAAACTGAACAGTGGGAAGGCGTGGTAGTGATTGCTGCACATGCTGCGTTACCATTTTAGCCTCATCTCCAAAACCATCTCTTGTCAGTGTGTACAAGACAGTGGATTGGACGTGAGACTCTTTTCTTGACACACACACACAGTCTCCCACCACACAGTCTCCCACCACACAGTCACCCAGTCCGGTGCCTCTCCCAATTGGAGCCATCGTTGGAGGTGCAGTCGGTGGAGTGTTGCTGTTGGTCGTAATCGTGATAGTAGCACTACTGTTGTACTTCTGTTTGCGTAGCAAGAAGAAGGGAGAATACGTCACTGGAAGTGAGGGACGACCGTGGATGGTGGTACGCCGATGGGACCCACGATCAGACCACACGGCAGGTCGCGGTGATTCCTTAAGAGACAGTCGTGGAAGTCATAGGAGTCGCACTAGCTCGATCGCTAGCAGCATCCGTGAGAGCATTCGTGAGAGCATCCGAAGGTTGAGTGGGCGACGAAGAAGTGGAAAAGGCGGAGAGCCCTCAGAGGACCAAGTGGCTATGAAGGTCACCCCCCTCTGAACCACCATATACTACCTCCGAGCCGACAAGACTGTCGTTAGTACCACTTGTTTTACTTTTCTACCTCCGTCCAATCGTCTAGTAACAAGGAACTGAAAATGAATGCACAAGTCAATACTTCTGCGCACAATGAACTAACTACTGGTTAAAAAATTAGTTTGTTAATCAATTATTATTGTAACAAAAATTCAAATTAATTTTATTTTGTTATCTTTTCCCTGCATTCCTGTGGCTGGTATGTTGATTGTACGAGGTGCAAACCCTCAGTTCACCACAAGATATTTGAGACTGTCTGTCATATTTTGTAAACAATTGAACTTGGAATGCAAGTTATGTCAGTTTTACAGTTATCATGTACCACAGGATGTCGAGAGGGAGTGCATTGTGGGTGATGGTGGAGGGGGGAGTGGAGAAATAACCCACAGCACCCACGGGGAACTAGTAATATTAATGGTGGTGCTAGTATCATATCTGTGCTCAATCTTGGGTTCTGTTTTTTTTGCCACGTAACTTAATTGTAGGAGCCCCCCCCTCTCCATTTCAGTCTTCTGTGTACTTGTTGTGACCACATTCTATTCTGTGCCCACAATATGCAAACAAGAATGTCCTGTAGGAGACTCATTAAACTTGGGGAACGTCCTGTAGGAACACTGTCTAGACCATGAAAGTTGGGGAACCTCCCCCTGGGTGCTGTGGATTAACATTTCTGTCTCCCCCTCTCCCAAACACACACACACTAATGTAGAGTACACCCTCTCCTTCACCTGTCACTGGCACTGGCCCTCCCACTGGCCCTCCCATTGGCCCTCCCAACGGCCCACTCACCACCTCTCCCACCCCCTCCCCCACCACCCCTCCCACCACCCCTCCCACCACCCCTCCCACTACCCCTAGTGGCCTTCCTATGGCAGCCATAATTGGTATAGCAGCCGGAGGCGGGGTCGTTGCCCTGATTGTCCTGGTCCTCCTCCTAGTCTGCTGCTGTTGGTGTTGCTACAGATCTTCCCAGAAAGTCAGCTATGATGTAAACTACAGCCATCAGAACCCAGCCAATCCCACCGGCCTCGTTGTCCGTAGATACGACCAACACCTGGTCCACCCAACATTTGACCAGCAGAACACCGGGGGTGGATCACTGCGTGGTAGTCGTGGTAGTAGGCGAAGTCGAAGCAGTATTCGCAGTTCAATATCAAGTATTGCATCGAGGTTGAGTCTACGACGAGGGGGAAAGGGCGGAGGGAAGGAGAAGGACAAGGACGAACTCTTGCGGCAGGATCCCATGATGGTTTCCGCTGTGTGATGATTGATATCTGCAATCTGATTGGTTAATGTTGATGATGTATGGATGATTCTATTGTGAGTGAATGCATCACTTAGGTCTCAAGCCACAATTCACAGTTCAGTTAGTACCGCACAGCATAGAACACATCTCTAATTTTTAGCTCAAATTTTTACAACATTGTGTTCGTTGTTTTTAGACTGAAGCCTGCTACAAGTGTAACTTTGTTTTTATTTACATGACATGTATTGTCCTACAACGAACTAACACTTTCATGCGTTTATGGCCATAATCGTACTATCATGGCAAACACAAAGCCTAGTTGGCAAAATGGCACAAGATGGTGTGAATGTGTTGTGGTGTCGTTCCCATCTTGTTTGCCTTCCTACATTCGGAAAACTTTTTGTGACTTTATATAGAGAACTACTACTACAAGCAAATAGCAGCCTGCAAATGGTGTCTGCTTAACCTAACACCTAACCACATTTACTGCAGCATAAGTAGGTGGGCAAAAGCAATAACTTCATTTAAACAGGGGTGGGCTTATTTTCGAGGGTGAATTTCAGAGATTATAGTTGTATGCATGTGGAACCTCCTGATCAGGCAGGGCATACGACACAGGAAGGGGAAGGAGTGCTACAACTTATAAAAGCTCTCACTTTCAACCAGCTCTAACAGACTGAGCACACTAGTGAGCAGGTGGCTAATTTATGACCACCATTCTTAAAATGTGTAATTTCAGTGAACAGAGCATGTACAAATGTTCCATATTCCAATCATTGCCCACTCTGCTACTTGGCTGTCTTTGCTGCTTCGTCCTCCTTTGCATACTGTTTGAGCAGCTCCTCCTTCTTCTGTCGCTGCCGCTCCTCACGACGAAGACGACTCTGTTTAACACGGTTCCTCCTGGCCTCTGCCTGGTCGCTATAGCAACACAGAAATCAGAGAGAAGGAATTAGAAGCTAGTCTCAAAATATAATTTTTATGAACAGTACTTGCTAGGATGACTTACGCAAGTTGTTTTGCCCGGAGGTTCTCTGCCTTCTTCTTGTGAATGTGCTCCATCAGCACACGCTTGTTCTTGAACACATTGCCCTTTACTTGCAGGTATAAGCGGTGGTATCTGGGAGGAGGGAGGGAGGGAGGGAGGGAGAGGGGAAGTGATTATACACATATTACGCTGAAATGCATAACTTATTTGTGTGCCAAACACCTAATGATGTCCAAGGGACATGACAGTGTGCTGCAAGTGATTGCTGACTTTGTGAGAGACCACCTCCCCGAGTCTTTCGAGATGAGTGCTGACCTCCCTGACCTCCCCTACAACTTTCCTCTCATGATCACCCCTACTGACCTGCGACCAGACATTGTACTATGGAGCCAGACTCTGCAATCAGCCACCCTGGTAGAACTGACTGTCTGCTACGAGACCAACTACGTTCAGGCACAAACTCGCAAATTGGATAAATACCAGGACCTGGTTGATGCAGGGGAGGCCAATGGGTTCACCATGGAAGTTATCACACTTGAAGTTGGAAGCCGGGGCTTTCTGAACCTCCAGGGATTTAAAGCTCTTTTTCAAACACTAACAAGATGTCCCCGGAAAAACACGTGGAACTTCTTAAAGACCATCTGCAGAATAACTATACTCCAATCACAAAGAATCTGGACTACGAGGAACATTATAACTTAGTTCATATACCTCCACTATGTATTTAGTTATCAGTTATACAATCTTAGTTGCCCCTAGGTCCAGAGCATAATCCTGTGCCATGTAATAGCTCAACATGTATTGACAGGTCTGGCAAACCTAGGCCTCCTGCTGTTTTGTACTCTCGTACATGCAATAAAAGGAGATGTTTTCAAAAAAAAGGGAGGGAGGGAGGTCGGAGGGAGGGAGGGAGGTCGGAGGGAGGGAGGGAGGGAGGTCGGAGGGAGGGAGGGAGGTCGGAGGGAGGTCGGGAGGAAGGGTCGGAGGGAGGTCGGAGGGAGGGAGGGAGGTCGGAGGGAGGTCGGAGGGAGGGAGGGAGGGAGGGAGGGAGGAAGGGTCGGAGGGAGGGAGGAAGGGTCGGAGGGAGGGAGGGAGGAAAGGTCGGAGGAAAGAAGAGGAAGAAGTGAAGTCTAGAATCTAGACTCAGGTAGTGAATATTTTCAGTGCAAAGATGTACATGTACATGTACCATGGGTAGCAAAACAATATAAACACAGGGGTTTAGGGGAGGAGAGGTAGGGGATTTCAGTTTGTATATAGGATCCACTATCACATGCTCAACTCACAGATGGCTGTCAATCTTCTTGGATTCGCGATACTTGCGGAGCAGTCTTCTCAATGTCCTCATCCTCCTCATCCAGATTATCTTCTCAGGGAGTCGGGCATTTGCTGTACCCTTCCGTTTACCATAGCCTGGAGGAGAGGAGGGGGGTGTGGCAGGGAAGGAAGAGGGAGGAAAGAGAAATGGAGGGCGAGGGAAAGGGAAGGAGAAACAGAGGAAAAGGGAACAAAGGAGAGAGAGGGAGAGGAGGGGTGGTGGAGAAAATACAAATGGTATACAGTCACACAGTAAAACACTCAATATGTCAATGGCCATCTTAAACTACACAAGCGTCACAATAACTAGCCCCTCCCCCTTTTTCCCCTCAGAAGCACAAGCACTTATGGTCAGCGGTTTCCAACATTTCACTTGCATTGTAAGGACCACTAATGCTAGTACACACATACACTCCTCACTCACCTGAGTGTCTTCCTTTTCTCTTAGCCTCCAGCGCTCGCCTCACTCGAGATCGTGAGTGGATTGTCGTGGGTTTCTTGATAATAAGACCATCTTTGACAAGCTTACGAATGTTCTGACGAGAGTTGGCGTTAGCGATCTCTGTCGCCTCATTTGGGTCCAGCCAGATCTTGCGCTTACCACACTTGAGTACTGAGGCAGCCAACCGTTTCTGCAGCCTCAGAGTACTGGTAACGTGAGTGTGTGTGTGGGTGTGGGTGTGGGTGTGTGTGGGTGTGGGGAGGGGGAGGGATTGAAATGCCTCAGTTAATGGCATATAGACCCCTTTCTAAGCCATCATAATACATTGTAATGGAGTTCAAGAACAATGATTGCAGTGAGCATGTAAAAGTCGGTGAAAGTTCAACGCCCTCCGACTTTCATGTAGCACTACATGGTCGTATGACCGCATCCTTCCAAAGTCACTGTACTCCACGTTGCCTCATACTAACAAACCAGTACTGACCTCTACTAGTACTTGACTTCTAATACCAGTCAGAAAGGATGAATGATGCATACTCTAATTAAAGCACTCCATGTCATTGACTTGTACACAAGTTGCAAGCTATCCTTCTCGATACCCATGCCATGTAATTACTCCCATCTATCAGCCACTACTGACTATCTTAATGTGATCTCTCTTCGTAGAATAACGCACATACTGGACCACCCAGTCAGTACCACGTCAGGCACGTGGTCAAACACTAGAGTCATTCGTGTATTTCTACCTCTACATATCAAATCTGTGTAACCGTGAGTAAATAGCACATTAGTGGAGTGGGAATGAAAACACAACAGCATATCATACCTCATTGCGAGTGTAGAACCTACAGAATGCTACGACCTTGTACAACAGGCAACGTGAAAGGACCAAATTTCTGCGCATGCGCAGTATGTATTCGCAGCAACGATCGTGACTCTCCGGTCCAGTTCAGCAGCTCTACACACTAACAGCCACCATGAGCAAGAAGAAGCAACAGCGTAATGGCTTTTACTACTACATGCTGGATATGCAGCAAGACCTCCGCGAGCGAGGTCGCTTCGTCCCTATGCGCGACATGCCTCTGCTGGCCGGTCCCTCGTGGTCGAAACTCGCAGACGGACAGAAACAAGCGTACAACCAGCGTGCAAAACACGAGAAGCGAGCCGGGCTAGTTCAAGGCGGGTCTTCCCTGCCGCCCGCCGTGGCCAGCATGCCGCTTCCCGCTAGTAGAGAGGGCCGTATGGATTGTACTGGCGTCCTTCTGTCGGTGAGTGTCGTGTGTGTGTTCGACCACTGTGTTCCATGAGCAGTGGTGTCAGATCTAGCATCATATACCGTCTTATTAGGACAGTGTTAGGCCTACTTTCATCTTGCTTAGGTGATAATTAACCAAAGGGGAACACAATCTCTGTTTAGTAAGGTGGGTAGTCACTTGCAACCTCGATCAAAATGTTTGATCTGCAAAATGTGTGCTTAATCACTTGATCGTTCCCTTCTGAGGGTCTTGAGCGCTTGATTTTCAGGGTCAAAGATCAAATTGCAGCTATGAATTCTTGATCTGTTGATTTTAGCAGTTCGGAGATCACCTTGATCCCTTGATCGGCCCCCAAAAAGGGCTTTGATTGCTTGATTTAATTTTGATCCCAGTCGCAAACGCATCTACATGGGACATATAAGTGACTACCCCTTGTATCCTTTAATTTTGACTCCTCCTGCACAATCTTAAGTTGGTAACAACCCACTTTCAACATCCTCCCTCCCTCCCTTCTCCCCCCTCCCTTCTCCTCCCTCCCTTCTCCTCCCTCCCTTCTCCCCCCCTCCCTTCTCCCCCCCTCCCTTCTCCCCCCCTCCCTTCTCCCCCCCTCCCTTCTCCCCCCCTCCCTTCTCTCCCCCTCCCTTCTCCCCCCCTCCCTTCCCCCCTCCCTTTCCCCCCCCAACCACACACACACACTTCACAGGAACGTCATGATCTAGCTGCAGAAATGGAAGAACGCAGACGCCATGAAAGTGAGCTCTTACGAGCTTCCTTCCCACCAGGCAAGGCAGTATCCTTGACAAAATTCTACCTGGTGGACATCCAGTCACTCTGTGAGATACCAGACAAGAAGGCAGAGCGGTTTTTGCCATGTGAGCTGGCAGCCATTGAGTTCTCCCTCCACTCAGGGGTCCACAAGTCCCTGCACAAGTTCATCCATCCAGGTATACAATACTGTGTACATGTGAAATTGTGTGTGATGTTATAAGCATAAGTTCAATCAAGAGCGCATGAGAACGGGTGGCTCGAGTAAGAGTGTGTAACTCCAATAGAAGCCCATAGCCCGGTCAAAATAGAACACCCGGTCACATGCTTAGCAACAATGGCTTACATGTATGTCTACATGCAGCTGCGTATTATGTGTTACTATTTTAGAGTTACACATTCTTACTCAAGCCGCCTGTTCTTGTGCGCTCTTGGTTCAACCCAAAGCTCCTGGCCAGTGCTCTGAGCTAGATTGTGTGGGCTGGTGGTTGTCTAGTAGCTCAAGCACAGGAGCCCTGGGTTTGATTCATGATAACTGCGGCTTTTCACTTTGCTCTATATGCACACACACACACACACACTCTCTCTCTCTCACAAGGTAAGATTCCCATGGGGTATCGCTTCCTGGCCAAGAACAGCAGTGAACAGTCCCACGAGATTCCCATCGAAGGATTTGAGCTGGCAGAGAAAGACTACCGTCTGGTGTTGAGTGAGCTCGAAAGATTTCTCTGTCCTGACGGAATCCAACTACCCCCAGTGTTTGCAAAGGTACTGAACTTAAGTGAGAGGTGGAGGTGGGAGGGAACATTTTATATGTATAGGGAGTATTGTATACATATTGTATTTTTGTTTCCTGACGTACACCGTCATATATTCTGTGTACCATGTGGTGCGCTACCTCTTTACGCACGCCTTTTTTATCACACAACATGTATCTTGGCTAGCCTCATTCCTAGGCCTTCCCCGCCTCCAGTTTTTGATCGCTTGCATTTTATTGCATACTGCAAGCAATCAAAAACTGGAGGCGGGGAAGGCCTGGGAACGAGGCTATACCTTGGCTAGGTAGAGGGGAGGGCTTGAGGGAGTACACCAAATTCATAACTTCAGTCCTAATGTGCTGTTATGGTATATCCTGTGTACAGTTAGTGAGGGGTACTACAAACTTGCAGCTGATTGTATGCGTATAGGAGAGATACATATAGGTTTTCTTGTGCACACACACACACACACACACAGCGTGACAATGCAGAGCGTGTGGAGTGGTGTCTGCAGTGGCTAGCCGACAAGGCTGGGGTGGAGAATCTGCTGCACAGGGTGTACGAGGTTGAGGCCCTCCTGTGTGAGCTATCTGCCCACCTGGATGGTAGAGCCCCCACACTGTACCAGGCCCAAGATCTGCTGAAGACCTCGGCGTATGACCACGAGAGAGGAACAAGGTGAGGAGGGAGGGGCTAAGGGGATATAGGTTGCTTAGGAAGGAAGAAAAGGTAATTCAACGGAAATGTTAGAAACTGATGTTATATTCTCCCTCCCTCCTCCCTCCCTCCATCCCTCCCTCTATCCATCCCTCCCTCCCTCCCTCCCTCCCTTCCTCCCTCCCAGGTGTGGCTGGCACGAAGAACGTGAGAACAAACACTGTTCCCTCGGCACCATCAACATCTACTCTTTTGTCCTCTCAGAGTCTCTCTGTCCAAAGTATGGCATCTCTCTCACCAAGAACCATCTCCCTGAGACCCCCTCAGACCCACCATGTAATGTCGTCAACCCCCGGACTGCCACTCCCTCCCTCCCCCCATCCTCCCATACTATCACCCCCTCACCAGCTTTCTCTACAGGTTAGACAGCAACAATACTCTTCTTTAGACTGTAATAAATGCACCTTACTAGTTACCCTGTTCATTATACACTCCTCATATGTCAGATAGAAATCAAGCATTATTCTGTCGTGTGCTTGTTCACATTGCCACATATTGCACATCTTCTGTGGGGAAAGTTTGTCATCGTCTAAGGACACACTCACTCCCACATGCCACACACACCATTACACACACACTCCTGTAGGTTCTCTGAGTAGTATTGGCTCACTTCCTGATCAATTTGGCCAACTTTCAGTGGGTGGTGGGCGTGGCAGGGGGCGGGGCTTTGCCTATGGTGCTGTGAGACAACCCAAGACTGTTGGGGGGCTGCAACAGAGCGCAGTGAGCAGACAGTAGGAGGAGGAGGAGGAGGAGAAGGAGGAGAGGGGGGGAGGTTGAATGGGCACTGTTTTGTTTTGTGCTTCAGTACGTTTTCTATCAGCTATCAACATTTTCTTCAACTGCCACTCAGACAGTCACATCACTGTATATATTTTCTTTATATTCTGCCACTGCATGTGTGATTCTTGACATTTGATTTATCAACATGTTTCCATCAATGGTTATGACTGTCTCCTTAGTCTCGGAACCAGACCCTCTGCATGTGAGGGTCTGGTTCCGAGACTACTGTCTCCTATACTAGTATTGTCAACTTGGTATCTACTGGGAACACGACTGCTCTCATGCGGTATAATATTGTCATAGAAGGCAGTATACAGTGAACTGTACACCTTGGCCTTGTTCCGTCTGGGGAATGTAACTCAATTTGTTTGATGTTATCCCTAGCCACCTACAGTCACACCCATTATCACCTCCACCATTCCACCCATTTCACTTCAAGTTCCAAGATTTGGTTGCTAAACAACATCTAACAAGCATTGCTCCAATACACTCAATGATACATTACCTCCTGTAGGCTGTAAGTATTGCTATAATACATTCAATCCTAGCCTCGTACCCAGGCCACGTGGTCAGAGGGAAAAGTGCTTTTCCTTCCGACCACGTGGCCTGGGTACGAGGCTAGTTCAATCCCAGCTGTCTGTGAACAGTGTCCATTCAACCTCCTCCTACTGTTGAATACTGTTTTGTTTTGTGCTTCAGTTGCCACTCAGTCACTTGTTTTATTTTTGTGATTCTTGACAATGTCAACAACTTGTCTCCATGCATCTACAGTTTAGTAACCTTTGCTTGGTAATTGGTATTAAATGGTAGCTACTTGCATTACTTCATATTACATCACAAATTCACAAATACAGTAATCACAAAAACATCAGAAACAGGTAGAGTTCACACAAACACTACATGTACAGTTATCATGGGTATTTTTTGTGGGTGTGTACTCAGAAATAAATCTCACTCATACTAAAACCTCACTCGGCTGTCCACTACTGGCAAAGATCTCGAGTGTCTGGGAAGGAGTAGACTTTCCACTGTTGTATTGTGTGTCATAGAGTCAATCAGTTTCTGAATGCCTTCCTCACCTCTGGAATCATCAAATTGTAAGTTCAGGAATTTCAATGATTTGTTTGTAAGCAGCATGTCAGCAAGTGCTGCAGCTCCTTTGTCTCCAATTGGGTTCCGATTCAGCCACAACTTCTGAAGTGTGTTATTTGTGCATAGAGCATTTGCCAAATGACATGCTCCATTCGAGTCAATGTTGCATCCTCCTAGGCCAAGGCCAACAACTAGGGTGTGATTTATCTTTAGCATATCAGCAAATGCAGCAGCTCCTTTGAATCCAATTGGGTTGTCTCTCAGGTTAAAATCATGCAGTGTGTCATTTGCACACAGAGCACTTGCTAACTCACATGCTACATCTGATTTAATGTCACAGTCACTCAGCCAGAGGCTAACAATTGTGTGATTTGTCCTCAGCATATCAGCAAATGCAGTAGCTCCTTTGACTCCAATTGGGTTGTTCTCCAGGTTCAACTTCTGCAGTGTATGATTTGTACACAGAGTACTTGCCAATTGACATGCTCCATCTGAGTCAATGTCGCATTCCATTAAGTCTAGATTAACAAGGGTTTGGTTTGTCCTTAGTAGCTCAATGAGTGCAGCAGCTCCTTTGACTCCAATTGAGTTGTTTGCTAAGCTCAATGCTTGCAGTGTATGATTTGTACACAGAGCACTTGCCAATTGACATGCTCCATCTGAGTCAATGTCGCATTCCCATAGGTCGAGGTCAACAAGGGTGCGGTTTTTCTGTAGTGCTGAAGCCAGTGAGATGACATTCTGATGAGAAAAGTATGAGCAACTCATGTGCAACATCTTGAGTGTGGTGTTGTGATGGAGTCCACAGATGATCAGTTCAATAGCTTCTGGAGGGAGGTGATTAAAACTGATGTCAAGCTCCTTGAGACTTGTGGATAATGACAGCAGTTCACTCAGAGCTCGGCAGTCCTCCATACCTATTCCAGTGTCACGCAACCACAGCTTCTCAAATGAATTATTAGCTGTCAAAGCTGTAATTGCCGGAACAGCCCCTCCTGGGCCAATGTTGTAACCAACAGACAGACTGAGTATTTTCAACTTGTTTATCAATTGCTTTGGAATGCTAACTAGATGTTTCACTGCCTCTGCTGTGATATCACTTTTTTCCAAGTTTATCATAGAGATCCCTCCCGTGCAGTATGCTTCCTCCTCCAATGTACCTTGCACTAACATTTCCACTTCCTCATCTCCAATGCCACAGCAGTGAAGGTCAATATTCCAGGCACAATTGCTATGAGACACACAGTAGCCCAACACAAAGCAGTCAGACGGTGTCACTATCCTTTGCCAACAGGGCTGAATGTAAGATGATCCTAGCACTTTAGCTATGACATCTGCTTCAAATAACCAGTGCAGAATATCAAAGGTGACTTCATGTAGTGGTTTGTCATCAGTTTCAACATTACCAGGTTCTATGTCAAAATCGTCAATGTGTTTCTTCACACACAATGTGTTCATCACCTCACAAGGGTACTCACTGAACTTCTTTATTCCAGATAGGAACCACAGCACCATCTGAAGGTGGTTATTTGCTTGTTTATCTTCTCCGGAACAGTACTGCTTATAAAGTTCAATCTGTTCCTCCACTGGCTGCTGTGAGAGGTGAAATGCAGCTAGATACTCTTGCACAGTCAAGTGCAGGAAGTTGTAGGAAACCATTGCATCTTCACCCGCATACAGTTCTGGGACGCATTGCATCAGACCCAGGGTTTCAAAGTCCTCTGAGAGATCAGA
Organism: Agelas oroides; assembly: GCA_949130485.1. Taxonomy (NCBI): domain Eukaryota; kingdom Metazoa; phylum Porifera; class Demospongiae; order Agelasida; family Agelasidae; genus Agelas; species Agelas oroides. The sequence goes on from OX422186.1 coordinate 105,145, forward strand.
GAAAATCACCTGCTGTTTGTTAATTATTCCTTTGTACGCTATTTTGCCTAATTCACATAGCTGTTGGTAGACATCTTGGGGTAGGTCACTAAAACTGCGTATCTTCCAGTTGCGCCGTAGCAGATCACGAATTAGAGAAAAATACAGCTCCGTGGTGGTTTTTGGGACCAGGGCCTTGTTCCTGTTGTTGCGGTAGATTTCAACCACAAAGGTAGAATAGAGAGGAATATACATTAAACTACCAATGTGGGGGTAACACGAGATGTATTTTTTCAACCCTTCCAACAGTGAGGGGTCATCAGCTGTGGTGCTCTCTAAATAGGACTGGATGTTGGCTTTGGTGAATCCCAGGATCTCAATATGTTGGGATATGCGGCTCTTACATTCTCTGTGGAGGAACTCACTTGCCCATGGGCGGCTGGTGATGAGGACTGTGGCCTCTGGTAACTCCCTCCCTGTGATGATGTCAATAAAAATGGAATTCTCAATTCGCAATTCCTCTGGGAGTTCATCATATCCCTCAAACAGAAGGATTACCCTTTTACCCTGTGTTCTTTGGATCTCCTCAACTGCTGCTTGCTGAATCTGATGGTTATGGTATCGAAAGAGGTCAGATATTTTCTTCGCAGCTCGCACACTCTTGTCTCGGAACCTAAGGAGAACAACCAGCTGGTACTGCCAGAGTAATTTCCCCTTCCCCCACTTGCGGCAGAGTTTCCAGGCAAAAGTGGACTTTCCCACACCTGGCGCCCCCTCTACAAGGATGCACTTTGGTTGTGATCCATCTGGCAGCTGGGCAATTTGGCCAATGTTCATGGCTCGCTTTGACTTCTTGATGTCATCAATGTTCCCACGGATTGTAGCTCTCATAAACTGATCTGCCTCTTGCTTTGTGATGTCCTCCTTTTCAATGAGGGCAAGGTTGATGTATTTCTTGGATTTCACTTGCGGCCATTTGTCATAAATTGGTAGTTTCTCTCGTGTGTAGACAGACTTGAGGTAGGAGGCATAACTATCAACTGCAAACAATCGACAACAAGGAGTTGTACACTGCATGAAGCATACCTGTGTTTGGTGATTTTGCTGGAAGTGGATGGGGTGTTCCAAGTGATATCGATGGTGGGATTGCAAGACATTGTCTATTCTAGGTCGTTTAGCAGATGGGAGTGGTAGAGGGGAAGTGACATCCACCAAACTGGGCAGTGGGCTGGGTGGGGTTGACATGGACGGTCGTATGCTTGCCAACTCACGGTGTGTATTCTCCAGCCTTGTTGCCAGGTGCTGCAGTGATGGCTCGTTCTGAAGAACATCCAGGAATTCCCTGAACTTGATGGCAGGACTAGGCACAATCTGGTCTTCAACTGCTGACAGGAGCGTCACAATCTTGACTCTCTCTTCAATACCTGACTTCTGAGCCTCTGTACGTAGCTCTCGTCCAATCAGCTCCTTTGAGTACAGTTGAACAGCCAGCCACCCAGGGTCCGATATCCCATCAGCTAGGTCAGCAAAACACTTACGAAAAGCGTGACACTCCGCTGGCTCGCGAGACATGACTCACTGCAAAGCTCGAGTAGGGAAACAGCTTCAAAAATGGGGGAGGGCTGAAGCATAGACTCTCACGCAAAACGAGCCGCTCGTTTACGTCATCGTGGTGAAGTCCCCTTTTTTTAATTGCGCATGCGTAGTCGGAAATCCACCTCCGCTTTATTGGGACATTACCACTTCATACCCGTCACTGTCCTACTGAGTTAGGTCAGGTATTTAGAAACACATAACTCATACACAGACATATCAAACAGTACAAAACATGCATGCACAAAATGTGACTACTATATTCTCTGTACAAACAAGAGTTGCATGTGCAGTGACAAAACCATATAGAACATCTACAGTGTTTAAATACAGCTGAATCCGGTGCTATTGAATACAAATGTATTCTCCTTCAAAGGAGGAGAGAAATATTGAAATTGGGAAGATATTTGCATAAAAAGAAAAGGAGCTGAAAGAAGGTGGACAAGAAAGGTGGATATTTCCACCATTAGTTGCCATGGCAACCCAGTTTACATATCACACTATTGGAGGGAGGAACTGAGTGTCTGAGATAGCTTGGTCGGCAGTACTGGAAGACGAGCTCTTGCGGCTCTCTTGGCTCGCAGACAGAGTCAGGGAGGAGTGAGACCCTTTCAAGTTCGTACCATCCATTACCAAACTAGTTCTTTTCACATAGCCATTAAGTCTAGTCATTTCACTCGTTTTAGGCTTAGCGTCTGCCCCAATTGGTTGTAGCCGCTTCTTGGAGTCGTACATGTAAGTCCCAGAACTTTTGGAGCCACCGTTCTCTGCGTGGCCATTGAGGTGAGTGTGTGAGCCATGGAAACTCCCTGCAGAGCTTGGGGTGACATGGACTGTCCGTGGGATGGGACGGGAACGACTGTGGTGACCCTGAGAGGGGAGGAGAATGTGTGGAGAGGGGGGAGAGAAAAAGAAGAGTAAATGGAAGGAGGAGAAGGGTGAAGGAGAGGGGTGAAGGGAAGAGAAGGGAAGGATGAGGAGGGTAAATGAGAGGGGTGAAGGGAAGAGAAGGGAAGGGTGAAGGGAAGAGAAGGAAGGGAAGACAGAATGGAGGAAGTAAAGTATCACTACTAAGTAGCCAGAATGTCTCTGCTAGGGGGTTTCCCCTCACCTCCAGTATCCACTCATGTCGCAGGGCATCCTCTGGAGTCATCCGGTCATTGGGGTCCCACTCCAGGCAGCGAAGTAGAAAGTCCAGGAAGAGGGTGTCATTGGTCTTGACGGCAACAGCGAGGTCTCGTGTTCCTGGGCGATGTTTCCGTCCCTTGGAGTTGGTGATACAGCGCGGGTTACCCTTGGAGTCTATTGTGTGTGTGTGCAGGGGGGAGGGTGAGGGGAGGGGGGGGGGGGGGGGGGAAGGGGGGAGAAAGGAGAAGAGGAAGGGGGTGAGAAGAAATGGGATGAGAGGGAGTGGAGTTCAAGAACTGCTTCAAACAACAAAAGGCAAATACTAGAAATCGCTCTATACATAGTATGTGCAATCAATCACTTCTCAGGTGTCCTCATTTCAGGATCAATCATATGAAGTTGTGACTTGGTCAAATGTCAACCAACTCATGCCCTTCAAGCTGGAGCTACAATACCCGTCTGCTCAGTGACAAGTCACTCACCAAAGAAAAGCTTTCTTCTCTGTGCCTCATGTAGCAGGGATGGTGAGGGCATCCCAAACAGTTCCATGATACATGCAAGCTGTTCCACCTCATTTTCCCCGGGGAAGAGCGGATAGCCTGTGTAGAGCTCTGCTAGAATACAGCCAAAGCTCCACATGTCAATTGACATGCTGTAAGGAAGGCCTGAGAAGGAGGGAGGTGGGCAGGAGTGGCGGTGGAAGGGAGAGAGGGAAAAGAGGGAGGATGGGAGGAAGAGGAGGAGGGGAGGGAAGGAAGAAGAGGGGAGGGAGGGAGAAGGGAAAGGAGGAATGAAGGGAGAAGGGAAAGGAGGGAGGGAGAAGGGAAAGGAGGAATGAAGGAAAGTTAATCCGTCCAGTCTGTACGACTCCTATGACCTTTCAACCCCTTCTTACCGAGAATGACCTCAGGGGAGCGGTAGAATCGTGACTGGATGTACGTGTACACTCTCTGGTGCTCGTAGCAACTGGAGCCAAAATCAATCACCTTGATTGAACTCTGACCTCTCAGTCTCAGCAATATGTTTTCCTGTGTGATGGTCAGATAGTGCATGGTGAACAGACTAGTCACTAGGCAGGGTTTCATACAGAGGGGGGCTGAGTAATGCATGGTGAACAGACTATAGTCACTAGGTAGGGTTTCATACAGAGGGGGGCTGAGTAACGCATGGTGAACAGACTATAGTTGCTAGGCAGGGTTTCATACAGAGGGGGGCTGAGTAACGGATGGTGAACAGACTATAGTTGCTAGGCAGGGTTTCATACAGAGGGGGGCTGAGTAACGGATGGTGAACAGACTATAGTTGCTAGGCAGGGTTTCATACAGAGGGGGGCTGAGTAACGCATGGTGAACAGACTATAGTTGCTAGGCAGGGTTTCATACAGAGGGGGGCTGAGTAACGCATGGTGAACAGACTATAGTCACTAGGCAGGGTTTCATACAGAGGAGGGCTGAGTAACGCATGGTGAACAGACTATAGTCACTAGGCAGGGTTTCATACAGAGGAGGGCTGAGTAACGCATGGTGAACAGACTATAGTTGCTAGGCAGGGTTTCATACAGAGGAGGGCTGAGTAATGCATGGTGAACAGACTATAGTTGCTAGGCAGGGTTTCATACAGAGGAGGGCTGAGTAACGCATGGTGAACAGACTATAGTCACTAGGCAGGGTTTCATACAGTTCCCTTGCCCTCAAAAGTTTGATGTCATTAACATAAGAATCTAGAATAGCAGACAGAGAGTGCATATTTGGTCATGCTTCCTGTGTGAGTGGTCAGGTATGGTGTCAATGGTCAGGTGTAGTTATCAGTCACTAGGCAGGGTTTCACACAGGGAGAGGGTTGCTTGCTACCTGGAATTTCCCCCACCCTCAGAAAACTTCGACGTAATAAGTTCGAAACATATACACTAAGCTGGCTGCCAAAAGTGTGTGTGTATTGGGTGCATGGGCTGGGGGTACAGTGAAATTAGTTTACATGCATACATATGGTCGCCATGGGAACAGCTTGCTTGGTCATTTTTTTGCTACATGAAGGACACTTAATATAGTACAACATAATAAAAAGACGGGCAGTGACTACTACACTTTACTGTATGTGCATGTGCGAAGGATGGGAGGAGGGGAAGGAGGGGAGGAGGGGAGGAGGGAAGGAGGAGAGGATGAGGGAAGGAGAGGAGGAGAGGGAGGAGGGAAAGGAGGGGAGGAGGGGAGGAGAGGATGAGGGAAGGAGAGGAGGAGAGGGAGGAGTGGAAGAGTGTGAGGCGAAAGGCTTACCGGTTTCAGGTCGCAGTGTATAATTCTCTCTCTGTGTAGCAACTTGAGGCATTGGAGGAGAGCGTAGGCAAACCGTCTGATGAGCGCGATGCTGAACCCTTGAAAGTTGTTCTTCTTAATTAGCTCATACAGATTCATCCTGTGGGAGTGTGAGAAGAGGGAGGGGAGGATGTGAGGGGAGAGGGTGGAGAGTGAGAGGAGGGACGGGAGGAGGGTGAAAGGAGGGAGAAGAGCGAGAGGAGGGAAGGGTGAGGAAAGGAGAAGTGAGGGTAGGAGAGGGTGAGGGGAGGAGAGGGTATGATGGAAGGAGTGTGAGTAAAGGGAAGAGGGTGAGGGTGGGGAGGGGGTGAGTGGAGGGAGGGGACAAGGGGAGGTGAGGGCGAGTATGAGGGTGTGAGAGGAGGGGAGGGTGTATGTTCACTTACCCCATGAGCTCAAAGGTGATACAGAGGTGGTTTCTGAAGTAAAAGTACTCTATCATGTGGATGATGTTGTACTGGTTGTCACGATCCTGCAGTGAAGAAAGGGTTAACTTCAGTAATCAGTGAGGAGGGTAGGGGTTAAATAATACTGTGCTATGAGAGCCAGAAGTGTAGGGATTAAATATAGTAATTTGCAGTACTTTTAGAAGTGTAGGGGTTAACCTGACTAATACATTAAAGTTAGTATAGAAAGGAAGGGGTTAAATTAACGTTGTTAGTGAACGTACTCTTTTCCTGAGTGAGTCTAGTATCTTGACTTCGATGAGTGCTTGGTGGTGGAATCTCTTCTTATTTCTAATGATCTTCAACGCCACTGGCTGGTTGGTCTTGTGATCAAAACACTGAGGGGGAGGGGGAAGGGAGGGAGGGAGGGGAGAGGGAGGGAGGGGAGAGGGAGGGAGGGGAGAGAGAGGTGAGAGGGAGGGAGGGAGGGAGGAAGGGGAGAGGGAAGGGGGGAGGGATGGAGGGAGGGGAGAGGGAGGGAGGGGAGAGGGAGGGAGGGAGGGGAGAGGGAGGGAGGGAGGGGAGAGGGAGGAAGGGGAGAGGGAAGGGGGGAGGGAGGGGAGAGGGAGGAAGGAGAAAGAGAGGTAGATGGGGCAAGAGGGAGGGAGGAGGGAGGGAGGGAGGGAAGAAGATGTAAAGAGAGAGTTGTAAGTATCTTGTGTCTTGGCCGCCCCACACACACCAGTACAGATTGTTATTCCCATCCCACATTGCTTCAAAGGGTTCAAATATGACATGAATATCAACTTCCATTCAACTGAATTGTTTCCTCAGAAAGTACATAATTCTAGAGGAAGTGTATGTCCCAGTGGCATTCATCCATGGTCACTGTCCAACCTTTCCGTGATTGACACACAAACAACAGCAGAGATCACTGCTGACAAGAGGAGGCAAGGGAGCAGAGATCACTGCTGACAAGAGGAGGCAAGGGAGCAGAGATCACTGCTGACAAGAGGAGGCAAGGGAGCAGAACCAATAATTGGATAAGACCATTCGTGTCTTGAACCATGCGCAGTGTCGATGCTACCTCGTGAATGTTCTGGTCTCCAACACTAGGACAGACATTACAAGAAAGAACCACGAGATCAGGCGTCTCCCCTTTCGTGTGTATCTCTATCTTCCTGAGATTACCATTCATGCAGACTGGAGGCTGCGAAGGTCTGGAGGTTGAAACAACCCACCTACATGTATCTCATATATAACCAAATATCCAATCACATGACCACCACATGACCATCACATGACCATCACATGATCTCACATGATCTCACATGCCCTACCTTAACGACCTGTCCAAAGGATCCCTTCCCAATGACCTCTCTGATTTCATAGCGATAGGCAATATGGTCATGTAGTACCTTGATGTAGCTACCGTTATCATCATCATAGCCTGGGGAGGAGGGGAGAGGGAGGGAGAGGGGAGAGGGGAGGAAGGAAGGGGAGGGGAGGGGAGGGGAGGGGAGGGGAGGGGAGGGGAGGGGAGGGGAGGGGAGGGGAGGGGAGGGGAGGGTGAAGGGGAGGGATCCATCAGGTCAATATAAAAACACTTGTGCTACACTTCCTCTTCCACACACACACACACACCTGCATTCTGTGCTGCTCCTGGTAATCCCTCTGTCTTCTTTGACTCCAGTCCCAGGAACCAGATCTCGGGATATTCCAGTATCTCATTCTGTTCAAAGGGAGTCAGTTTGTGCCCGTACTCCTTCAGAGCAGCCTGAGGGGTCATTGGCAGTCGGTGGCCATGAGTGTTGCGACGAACCCTCGGGGCTTCTAGCTCGATATCACTGCTGGAGAGAGGGGAGGAGGAGGGGAGGAAGGGACATGGGAGAGAGGGGAGGAGAAGGGGAGGAAGGGAGAGGGGAGAAAGGAGGGAGGGGAGAGAGGAGAGAGGGAAGAGAGGGGAGAGGGGAGAGAGGAAAGGAAAGAGGGGGAGAGAAGAGGGGGAAAGAGGGAGGAGGGAGGAGGGGGAGGAGGAGGGGAGGAGGAGGGGAGGAGGAGAGAAGGGAAAGAGGAGAAAGGAGGGAGAGGGGAGGAGGAAGAAGAGGAAGAGAGAGAGAGATGGTGAAAGATGAATGTGAAGGAGTGGGGAGAGAAGCAGGAGAAAGGCATAACAATGACAGTGCAACGGGTCAACGAAAGTGACCATGTTATGTTTACAGCAAACGATTCCCTCAACAACGAGCACTTGTGGGAACAATCTGACACAAAGTGAGACACATTACAGCGGCCACTACAAGTGCCAGCACCAGCGGCTCCAGAATGTCTGGGAATCCAATAACATACATGCCATACATTACTGTCTCATTTTCTAAGGACTGACGATGCATGACCGTCCATTTAGGGATTCAACGATTAACAACTTGGCTTCATTTCAAACACCAAATTACAACCGAAACGCAGAGAATTCGTCAGATGGGATGGTCTATTAGCAAGATAATGGAAAGGAAAGACTCAGATTCAGTCGCCATGTCAACTGGAGCCACAAAGGTTAGTCCAGAGATACCGCATAACTTTAATTTTGGAAAGAAGCTTCTCCTGTTACTGACGTGAAAAACTAAAAGTTTCAGTCATAATACAGGCGAGAGTGAAGACTGACCGTCAGCGAAAGCTCTCTAACAGTAAATCTTCTTTCTATTTATACAGGAACCCCCTGAGAAGCAACCATATTGAGTACGTACCATATGTACACATGGTCATATTATGTGTATGTGCATTTTTACCATAGCTGTATGTAGGTGGGAAATTCTTGCACAATTGCTGTTCCATGTTGAGCTACAGCGTGGACAATTGCCGCTAGCAACGCATGTAATGGCTTCATCACAACCTAAAATACTGGCGGCTACCAACTAAAGTCATGTTAGATAATTCCGTTGCCTGTACTACAAAGTGGCCAAGCTGCATGCGTGGTTTATCAAGAACTGCAGTCTTTGCCCTGTCCTTGTTAAGTGTCTAATTAGCTCCCAGTACCCCCACACCCCTCAACAGAATAACTTCAACAGATCAGGGAGAAACACGTCAGCGCTCATGAATAAAGCACACCAGTTGACAAATGGTTTCTGACCTGAAGTTGGTAACAGGAAATCTCTCGATAAAGCTACCAAATCAAGTCATGTCAGAGAGTTGTGTGCACAAGTCGCAAGAAGCATAGCAAAACTTGGTAGCCATTGTGCTCATTAGCTGACTAATTACCTTCCCTGCCCCCCACACCTCTCAACAGATACAAGGTTAGAAGATTGAGAAAAACAACAAACTACATATGCTTCACAAATGAGGCATATATTGTCAAACCAAGACATCGGCAAAAAAAAAGGTTGTCCCATCTTAAGATGGTAGCCGAGAGTCTCTCTAGTTACCAACATGGACAGCTGGTGACCATTACAATGCATAATGTAGTAGTCATATAGCAATATGTGCTGTACACATTACAGTGCAATGGTGTGCACTATTTGGGAACACCCCCTTACCCTTCAGAGTGATAGCTGTCTGATCTGTATAGCTTTCCCTTGGAGGTATCAGCGTAGTGTGCCTGTGGAGGGGGCTGTAAGGGAGGGAGGAGGGAGGGATGGAGGGAGGGAGGGAGGGAGGGAGGGAGGGAGGGAGGGAGGGAGGGAGGGAGGGAGGGAGGGAGGGAGGGAGGGAGGGAGGGAGGGAGGGAGGGAGAGGGGAAGTGATTATACACAGATTAAGCTGAAATGCATAACTTATTTGTGTGCCAAACACCTAATGATGTCCATTCAGCAATTTACCTCCCACTAATCCCCAATTATCCACATGCAGCGACAGTAACCTTGGACACAATTAGCCAGCACCACAGGAACAGTAAACATGTACACCGGTGAATGATAGCGTACCACATACACTTGATTTCTTAGACCAACTGACTCCCATAACTTTAAGTCTCCCTCCCTCCCTCTTTGTCTTCTCCCTCTCAGCCTTCCTCCCCCCTCCCTCCCCTCCTTCCCTCCTTCCTTCCTCTAACCCTATCTCTCTCTAATCCTCTCTCCCTCTCTCCTTCCCTCCCCCTCTTCCTCTTTCATCCCTCCTCCCTTCCCTCCTTTCTCTCTCCCCTCTCCCTCCCTCACACCCTCCCTCCCTTAGCAAACCAAGAACCAACAATTTACTGACACCAAAAACCTCTAAATAAATCAAGTAACACTATCTACTGCTCAGAACAGTATTAGGCAGTTATTGGATGTGGGAGTAAGACCAGCTGAAACACAATATCGCTGAGATGATAATGGCAGGCATGCTCATTGTGGGACATCACATCGTGAGCGTGACAACCACAGAATGTCTGGTATGCTGAATAAGAAACGAACTTAATTTGAAGTTGTACAAAGTCGCAGCTGTCGCTGTAAACACATTCTGTCAGAAGAGAACAACTTCTGGAAAAGGATTGGCCGAAAGCAGATGTCTACACAACTCCTTACAAAGAGCTACCGTATTTCTTCCAATAGACGCCGCCCTCGAATAGTGGCCGCCCTCAAATAGTAGCCGCACAATCCAAAGCTCTTGAACGAAATAAACGCCGCCCTCGAATAGTAGCCGCGGGTAGTAAATGTGGCACGCGCACACATGTGCGAATGACTTCAGACGACGGTCACCACGCTAGCGCTAGGAGTCGTTCCCACGGAGAGAGTTATAAAGAGTTAGCTATTTACTTTACACAGAGCGAGAAAAGGAGGGAAGAGAGAGGGAAGGCGAGGACTAACCAAATTACTTTACACAAAGGAGGGAAGGGAGAGGGGAGGCAAGGAAGGTTAATAAAATTACCAAAGTTGCCCTTATGACCCGCTGTCATGAGTCGTTGGTCACACAAATAGTAAATTGATTGGCCAATTGAACAGGAATGGTAGCAGACGACAGTCCACCACAGTTCTCACAGAAAACAGCACCTACACTTATGAGGTATGCTTACACAGTCGCTAGTTGTGAGGTACACTATACATTCCACCAAAAAGCACTTTCGTTTCCTAAGCAACACAAAGTCAATGGGTAAAGTCCTGTAGTTGATTTGAATTCCTCTAATGCAGACACAATACTGTCGGAAACAACAATACTGTCCCTCACCATTAGTGGATTAAATTATTGGTTCTTGGTTTTCTAAGAGAGGGAGGGTGTGAGGGAGGGAGGGAGAGGAAGCGGGGGAGGGAAGGAGAGAGGGAGGGTGCGAGGGAGGGAGAGGGGAGAGAAGGAGGGTGCGAGGGAGGGAGAGGGGAGAGAGACAACAATACTGTCCCTCACCATTTAGTGAGGAAGATTATAGCTTTTGTGGCCTCAGTTCAGCCATCACCATGGTAATCATTCTATTGAGACTCATGGAGGATCCAGGAGCTCATTACCCAGTTGCCGAGGACAGCGGCTACCAAACATTTCTTTCTTGACACATACCACTGATATACTTCACAAGTGGGTACTTGTAAACACACACGTAAACATACTCACTACATACCAACACAAGATGATTTATAAATGGAAAGCAATTAGGGTGGGGTCTGCGACCATTACCATATAAGGCTAACCCTGTTTGTAAACAGCCAAAAAAAGGATGTCGGCTCATGTTTTAACAATTACTTAGCTCAGGGGCATCCCCTTTATTACACTTCCCACAGGACAGCACAGCGGAATGTTAAAAGCCGTCTCATCTTCTCAATGGCCACTACTCATGGTCCCAGTTGTACTAACCACGTGCACAGTAAACAGGATAAAGCAACCAGCTGTCTCTATAAAGGCCACCAAAATGCCGGTCCCATGGCAGCCATGCAGATAGATAGGTTTTACCATAGATAGTCCTACTACGGTATCTATGGTTTCACAGGACTGCTTCTGACGCTGTTCCCAATTTACAGCTGAGGGAATTTTGATCCGTGTTGTTGTTTGGTGAAGCCAATTTCTTGGTTTCCTTCTGTCAGAAAATGGCTTTATTTATTTACAGTCAACCATCTTGGGAATGTGCTTGAGTTCCTGATTCCATTACTTGAGTCTTTCACTAGCATCCCCGCTGGCTTCCTCGTCAGTGAGCTCATTGGGTGGGAATGCTTGGCAGCCTCTTCTCCAAGGGCTCACACATGCAAACATTGAAACTAAAGGTTTTAATACCTGGAAAGAACCTGGTGTCATTTCTCAATGGAGTGACGTCAAGGGTAGAGACGTGGTAGAACGGGGTTAGTTGAGCCTCATGCACTCCGGGGCTCAGACCAGACACAAAGAGCCAAGCACCAGGAAACTTCCCACACGTTTCCAGCTACATGCAGCCACTGTCATGAACATCAAGCGTTGAACATGCAGCTAGTTGAATAACAAGTGTATGTGGGACACATGTGTGTGAGTGAGTGTGTCCTAAACATTAGGAACTGAAGGTAGTCAGCTAGCTTGATCAAGTCCCAAATGTTCTCCTACTCATCACGTCAATTCCCATAATCTTCACCTCATGACATCGTGTTAGTCAGGACTATGATTTTCAAAAGCTATTCACATAAGAAAAGGCTCCATACATATATAGTACAGTCACCAGACATTCTCCACCACGGAGTGTGGACGGGTCGCCACGATACTAGTCATGGAATAAAGTTGTTTTAGAACCACCCAAAACATTCCCCGAGGGAGCATGAGGTAGCTGGGGGTTGGCCACATAGCCGGGCAGGGTGTGGGTTAGGTGACTCGGGGAGTGGTCAGATGGTATGTCACTGGCAGGCCATTCTTGTGTGCAGCTGCCAAGAGGGTGGGTAGAACTAGTGGACGAACAATGATATCTTTCAGATGGAAGATGTCACAGCTTGAAGCATGGCCAATAACATGAGCCCTACCATACCATGGGCCTGCCATACTCTACCATACTCTGCCATACCACACATACTCTACCATACTCAGCCATACTCTACCAGAATCCTGCCATACTCTCCAATGGCTATATTCTGTCTACCCTTGTTACCAAATGGCCTGGGTACGAGGCTACATTCTGCCAAAACCTCAGTCACTACCTTTCGGTCAGAACCACAACTTCCTTTCGATAGAGAGACATGGTACATTCACTGACACGAGCTACCTAAGACCTCACACAGCATGGTTGATTATCACAGGCAACACACAAGATGAGAGAAATGGTGCATGCTACCATGGTGAATTGTTGTCATGTTGTGACAAACTGCGAGCAGTCCACATACTCTGCCATACTAGGCAATACTCTGCCATATTCTGCCCAAAGCCTCAGTAATGGAGTTCTGTCAGAGCCACAGCTTCCTTTCAACATACCAAACCTCTTTCACTGAAAGGAAGTTGTGGTTCTGAGCAAAATGAAAAGGCATGGTACAGTCAGTCCCTTGACACTGAGGCCTAGCAACTCTACATGTATGTACAGCGTGAGAGAAATGGACACTAGGTGCATGCTACCATGGAGAACTGTTCTCATGGTAACTGTGGTGAACAATCTAGCAGCAGTTCTACTCTATATGCTCATGTGTGCAGTAGACACCAAGTGAGCTAGCTAATAGTGTGACAGTGTAGTACTAGAAATATTGTTCACATATCGTTCACGGTACAGACTGTTGCAGACAGTTGTATGTTCATGTGTGAGAGCAGGAGACAGTCAACTAGACTACTGTGAGACATGCTGTAGTGCAGTTATACCTGTGAGGCATGCTACCATGGAGATGATGCTTGTATACAAACCAGCTGTGAGCAACCATGCAGTATTTCCCCAGCAGTGCAGCATACAAAATGAATTATAAACAATCTTTGTATATATATACATGTTCTTGAATATGTTTATGCACACACACACACACACACACACACACACACACACACACACACACACACACACACACACACACACACACACACACACACACACACACACACACACACACCAACTCACCATGGAACCCACCACTGTATGTCTCCTAGAACTCATGCTAACTCTGCACACAGCCACAAACACAGCTCCTCAATCACAAACAAACAGGCAACCCTCTATCTTAACTCTGAGAATTCAAAATTTGAATTCTCATGCACACTGCAGCTGCAGACAGCCATTCACTCACTCGCTACTGGACTACCAAAACAAAGTGCGTAGTAAGTTTTTAGTAGCCATCCCACAAGCCAGTAATATCCTGCATTCCCCAGTAAACTACACATACAGAACTCCTACAAGTACTACAGTTGGGGCTCTATTACACCACAGGTATGTAGCCATTAGAGTGGAGTAATCCGATTGGTCACATTTACCATCAAAATTACTATATAGACAAATGGATCAATAACAGCTCCAGGGCTTCGCTCAATAAAAGACATATCTAGCCCTTGGTTGCTAGGCAACTGATTGAGGTATTCCTTTTTAGCCTAACTCAAGTGCACTCAAAACAGGAAGTGAGGGAGGCACCCCCACACACGTATACAGTTACACTGCTCCAGTACAACTGAGTGTAGGCACCCGGCTAGTGTTACCGAGGTCAACTTTCACAGACAAGATCGGCTTTCAGTACTGAATGGTCTAAGGAGCTGGGTGACCACCTGGTGGTTGCCATGGCAACAAGCTATCCTATTGAGAGATGTGGGAGGACTACATGTAAGAGATCATTACTCAGTGAATGAGCACAGCTCTAGAATCCGGGTACTAAATATTGGCAGATTTCGTTAACAATAATCAAATGTGTAATAGCTAGACCCACTGATCACTTTCACGCTGGGCGGATGATATACATGCTGGGCAAAGTCTCCGGATGATATACCGGCTGAGTAAAGTCTCTGGATGATATACACGCTGGGCAAGGTCTACGCATGATATACCGGCTGAGTAAAGTCTCCGGATGATATACACACTGGGCAAGGAACGAGACTAATAACTGATATTTTAAGTAGCAACATAATTTACACACGAGGATTAATAATACTTACGTGGAATTTTCATGGGTGCATTAAACTACAAAAATATTATTGCAGCAACAAATACACGTCTAGTTTTATGCAAACAATCACATAACCGTTACCTAGGCAACACATTATATTTGCTTCTGTTGCCTAGGTAACAAATTATATATGGGATAGAGATGGTTTTATGCACTGTAAAACAACCACGGAGGGACATTCCCCAACGATACCGGACAGTGAAAATCTGGCCATTCTGCCTTCTTCATAGAGCTCTTAAAATTGAAACTAAAACTGCTTTCTGCCTTCCTCATAGAGCTCTTAAAATTGAAACTTTCAGCAAAGCTTCTGATCTTTAGTAAACAATGGACATCCACCCCAAACTGCATGAAGCCAGCACATACCCAGTAGACTGCGCGTCTTCTTTCGGTTCAATTACTTACAGTAAAAATGTCTGCACCCCGCACACAAAATGCAGCAGCACACGTTCATTTGCAACCATGTTACCGGACACACACAGTACTAATGTACGAAAGGTAGAACCTGGCTTTGGGAGATCAATAGTACATTATCATATGTGTGGGCCACGCCCTGTAATAAATCATCACATTATCAATGGCTATCATTATTAGGTTCTATGGGTGGGACAGCCCCTGTAATCAAGTGTACATTATCAATCGCGATATGTCGCAGTCCACACTCTCCCCTACCACACCCCCTTCCCCTGTTACATTTTGCCTGTCACACCCTCCCTCTCCCCCTCCCCACACCCCTCTCCCTCTCCTTGCCACACCCTTCCCTCTCCCCTGCCCATACACCTCACCCTTCTTCTGCCACACCCCTCCCTCTCTTCCTGTCACACCTCTCCCCCTCTCCCTCCCTCTCTCCCAGTCACACCCCTCCCTCTCTCCCTGCTACATCCCTCCCTCTCTCTCTGCCACACCCCTCCCCCTCTCCCGGCCACACCCCTCACCAGTCTGCTCATGCCTGGAGACCGTGTGACCCTCGGTTTGTTTGAGATGGATGGGAGGTGGCTAACAGGTATTGTGGGACGTGGTAAGGGGATCCGGGACTCTCCGCCAAGCTGTGGGAAGGGGTGTTTACTAGGAGTGTAACGACGAGTGGAACCAATCCACTGGGGCTGTGTGGGATGAGGGGAGAGAGGGGGGAGGGGAGAGAAGGGGGAGGGGAGGGAGGAGCAGGGAGAAGAACAAAGTAAAATGCACATCCATTAAGCTCACACACACACACACACACACAACACACACACACACACAACACACACACACCTCTGAGAGATGTTGTTCATGTTGAGTGTGGTTCCTGTGTCGAGTGCCCATACTCATGGAAGCATGGCGCGGGCGGGATACTGAGTGGATCTGTAGGGGCTAAGGGAGGGAGGGGAGGGAGGGGAGGGAGGGGAGGGAGGAGAGGGAGGGGAGGGAGGAGAGGGAGGGGAGGGAGGAGAGGGAGGGGAGGGAGGAGAGGGAGGAGAGGGAGAGGAGGGAGAGGAGGGAGGAGAGGGAGGAGAGGGAGGAGAGGGAGGAGAGGGAGGAGAGGGAGGGAGGAGAGGGGAGGGAGGGAGGGAGGAGAGGGAGGGATGGGAGGATGGGAGGAGAGGGAGGAAGAGAGGGAGGGAGGAGAGGGAGGGAGGAGAGGGAGGGAAGAGAGAGAGAGAGGGTAGAAGGAGACGGGAGGGAGAAAGAGAGGGAAGGAAGGAGAAGGAGAGGGAGAGAGAGGAAAGGGGAGAGGGGGTGGGAAGGAAAGTGGGGAGGGAGGAAGGCAATCAAACGGTTGTTCCACCACAACCAAGGTGGTTGGCATACCGGTGGGTATCTGTGTCTTTCTGCACTACTGGAGATGGGCTGGTGGGTGTCCCTGCATTCAGGGAAGGTAATCAGTAATAACTGAACTTCTTACAAAAACCCTTCTGTGTTCTTCCACATCCATGTATTATTGTGAATACAACCCAATGAAAAACGGAGGAGGACTGGGAACGAGACTATACTGCAAACTGTATGTACATTTGCATTTGCTTTTAATGTAGAACAATATCCCAAGATGCTAAGGATAAGCTCATGGCTGCCTCACACTCTAAGGGTGAAGTAGTTGGGGTGGCACTATTTGGGATACGTGTCTGGAAGTCCTTGCAATAACTCAATAACCGACAATTATTAAAGTCATCAATTATTGTGGGTAAACTATGGGCAAATATGGGCTGGGCACTAATTGGAGCTAAAGCTAGCACAGCTGCCTGGGTATCTGAACACTTGGCAGTTGTTGAGCTAATCCATTCGGTGACAGATAAACAAGTCAAGGGAAAGAGGTAAAACTTGCATGTGCACTAATTGGAGCTTACGATAGTGCCAGTGCACTGCCTCCATAGTGAGAGTGAGAGTACGGCTTTCTGAAGAACATAGTGTCTCGAGGTACCTGTGCATGTGTGTGTGTGTGTGTGTGTGTGTGGTGTGTGCATGGAAAGTTTGTATATATAGACTATGTCAGTCGACAGCACTATACCATGCAATGATGCATGTAAACAAGGCCTTCAATTGTCCACAATGTAACCATGGCAACAGATAAACAATGTGCACTATCTGGAAAACTTCAGTGTGCTGAGAGTAATTATAAAATTGATAATTGTGAAATTGCATATGCATGTTGTGTGTTCATAACCCAAGAACAGAGAGCTAATACAAACTGTACAATTTTACAATAACAACACATCACAAGTGGTCACAACGCTCATTGTTGCGTTTGGTGAGTAACAACACATCACAAGTGGTCACAACGCTCATTGTTGCTTTTGGTAAGTAACAACACATCACAAGTGGTCACAACGCTCATTGTTGCTTTTGGTAAGTAATCATAATTGAGTCAAGCGTCAAAAAAGGACAGTGTGGACGACAAATAGGGACCTCGCTAAAGGTTGGGGGAACGCTCCCTTCTCTCTCCTTCACTGCCCCCCTCTTTCCCTCCCCTCCTTCCATCCTCTCTTCTTCTTCCTCTCCCTTCATCTTCTCTTCTTCCTCCTCTTCATCCTCTCTTCTTCCTCCTCTCCCTCCATCCTCTCTTCTTCCTCCTCTCCCTCCCCTCCCTCCATCCTCTCTTCTCCCTCCCCTCCCCTCCCTCCCCTCCCTCCATCCTCTCTTCTTCCTCCTCTCCCTCCCCTCCCTCCCCTCCCTCCATCCTCTCTTCTCCCTCCCCTCCCTCCATCCACCTTCATTCACTCTTTGTTCTACATCTCACTGTCCTCTCCTCTTTTTTTAATCCCCCCTTCCTTTCCTTCTCCCTCTCCCTCCCGCTGAGCCAAGGGTTGTACACACATACACTCACTAGTTTGCAGCTATGGGGATGCAAAATGCTATGGGGCAGTGGCTACTAATTGAAGGCTAGTACCATGAGGTTGAATGTGGTGTATAGGGTTACCAAGACTGGAGCCATTCTTGCCAGGTGTCTAATAACTCCCAGGGTTTCATACAGACTCTAAGTTAGGGTAAGGGCGAACGATGACTTGTGAAGCATCAATCGAAGTAGGGGAGGCCTCTCCCTCCCTCTCTCTCTCCTCTTCCTCCCTCTTCCTCCTCTTCCTCCCTCTCTCCTCTTCCTCCCTCTCCCTCCCTCTCTCTCTCCTCTTCCTCCCTCTCCCTCCCTCCCTCTCTCTCTCCTCTTCCTCCCTCTCTCTCTCCTCTTCCTCCCTCTTCCTCCTCTCCCTCCCTCTCCCTCTCCCTCTTCCTCCTCTCCCTCTCCCTCTCTCTCTCCTCTTCCTCCCTCTTCCTCCTCCCTCTCCCTCTCCATCTTTCTTTCTTCTGCACATACCTCATGCCTGGTGCTCATAGCCCAGAAAATTGGATTTTTATATTCACCAGTTCTGAAGTTAATTTGCAGTAAAATTTGTGGTCTGATCACTAATTAGCTGTCATGGCTACATGTAAGTGGTAGCTTGCACAACACAACTAGTTCACTGCTGCCCAGGGGAGGGGGGGGGTGGTAGGAGGGGGGTAGGAGGGGAAAGTATGAAACCACAGCGCTACACTATGGGGGAGGTAGGAGGGGGAATTTCCCAGGTTCCCCAGGGGAGGGAGGTAGGAGGGGAAATTTCCCAGGGTCCCCAGGGCAGGGAGGTAGGAGGGGAAATTTCCCAGGGTCCCCAGGGCAGGGAGGTAGGAATGAGGATTTCCCAGGGTCCCCCCCCCTCCCTTGTATGAAACCACAGCGCTACACTACAGTGATACACTACAATGAGTTACATATATCAATATTAATCCACAATCAACTAACCCACCACAAGAATAGACACCACGCATTGGTCAATAGCACTGACCAATGAAACTGCAGTTCTAAGTTGTTCAAAGCAATGAGTGTACTGTTGAATACTTTGATCCATGGCTTCAGTTACAACCCGACTTTATCCGTAAGGTCTCTATTGGCATTAGCAATTAGTCATAATGTACACACACAACAACACACACACACACACACAACACACACACACAACACACACACACACAACACACACACACACACACAACACACACACACACTACCTAGCTCTCTCTCCCTCCCTCTCCCTCCCTACCTCTCCCTCCCTCTCTCTCACGCACACACACACACACACACAGTACAGTCCCATGAGGAAGGAGGAAACGTACAGGAACCACAAACCACAAACCAGCTGCCAATACATCACAGGAAATGTCCCCCCACCTTTACCTGGCCAGTTCCAGACTGTTTGGTGCTGCCTGAGGGACGAAGAGGCTTCAGGTATGGGAGAACACTCTTCTTGTTCGGGACGACCAGCTGCTTCTCCTTGCCAGTAGAGTTCCTGTAACCATGGAAACACAAGATAACACATGTCCACACACACGACCACATATGTAGCCACTGTTGGTACAGTATAGGTACAGCTGATTTCATGTTCGTTAGAAGGTTGTAAAACACCTCTTTCTCTTGCTCGCTGGAAGGTGGGATGGATGATGTTTATGGCAGGATTCTCTCACTTCCTCCTACACTAGCTTCCAGTGAGCAAAATAAACTGTAGGGTTCCTATCACCATGGTAACATTAGACATATGTATGTACACAGACAGACAGTGTCTAACAGCCATCTGACCACAAAAAACAGTTTGTGGGTAGAATTTCCAACAAGCTATTTCTAGTTCTTGAAAAGCTACCAACATAAAGGAACCCTAACACACACCACAGCTGAGTGGAGGCCTCACACACACCACAGCTGAGTGGAGGCCTCACACGCACCACAGCTGAGTGGAGGCCTCACACACACCACAGCTGAGTGGAGGCCTCACACGCACCACAGCTGAGTGGAGGCCTCACACGCACCACAGCTGAGTGGAGGCCTCACACGCACCACAGCTGAGTGGAGGCCTCACACGCACCACAGCTGAGTGGAGGCCTCACACACACCACAGCTGAGTGGAGGCCTCACACACACCACAGCTGAGTGGAGGCCTCACACACACCACAGCTGAGTGGAGGCCTCACACACACCACAGCTGAGTGGAGGCCTCACACACACCACAGCTGAGTGGAGGCCTCACACACACCACAGCTGAGTGGAGGCCTCACACACACCACAGCTGAGTGGAGGCCTCACACACAAACCATCACTGGGCATAACCACACTCACTAAATTGCTAATCCAGTATATACTTGGTACAGGATTAGCATTGTATGCCTCAATTGCTCGCCCACGTGGTTGCACGCGTGATTCCTCAGCGGGTGAAAATCAAGAATTCATGGCCTAAGGGTTACATGGCTTCACTCTAAAGCACTAGAGACGGCCCCTGTAATTAGTCCTCAATTATTCAGGTGTATTCGGGTGACATTTGAGAAGCTGTGAACTGTTCAACAAATGTGACAATAGAATAAAAGAGGTGTCAAGTCCTTCATATCAATGAATGTAGCTGTAGGGAAGACAATGACAATGAAATCAACTGTGAGAAAGAAAGCTAAATGAAACCGCTGTTAGAAGACTTGCTTCCGCTGCTTCTCCTCCTCGCTATGAGTTCAGTGGCTAGAAAAAGTATAATAATCTTTTGGGCTCAATTTTATATCATTCTGCAGAACTCTTTCGCAATCACACCTACCTAAACAGACCTTCTCGCTAGAAACATCCTTTCTCTCTCACAAACAGTTGTATTTGACTCCACACATCAACTCAGTCCCACAACTTCCTCAAAAAAGGCAAGTCTAAATATTACACAAAGTCACCCACTGCACAGGATGTTTCGTAGCCAACACCAGGCCTGACCAGCTGTGTCGACGTGACCAGGAAATGGGGGCTGCCATCTCATGTAAGGAAGGTAGCATCACTCCTTGTTGCCAATAAGATGGAATGTCGGTGGAAGTCAACATGGCAGTGGCTGACGATAAGCAGGAAACAAAAACCACTGTTTGGTGCTTGCTTACACAGTACAGGGACACAACACAAACATGGGACCTCTACCCACCACAGTCTATATCTCCATGGCACTGCACAAAGCAGTACAAGTCCGATATTACATTAGCTGGTATACCACAACAATGTTCTGCTGGCGTGTGATCAGTACCCACAGTGTGTGTGACAGCTGCTACTGTGTTCACTCTACTACACACAGACGTGTTTATGAGTATTTCAGTCTGGGTACTCCTCAATTAGGGCTTTTATGTGCATAGAATGGTCAGTTGCTTCATTGTAAACATGAAGGGAGAGGAGGGAGGGGGAGGGAGGGGGAGGGAGGGGGAGGGAGGGGGAGGGAGGGGGAGGGAGGGGGAGGGAGGAAGGAAGGAAGAGGAGAGAGGAAGGGAAGGAGTGGGGAGTTTTTACATAACAATTCAGCCTAGGTACTCAGGTGCTTTCACAGACAGTCTGTTTTGCCAAGTGTCATGGCATCCCGCTAAAACCGTGGAAACATCACAACACCAACATCATCTATTGAATGACTCAATTCAGTAGCCAAAACTACAAGTATAGCTCCTGGAGTCATTATTCTACTGTCTATTGTTCATCAAGAAACACCTCCTGGGTTTCATGACACGCCATTTGAGCATCTATCACGTTTCAATTAGCACCATGTGCAGTATAAAAGTGATGACAATTTGTTGCCACTGAAGGCCTACGAGTCAAGTAAATAAGTTACTACACAATTTATTAGCTATATTAACATGCGATCACACCTACAAGATTTAGTTTATGTATCCGATCCTCACCTAACGCCTTTTTCCATCGCCATCAGCCAGTGACAGTTAACCGCACAGGAAGAGAGAGGGGAGAAAGGTCACAGCTGATCCGGTCAGTGCTACGGGCACAGGACACAAAAGGCAGGGAGCTAGCTATACTGATCACGCCTTCACCCAGTTTGGTTGTGGTCGAAGTATCCCATCTTTGGTAGAACGTTCACGATCAAGAATAAGGTATCACTTCAAAAACCACGCCTTCTTCTTTGTTGAGCGTAAAATTAATTATCTGGTTTCGCTAATTTAAGTTTACGGTAAGCACATGACCGCAATAAAACGAGCCCCGCCCACTTTTCCACGGCTTACACAAGTCTATTATCCATACTTGCATAAAGCTCTTGCCACTTGCATTTACCTCGTTCCCCCGCCTGTGCACGAAAACTCGAGATATCTTGCAGAAAGATGAAAGTTCTGCTCCTGATTGCAGCTCTGTTGGTGGCGCAGGCCCACCTCTGCCTCCTGTTTCCTCATCAGCGTGGCTCTGCGCAGGGGCTCAACATGGCTGGTATAAATATGTTATTGTAGACAACATCGTAGGGCGAGAGGGTAAAACAGGATGCAAGGGGGCACGTAGAGTTCTTGAAGAAAAAAAAGTTTTAATTAATCCACCTAAATTGATTGAAAATGGGTGCAGGGAAGGTCAATACCTACACGTCGCTGTCTCATGCACACCATATCCAACTTCATTCCATGGGGAAAAAAAAAAGCCGAAAAGGGAGGGACAGGGGAGTGATCAAGACTACCCAATATGCAACAAACAAGTGCATAATATTAAATCTGCTTCTCTCATGCAACACCACTTGACTGTGTATGCAGGAGCGAATGACTGCAAGCTGGTGATGGATGCTCCTTGTGGTGGTCGCCCAGCAGAAACACCACAAGTTATGTTCAAGTGAGTTGATGCTTCATGCCCCAATTCGTTGATTATTAGTTTCTCATCGGCCGCCCGCATGAATTTTACTTCGATAGAATTTATCACCATTATTTTATTTTCGCATATTAACGATATACAAACGACCTCGGATAAGCATAATGATGAAAGTAACACTATCAAATGTGTCTGTCTACTGCACAGCATCCAAAAGAAGCCTTCGTATAACTAGCCTTGATCCTCCTGGCATCATGTTTTTCGAGTTCGTTTGTGAAAAATATCTGCCAGCTATGGATAAATACATAATGGTAATATCAGCCCACCCACATTGTGTGCAGGTAAAACACCTGATGAGGAAACTAAAAATCAACAAATTAGGGCCTAACTGTTGGTACTAGTGTGCACAACTGTTCTATTTAACGATGCTTCCCTGCATGGTACTCGACGTACCTTCTCTCTCCCCCAGGCCTGGTGAGAATGTCTCCATCATCTTTCAGAAGAACTTGAACCACTTCAACCCCCAGAAGCCAGTGAGTCAATTAACCCTCACTTCTTTATGCAGTGTAGTGTAGTGGTTGTTGAATTCTGCATTTTTCCTCCCTGTCCTCTGTTCGTTTCCCCCTCCATCCTCCCTCCCTCCCTCCCTCCACATCTCACTCCCTCCTCCCTCCCTCCCTCCCTCCCTCCCTCCCTCCCTCCCTCCCTCCCTCCCTCCCTCCCTCACAGGGCTCCTTTGAAGTGATGATTGGTGAGATGGCCACACCCATCAAGTTCACCACCCTCCTCACCATCAAGGACACCAACTCGACCTCCCCCATTGACTACTCCCCCTACGTTGTCATGCCAATGTGAGTACCAACATGCGACAAACCCTTTCTATCCAACTGTCATACTAATCTTGTTATTATCTGTAGGATGCCCATGAAACATGCTGTCTTGCAGGTAACCGGGACAAGTCTAGCTTTCGTATTCTGTACTGTTGCATATCATTCTCGTTCCTTTCTTGCTCCCTTCCCCTTCTCCCTCCTCTATCCTCCTCTCCTATCCTCTTCTCCTCCTCTCCACCTCCTCCTCTCCCTCTCTCTCTCTCCTTATCCCTCTCCCTCTCCCTCTCCCTCTCCCTCTCCCTCTCCCTCTCCCTCTCCCTCTCCCTCTCCCTCTCCCTCTCCCTCTCCCTCTCCCTCTCCCTCTCCCTCTCCCTCTCCCTCTCCTCTCCCTTTCCCTCCCTTTCCCTTTCCCTTTCCCTCTCCCTCTCCCTCCCTTTCCCTTTCCCTCTCCCCCTCCCCCCTCCTCCCAGATGATATACAACACCAGCAACCCTCAAGCTCCACCTGCCTTCTATCAATGTGCTGACATCAGCATCTTGGATATGAAAGACCACGCCAACTGGATGTGAAACTGTTAGATACGGAACTGTTGGGTTTTCCCCTCACTTATAAACTATGATACGTATGGAACTGTATGGCCCCTCACATGTACTTGAGTTTACTAGTCTTATGAAATATTAGTTATCAATATTGAATGATTTCTTCCTAGCTGATAATGAATCCTAGCTTAGTCTTCAAACAATTTCATACACACCAGGTGACTTGCACTGAATACAGAACACCATGTGACTCTCGAGCTCATGAATACTGTAGCACACATTGCTACTATAGCTATAGTCTTCCCACTCTCCAGTTTTTGATCGCTTATAGTATGCAGAAAAACTGGAGGGTAGGGAATATAGGTGTCTGCAAATGCCTTCTAATATTATATAAGAGCATTACCTGCTGGGCATAGAGTGCTTACCATGCACAGTTTATGTGCATGTCTACATACGATCAAAAGTCTGCCATGCAATACGCTGTATAGGCTACATGTGAACAGCTTGACAAGTCCCATATATAGTGTCCACTATACAGCCAGCATCCCAATAATTGTTTATGAGGAAGAAGTTACCATTGCATTTCCAAAGTGTATGTGCACATAATTCATCTGAGAAGGAAAAATAGCACTCTACATAACACAAAAAGATAACTATTAAGAAAATACACACAACATCTAAAATCTGTACAGTCTGTATATGTGAAAGTGATGTGGGTTGTCATGGTTACACATAAACACTCCACTGCCACTGGTGCAGCTGAAGCTGGTGACACAGAGTGTTGTCTGGTCTCGGCCGAGAGTTGCAAGGTGTTGTCGGTGGGAGGTCGGAGAACTGCCCGGGAGAGTGATGATTAAACCCTGAAGTGAGTGGGATACAAGGAAAGGGAAGGAGGGGAGGAGGGGAGGGTTAGGAGTAAACTTCTGCAAAGGCTAAGGCTTTACATAAGCACACAATTCCTGAGTATCCTCCTTCTCCCCATAAAATGTTTCCATTCCTCTCCTCTCTTCCACATAATAGGTAATTTTTTGACCATAACATGGAAGAGCCTACCCTTCTTCCTCCCCCTTCTTCCCCCTCCATGCCTACTACAAAACTTCCCTCCCCTCCACCACTCCTACCCTTCCCTCTGAGTTCATTTTGTATGTTCCCTTCTGGATGTGGCTCTGATAAAACAGGGCAAAGCTTCTCTCGTGAGTCTGATCTTTCTTCCACTCTGCAGGTACTTGAGGATGGTTGTAAATCACCTACCAGTGTGTGTGTGTGTGTGTGTGTGTGTGTGTGTGGGGGGGGGGGGGGGGTAGCAGTGTGCTGCTTCAAGCTTCTTGCTGCAATGTGCTTGACAAGCAGACACTCACCATGGCCTGGGTAGACGCCTCATCTCCGGATATGAAGGTCAGTTTTCCTTCCTGAGCGAACATGAAGGCGTGTTTATTGTCTTCATCCACATAACATCCCACCTCCTTAGACAATGGGAGAACTGGGGAGTGATGTGGTATGTGTGTAGCAAGGGGAGGGGGGGGGGGGGGGAGGGTGAAAACGTTTATTTTATTGGTTAAAAGTCTTTCGAAAGAAGGAGTGCAGGGGCGAAAAGGAGGGAGAATAGGAATTCCCACTCTCACTTCCTCCCCTTTTGCCCTCTCCTCTCCTCCCCTTTCCTTACTCTTCACTACTGGCTTCTCCTTCTCCTCCTCCACCTCCTCCCTCTCCTCCCCCTCTCTCCTCCTCCTCCCCCTCCCTCCCTTCCTTACCCTTCACTACTGGTTTCTTCTTCTTCTCTGCCTCAATATGTTCAATGTGTGTCACAATCGTCTGTAGTCCATAGAACTCTGCTTCCTTCAGCAGTGTGGTCCGACTGATACCAGGTGGGATCTCCAACACTCCACTGCGAAGGTAGTGCAGGATAGGGTCAAAGTACTTGGGAGATCCTAAGGGAGGGAAAGGGGGGAGGAGGGGGAGGGACAAGGTGAAGGGGGGATGAGGGGGAGGGACAAGGTGAAGGGGGGATGAGGGGGAGGGACAAGGTGAAGGGGGGATGAGGGGGAGGGACAAGGTGAAGGGGGATAAGGGGGAGGGAGGCACAAGGTGAAGGGGGGATGAGGGGGAGGGACAAGGTGAAAGGGGGATGATGGGGAGGAGGGGAAAGATCACAGTGAGGGAGGCATGCTAGCAAGACTTTGGAAATGAAGCTGCCGCAACCAGCACAAAAGTGGTCTGTGCCTAATCATGCAATTCCAGCTAGCTTGCAAAGTTTGGTATACAGAAACACTAGACAATGTTACTCCTGACTCTAGTGGGGCATAGTGTTGATAGGCACATGTTAAACTCTATTCCTCTCACTGTCAATGAAGAATGCTCCGCTCTCGTCTCGGACGCTCTCGTGTCTGTCAGAGAGAAGAGAGGAGAAGAAACTCTCTCCAGATGAGAGAAGGGTCTCACGAGATGTGGCAAATATCTCCTGTGAGAGGGTGTGTGTGGAGGGGTGTGTGGAGGGGTGTGTGGAGGGGTGTGTGTGTGGATGGAGAGATGGGTTATGGGTACTATGCTTTAACATGCACAAGGAGTTACGTAATCACAGGAGCTCACCCCTCCAACGTTTAGCCTCACGATTTTGCTTTGCCGCTCTGTCATGTCAATTTTTGTGCTGAGTCAGCAAAAAATGTTCCAGTTCCATTCCAGACGGAATGACATCAAATCAAGTTAGTTTGATTTTTCATACAATTCGATTATTTAGAGATCCAGCTGTGTACTTTTTCTTCCACATGGCGGCTTTATTCGGGCAGAGTAGCGATGGGAGGAGGGAGCCCAAGAGTCTGGTGGAGTTTCGCGCGGGCAAGATGAAGCGGACGGGCTCTACAGTCACGGCGGACACCCGGAAGGGCCTGGCGTTCATGAAGATGGAGGACGGTCTGTTACACTTCTTGTGGAAGGACAGGAAGAGCGGGGAGGTCGTGGATGTGAGTGGAGGGAGGAGGGAGAGGGAGGGGGGAGAGAGAGAGGAGGATAGGAGAAGATCTAAGGGAATAGGGCTAGGGGAGGGTGGAAGGGAGGGGTGTGATTAGAAACAGGAGAGGAACTTATGGATGAGCAGACTCAGTCGAGAAAGGAGGGTGTGGGTAAAGGGAAGGGAAGAGGGTCTAAATAAAGGAAGGAGAGTGTAAGTAGAGGGAGGGGGGAGGTGGTGGGTCATTGAAGTCCAATACGAGTTGCCTCTAAGTGCGTGACTTTCTATCGTTCTATCCCCGCACACACACGCACAAAGGACTTCATCATCTTTCCTGGAGATGCAGAGATGAAACGTGTACCACAATGTACTACTGGCCGAGTGTTCCTACTCAAGTTTCGAGACTCTACGACACGGCGGTTCTTCTACTGGCTACAGGAGCCAAAGGAGGACAAGGATGAGGACCTGCTGAAGAAGGTGTGTTCATCACTTACATCTCCAGCGCTGGTTGCTCTTCATAATTGTGTTTTGTACTGAAAGCACTGGTGAAAGAATACTGTAGTATCTACTGTAGTTGGATGATAAACAAGTAAGCACAAAGTAACTGGACTAAAATGACCCTGACAACAACACATGCACAAACAGGCTGAGCTGCAGGGGGTAGTACATGTCACACATGACCAAACTATCTGATGTACCAAACATCACTGAGACATAAATACCATCTCCAGCTTGTTGACCACCCATGAGGGAGAATATTAGTTAAGGCAGATAGTTGTCTTCATACTTTTTATGAATCTGGAATTGCAATAACATTTAGAGTCAGAACTTGCTGCAAGTTTCAAACATTGAGTACAACAGCTATGATGGCATGTGTTACTAATTAGGTAAAACCTCTTGTACATTTGAAGCCTTGAGACGCAAGGAGTATGATCTGCCACAAGGAATCAACTTGCTGGACTCGTCTCTCCCCTCCAGGTGAACGAGCTCATTGATAACCCACCGGACCCCTCCCAGGTGGCAGCAGGTGAAGTAGGGGGACACATGCACGGACTACCACAAGCACTCGTCGGTAAGAATTGATGCGAATGGTTTAAACTATTGATTGGGAAAGTGTTACATTGACTGTTCCTTGGCACACACGCACGCACGCACGCACGCACGCACACACACACACACACACACACACACACACACACACACACACCTCACAGGGGCACACGGCTCCCAGCTACAAAGCTTGCTAGGAGTGGGGAGTCCACAGCAACAGCAGCTGATGGAACAGCTCATCAGTTCCGGAGCTCTTGGCAGCATGCTCCACCCCTACGAGACTGGGAGATCACCAAAGTACGTAACAACTAACCGTGTCAAACGTATTATGGTAGCATTCCTGTCATTTTTGACCACAGCAAGCAGTCATGTAGGAAGGTCAGGAATGAGGACTAGCCTCTTACCCAGGCCCTGTGAATGAGGCTAAATGAGGATATGCTTGTAGCAGTAGTAAGCTGTTGACATTTCGTCTCTACAGTCGTGGTAGCAGTGCTACCGGAGGTACCAGGTCCTCGCCAGGTGTCACTCCTTCCAATAGCAGTGCTCCCGGCACTACCCCACAGGCACCTCAACGCCAACCACTGTGAGTGAAATAACACACACCACTTGCTCTATACCACCTTCCCTTATTCCTCCTCTCCCCATCTTCCTCTTTTCCCTTCCACTCTTCTGTTTCCTTCTCTTCTACCCCCTCCCTTCCTTTCGTCTCTTGCCTACTCATATTCCCTCTCCCCCTTCCTCCTCCAATTTTCTCTTTCCACAGTCCTCGACAGCTACAGCTGGGAGACCTCCAAAACATCCTCTCCTCCATGAACCTCCCAATACAGCAGGACAATGAAGGTCAGAGCTGGGTTGCTGGCCTGACCACATACATAGCATCTTCTCTCACCTCCCATTCATCCCCTCACCTCCTAATCATCCTCTCACCTCCAATTCATCCCCTCACTCCCATCCATCCCCTCACTCCCATCCATCCCCTCACTCCCATCCACCCTCTCACTCCCATCCATCCCCTCACTCCCATCCATCCCCTCACTCCCATCCATCCCCTCACTCCCATCCATCCCCTCACTCCCATCCATCCCCTCACTCCCATCCATCCCCTTACTCCCATCCATCCCCTCACTCCCATCCATCCCCTCACTCCCATCCATCCCCTCACTCCCATCCATCCCCTCACTCCCATCCATCCTCTCACTCCCACTAGCCTCCCAAGAGGATGCAGTAGGTCTCTCTGAAGTGGTCACTGCCGATGTCCTCCGTCCCTTGGCCAGCAACACCGAGGCACACGACCGCCTCGCCCCCCACCTCCCCGCCTCACATGAGTCACCACAAGAAGTTCTTACCTCCCCCCAGTTCCAGCAGGCCCTGGGTGTGTTTGGCTCTGCCCTTCACTCTGGGCAGCTAGGACCTCTGATGACTCAGTTTGGGATGGGGGAGGAGGTGGCCAGGGCAGCCACCACTGGAGGTGAGTGGGATGGGGGAGGAGGTGGCTAGGGCAGCCACCACTGGAGGTGAGTGGGATGGGGGAGGAGGTGGCTAGGGCAGCCACCACTGGAGGTGAGTGGGATGGGGGAGGAGGTGGCTAGGGCAGCCACCACTGGAGGTGAGTGGGATGGGGGAGGAGGTGGCTAGGGCAGCCACCACTGGAGGTGAGGCATGTGTTAGTATGGGGGAGGAGGTGGCCAGGGCAGCCACCACTGGAGGTGAAGCATGTGTTAGTGTGTTCAGTCAGACTGGATGGTTTATGCGTTATAACGATCCCATTTCTCCTTCCCTATATAATTTTAGCAAAGATGGGTTTGACATGTTTGGGGCTTCAAAGCTTGCTCCAAGTGGATATTGTACATGCACACAGCAAAACCGAAATTATGTGCTAGATTCAGAATTGTCCGTTATATCGTGGGTGTCCGCTGTTGAGGGGTGTCAAGTGGGGTTACACTGGTTGATTATGATACTAGATTGTATATGAGTCATCCATTCATTTGTTGTTAGTCATCCACTACCTTCTCAGATGTGCAGGGTTTTGCTGAGGCCCTGCAAAGCGAGATGGTTGGAACTGACCAATCAGAAGAGGTTGGTGAGAGTGGGCAGGACGAACACGAGGAGGAAGAGAAAGGAAAGAAGGAAGAGTCAGATGAAAAGGAAAAGTCAGACTCTGTTTAGTTCTCTGTGTTGTTATTAGTGACCACAGTGTCACCAGACATGTAGACAAAATACATCAATGAAACAACCAACATTACAAGTAAAATCAATATACTCTAATGTCTATTTATTCTAAATCGGCTGTCTACTCTACTGTCAATCTGTCTACTCTACTGTCAATCTGTCTACTCTACTGTCAATCTGTCTACTCTACTGTCAATCTGTCTACTTCACTGTCAATCTGTCTACTCTACTGTCAATCTGTCTACTTTACTGTCAATCTGTCTACTCTACTGTCAATCTGTCTACTCTACTGTCAATCTGTCTACTCTACTGTCAATCTGTCTACTCTACTGTCAATCTGTCTACTCTACTGTCAATCTGTCTACTTTACTGTCAATCTGTCTACTCTACTGTCAATCTGTCTACTCTACTGTCAATCTGTCTACTCTACTGTCAATCTGTCTACTCTACTGTCAATCTGTGTACTCTACTGTCAATCTGTCTACTCTACTGTCAATCTGTCTACTGTACTTCTCAGGGAGGGACAGTTCTTTTATTGTTGTGTTGTGTATGAGAGAGTTAATCAGTCTCCGAGTGCCTTCCTCACCTATAGAATCATCACATGTACGCAAGATCAGTACTTTCAGTGATGTGTTCTCAAGTAGCATTTCAGCAAATGCAGTTGCTCCTTTGACTCCAATTGGATTGAAAGACAGGTGTAACTCCTTCAGAGCATCATTTGTGCACAGAGCAATTGCTAACTGACATGCTCCATCTGAGTCAATGTTACAGCCTCCTAGGGCAAAGTCAATTAGGCCGTGATTTGTCTTCAGCATTTCAGCAAACTTGATACATGTACCTCCTTCGACTCCAATCATGCAGTGGGTTGCACCACAGCACCAAGCTCTGCAGTGTATTGTTTGTGCACAGACCACTTGCTAACTGACATGCTCCATCAGAGTCAATGTTGCAAACGTGTAGGAAGATATCAACAAGGGTTTGATTTTTCTTTAGCACTGAAGCCAATGAGACAGTGTTCCGTGGAGAAAGTTGTGAGCCATCTCCAGCCTCTCTAGTGTTGTATTGTAATCCAGTCCACTGATGATCGCTTCTGGAATGATCTCATGGATGAAGAGCCTCTTCAGATGGCTTGTGGGTGATGACAACAGCTTGGCAGTCCTCCACACCAAATCTCTTCATTAGCAGGCTCTCAAATGATTTTTAAGAGTTTTCAGTGATGTCAATAGTGAGACAGCCTCTCCCTGGCCAATGTCATAGCCCAAAATACTTAACTGTTTCAGATGAGGCACATGTGAGACAGCCTCTCCCTGGCCAATGTCATAGCCCAAAATACTTAACTGTTTCAGATGAGGCACATGTGGAATGAGCTAGGTTGGCAAGGGTTGCACAGGATCCTGAGTCCATGGTCTCACACAGTAATTCAAGTGTTTCTAACTTGCTTATAAATTGATTTGGAATAGTCAGTAGATGTTTCAATCCTTCAGATGTTATCTTACTCCCACCTAAGGTCATTGCAGAGATTCCTCCTGTGCAGTGAGTTTTCTCCTCCACAGTACCTCGCAGTAACCATTCCACTAGCTCATCTTCAATGTAGACCCTCCAGGTACAGTTGCTATGAGACACACAGTGGCCTAACACAAAGCAGTCAAATGGTGTTACTTCTTCTGGAAATGGTTTACCACAGAGCTCAATGTCAGATGACCCTAGCACTTTCTCAAAGACCTCCTTGTCCTGTGTTTCAAACAACCAGTGTAGAGTATATTAAAGGTGATCATACTTAGGACAGTCGGAAAGTTTTCAATATACGTCTCTACACGCAATGTGTTTAGCACCTAACTCAGCTACCCACTAAATTTCAGATAGAAACTGCAGCACCATCTGAAGGTGTTCATTTGCTTGTTTATCCCCACACTGGCTGCTGTGAGAGGTGAAATGCAGCCAGATACTCTTGCACAGTGAAGTGCAGGAAGTTGTAGGAAACTGCAGCCCCTTCATCTGTATATAGCTCTGGAGCACAATCCATCAGACCCAGGGTTTTAAAGTCCTCTGGGAGATCAGAGAAAATCACCTGCTGTCCATGAATGATTCCTTCGTATGCTATCTTGCCCAGTTCACACAGTTGTTGGCAGACATCTTGGGGCAGGTCACTGAAACTGCATACCCCCACCTCCTATTCTTGCCATGCTCTGGGTGGTCTAACAGGTGGCGTAGAAGCAGACTACGAACTAGAGAGGAGTATAAATCTGTCATGGTCTTGGGGACTAGGGTCTCTTGCATTCTCTGTGGAGGAACTCACTTGCCCAGGGGCGGCTGGTGATGAGGACTGTGGCCTCTGGTAGTTCACTTCCTGTGATGACATCCAGGAAAATGGAATTCTCAGAACACAATCTTTCTGGGAGTTTGTCGTATCCCTCAAAGAGAAGGAGCACCCCTCTCCATCCCACTCTCACAAACGTCGATGGTGCAAATGCCAAGGCTATCACACAGTTAGTGAAGCACCTGTCTTCTTGTAGAGTGTCTGTAGTCCAAGGCTTTGCACCTTTCTCCAAATAGCTTGTGCGTATTGGAAGAGCTAGGCAACCCTTCCTCTCTAGCTGCTTGTGGGAAGCAGATAGCAGTAGACTGCTGTAAAGTTCAAAGTCTGTCAGGGTTAACCTCAAGGCCTATATTCTGTGCTGAGCAAGATGAACCTGGTGTTATAGGCTTCTCACCAAGTTCTTGGCTCTTGCACTTATTAGCCAAATGATCCGTCAATCCTAAAAGTATTGCTGGGACAGTCAAAAATGCTAACTAGAACTGTCATAAGAAAGTCAAGAGTACCAATCAAAGCAGTTAATGAACCAACTATATATCACATATCATATAAACGAAATGGGACATGTGCATTACACTAATTGAGATTAGACGAAATGGGAAGACACCCTGTCAGTCAACGGTAACTCAAAATTCTTGTATTTAGTTCCAGAGACAAGTTTGTTTCTATGTCAAACAAGTTTACTTATTGTGTTAGTTATGTTTCATTGGCTGAGAGCTCACTCACATCATCACTTTTGATATAACTATAGCTATATGTCTTCCTCCACAGGAGGCTCAGGTCATTGGGAAATGCAACAGATTGACAAAGGAGGTGGAAATAACAGTGGACAGTGGACATGCAGTATACAATGAAATCATGTTAGCTACAGACAAGTGGAGTCTATAAGCATTGACACAAAACTGATTATAAACAAGAAGACGGTTGTAACAACCTTAATACAAATCAGGAATTTACAAGATCATAGGTTTGATACAAATCAGGAATTTACAAGATCGTAGGTTCGTAGCCAAGTCTAGCATTACAAATTGTAGGTTTGGATAACCTTTAAAAGTCTCAAAGGATGTTACACACGTGCATGTGCATCAGAGACGCAACACACCACTGATAGACCAGTTTCCCACTGACTGGGACTGTACAAAGATGTCAATCAATATCACAATCACAGTCTTCACAGCCTTCAGCTATCGCAGCTACAACAATACAACACAGGCCAAGACACTGGCAAACGGCGACGCAGAGCTCCGCTGCGTCCTCCGAGTCCCACTTCATCCTGAATCTCTTTGTCTGGTTTCGTGAGACTGTAGGGGGCGACTCGCTTGGAGCTGCTGTTGACTTTGACTCAGCAATTGTTGGTTCCACTACCTTAGGTTTGGAGCAGCAGCTACCCATAACTATAGTACTTGCTGAGATGACGACGACTTTTAACGCAATATATGAGGGAGGGGCTCAAGTCCCTTAGATATCTTGATATTTCGATCAGTATACTCGTAAGAACTGAAAATATAGTGCAGTAAAGCTGCTTAAATAGAATCTGAGAGCAAAGACAGGTGCCTGTAGATCATGAACTTAGCAAAATCTAGCTAAGGCTAGAGAGCAAAGTACACAGGAAGGAAGTATAGTGTAAAGTATACGGTACTGATGACGTAGCGTACCCCATAAACATATTCACTGCAGATAGCCTTCATCACAACTATTCCGAACTTGTCACGCTCGCACTTAGTAGTTTAGTAATTGGCAAAGTTTGTTTTATCAGTTGATCACGAGAGCTCATTAGCTAGTATCTTCTTCAGCCATGTGTTCCTAGTCTCGCGTAGCCAGACTCTCGCAGGGAGGGAGAGTTAGGGGTGGGTGTTGGAACAAGTCTTATATGGGAAGTTGACCAGACTCTCCCTCCCTGCGAGAGTCTGGCTACGCGAGACTAATGTGTTCCTACATCACAGTATATGCTATAGTGCATGGGCGGATCAAAGGCGCTGCAGAAAAGCAGGCTGCCACTCACGACGGTTTAAATTAAAATTTCGCAAAGTTGACATTTTGGGAGATTTGACATTCTGAGAGTAGACATTAACTCTTTTAAATACAGTGCAGCAAGTGCAAAGTGCACATTGTGAAGTAGACATTCTGATACTAACTCTTTAAATACAGTGCAGCAAGTGCAAAGTGCACATTGTGAAGTAGACATTCTGATACTAACTCTTTAAATACAGTGCAGCAAGTGCAAAGTGCACATTGTGAAGTAGACATTCTGATACTAACTCTTTAAATACAGTGCAGCAAGTGCAAAGTGCACATTGTGAAGTACACTGTATACTTCGGATGCCAATATTATCCAGAGTCATTTCCTCTTGCTCTTTCTCATGGAAAGAGGATATGAACCTGGGTACGAGGTGGCGGTTGCACTCCAATCTACCGAGAATCAGTCTGCGGGTTCTGTCAATTCCCTCGGCCTGTCGCCAGCATTCCTCTCTCCATGCTCCATTTCCAGGGATGGATCAGAAATGTCTCTGAAAGGAACATATACAACAGCAGTTACTGAGTCCCTGCATGTGGCCCCTGGGCTGGAATTGACCAATACATGAACTGGTGAAAGTAAAGGAAGGGGTGAAAGATAATATCAGGTTTCTACATGTGTTCAATCAAAAACTAGTCTGCTGTTTTCTTCACTGCTGGCCAAGCATGACTTGTACTTTTCAGGGAGCCACAGTTCTTTCATTGCTGTGTTGTGTGTGAGAAAATCAATCAGTTTTTGAGCTCCCTCTTCACCTATGGAATCATCACATAGTCCAAGAACTTTCAATGTCTCATTCCTGAGCATCATTTTAGCAAATGCAGTAGCTCCATCAATTTGGTTATCACACACGTCCAAATTCTCCACTGTACTATTTGTGCACAGAGCACTTGCCAACTGATGTGCTTGATTGAGGTACAGCTGCTGTTGGGACACACAATAGCCCAATACAAAGCAGTCAAATGGTGTTGCTACATTCTGGTATGTTCATGGAGCTGAACGTCACATGACCCTATCAGACATTGTTCCCCTGTGCTTCAAACAACCAATGCAGAGTATCAAAGTTGACGCTATCACCGTTACAACAAGGTTCAGAGTCAATGCTAGACTCCACATCAGATTCAACTTTGAGATTCAGCAATCTGAGGTTGATACTGAATCTTCAGTATCAACCTCAGCATCAGTCCCAAATTCCACAAGTTTTTTTTTACAAACAATGTGTTCAGTACCTCATCGCTTAAACTTCCTATTTCCAGAGAGGAACAGCAGTACCATGTGAAAACGGACATTCACTTGTTTATTTCGACAGCATGTCTAAATGCTCAGTCTGTTTCTCCGCTGGCTGCTATGAGAGGTGAAACGCAGCGTATCCACTCTGTTTTGACTTCTCCAAGTGTCCACTCACTCAACCCTTCCACGTCTTTGTCTACAACCAGCACTTTAGGGACCTGTTTAACCTCAAGTATCCTGCGATGGTGGAGAGTTTTGTATCCAGTCTTCAACAGAAGCACTCCATCACTTCAGCGAGGTGTTGCTAGAGGCTTGAAAGAGCTCTTGTTTCTGGCAAAGGTAGTGGTGGTCTGGTTCCCAGCTACAAACCTTGTTTTAATATTAGTGGCCAGCAATTGTACCAGTGCAGCTGGAGGTACTAGATTTTCTCCTGGCACCATGCACCCCACAGATAGCTCCACTGTAGACATGCTAAAGTATGATTACTGATATTGACTACAACCATTTAGTTGTAGTTGTTGGATTTTAGGTTGATGATATACACTTGAGCGAGCCCTACACTTGACTGCATTGTGTATGTGTGTGTATGCTTGTTTGTTTGCTTGTAGCGATTTACCGTAAATAATTATTTTTAAAAGAGGACATTGAATGTACACGTACCCGCACACTTTAGTTGAAAGGGAAAGTGAAGTGCTACTCCAAAGCGCATTGTCAGACCGGAGCAAAGATGACTCAAGTTGAAGCACACATGGCAGTTTACTTCTGGTGTATGTAAGCTTCCTCAACTACAGATGAATGGAGACTGAATTTTGCACAGTAGTCACCTCAGGTAAGGACAGTGTACAAACGACGCTCATAAACAGCAGAGATCCTGCAACTTATGATTTCATTATGAAGCTTAGTTTGTTGGTGTGTAGCCAGAGTATGTAGCTGCCCTGCCTGAAAAAATTACTGCATTGTCTGCATGTGTGATCACCTACCTCTGGGTGAGGACTTGCTTATGTGTTATGAAGTTTACCTCATCACCCTTGTATTGAAAACAGTCAGTCACAAACATTGCTGCTATGCATGCTGAAGCATCTTCCTAGTATGGAGATAGGTTCTGTACTAGCAGGACAGGAGGAGGTGGGTGGGTTTAGTTTAGTGAGTACATGAAGGCTGTTGTGCTTGGCTGCTTTGGTCGGCTATAAAGAGTATGCTTAGGAGTGTATGATCTTCAATTATTAATGACTCATTTTCCCTGCATAATATACCATGTAACTCCAGAATACCGCTTCTCTTATATTTTATCACAGTGTAGGTTAACCTATAGTGCATGAATATAGTCAGATTTTGACACAAACATGCAATTACAAATTACAATTAATTTGCAACCAATGTTTTGTCATGTTTTGCCCAGACAAAGGATGTAACCCTAAACCATTGGAAAACCTTGGCAAAAGGAGGTGGGGCACCACCTGGACCTGGATGAATCCAGACTGTAACTCACATTTCTTGGGTTAAATCAACCTCTATTTTTTTTTACAGTGTATATATGTAGCTTCCAAATATAGCAAGCCCTAGGGTGTTGTTGGTTGAGTTGGAGATGCAATTCATTCCACAATACACAATAAATTCTCTCCATTGTGTACTACTTGTATAAACAACTGCATTGTGGCAGCATGGATTTTAACCTCTAACCTTAACCTTAACGTGTTAGTTGTCCGCCACTCCTGGCCCTCTCCCTCTTCCTTTCACATGTGCAGGATTATTGCTTAGGCTTTGCAGAGTGAGGGAAGGAGGAGACTGGAACTGACCAATCAGAAGGGACTGGTGAGGGAGACTTGCAAGAACAAGAAAAAGTCATTAGTGTACTGTTAACAAAATCACTGAGTATGTCTCTATACATTAATGGTATCGTCAAACAAGGATACCTGATCAGCTGTAATATCAACTCTCCTATTCTCTATTGTTGATTTCGACTTGTCTGTTGAATCCGACTCGTCTGTTGAATCCGACTCGTCTGTTGAATCTGACTCGTCTGTTGAATCCGACTCGTCTGTTGAATCCGACTCGTCTGTTGAATCCGACTCGTCTGTTGAATCCGACTCGTCTGTTGAATCTGACTCGTCTGTTGAATCCGACTCGTCTCTTGAATCCAATTCGTCTGTTAGCTCAGGTAATCATAGCCTCACTGTTGTGTTATATGTGAGAGATTCATTCAGTTTCTTAGCCCCCTCCTCACCTATCTTAGTACCTAGTAAGTTCAGTCCTTTCAATGATTTGTTCTTGAGCAGCATATCAGCAAATGCAGTAGCTCCTTTGGCTCCAATTGGGTTCTCCTCCAAGTCCAACATCTGCAAAGTATTATTTGTGCACAGAGCACTTACTAACTGATCTGATCCTTTTGAGCCTATATGGCATCGTCGTAGGCTGAGGTAAACAAGGGTGTGATTTGTCCTTAACACTGAAGCCAATGAGATGGTGTTCTGGAGAGAAAACCTATT
This sequence comes from Agelas oroides, assembly GCA_949130485.1. Taxonomy (NCBI): domain Eukaryota; kingdom Metazoa; phylum Porifera; class Demospongiae; order Agelasida; family Agelasidae; genus Agelas; species Agelas oroides. The sequence continues at coordinate 143,147 of OX422186.1, forward strand.
CCCATCCATGTCCAGCCTTGTGAGTACAATGTTGGAATGGAGCCCACTGATGATCAGATCAATAGCTTCTGTAGGGAGGTTACTATCACTGATGTCAAGCCACTTGAGACTAGTGGATGATGACAGGAGTTCATGCAAAGCTTGCCAGTCCTCCACACTATGTATAGCCACTAGGCCTCCTATTGACAGGCGCTCAAGGGAGTTATGAGCTATCAGTGATATGATCAGTGGGGCTGGGCCAATGTCAAAATCGAAAGCAAGTTCCTTCAGATGAGGTACACATGAGACAAGATGACCAAGGCTGGATGTACATTGAACTTTGTTTTCAGTTAGATCAAGTACCTCCAATTTTTCAATCAAGTGCTTTGGAAAACTCAATAGATGCCTCACCCCTTTACATGTGACCGCATTATAAGATAAGATTATCTTGGAGATCCTCCCTGTACAATGGGTTTCCTCCTCCACTGTACCTTGCACCAACATTTCCACTCCCTCATCTCCAATGATGCATTCAACAAGGTTAATAAACCAGGCACAGTTGCTATGAGACACACAGTAGCCCAACACAAAGCAGTCAAAAGGTGTCACTGCTGTACCTCTATCTATGTCAAGCTGAACATCAGATGATCCCAATAATTTAGCAATGACATCATTATCATGTGCTTCAAACAGCCAGTGTAAAGCATTCATGGAGACCTCATGTACAACACTAGCCGAGTCACCACCAGAATCACTGCAATGTTCAATGTTATACTTTGCAGATTCAGCTAGCATAAAATCAAAATATCCAATCTCTTGCTTTACACCCAATGTGTTCACCAACTCACTTGGATACCCAGTGAACTTTTTTATTCCAGACAGAAACCGAAGCACCATCTGAAAGTGGGTATTCGTTTGTTTATCTCCACCACTACAGTACTTCCTAAATTGTTCAATCTGTTCCTCCACTGGCTGCAGTGAGAGGTGAAAGGCAGCCAAATACTCTTGCACAGTCAAGTGTAGAAAGTTGTATGAAACTGCAGCGTCTTCACCTACATATAGCTCTGGGGTACACTGCATCAGACCAAGAGTTTCAAAGTCCTCTGGGAGATCTGAGAAAATCACCTGCTGACCATGAAGGATTCCTTCATATGCTATTCTGCTCAGTTCACACAGCTGTTGGTGAACATCTTGGGGCAGGTCACTGAAACTACGTACCTTCCATCTTCTCTTTTTTCCATACACTTGGTGGTCTAACAGATAGCACCGGAGAAGATCACGAACTAGGGAGAAGTACAGGTCGGTCATGGTCTTGGGGACCACCAGGGTCTCATCTTCCATCTTGTATTTGTTGCTGTTTCGGTAGACTTCAACCACAAATGCAGAATATAGAGGAATATACATCAAACTATTAATAGGGGGATAACATGAGATGTACTCCTCCAAACCAGCCAGCAGTGAAGGGTCATCCGCTGTGGTGCTCTCTAAATAAGACTGGATGTTAGCTTTGGTGAATCCCAGGATCTCAATATGCTGGGATATGCGGCTCTTACATTTTATGTGAAGGAACTCACTTGCCCATGGACGGCTGCTGATGAGGACTGTGGCCTCCGGTAGCTCCCTCCCTGTGATGATATCTAGAAAAATGGAATTATCAGTACGTAATTCCTCTGGGAGTTCATCATAGCCCTCAAACAGAAGGAGCACTCCTTTCCCCCCTGTTCTTTGGATCTCCTCAACTGCCACTTGCTGGATCTGGTGGTCAAAGTATCGGAAGAGGTCGGAGATGTTCTTTGCAGCTCGCACACTCTTGTCTCGGAGCCTCAGGAGGACAACCAGCTGGTACTGCTGGAGCAACTTCCCCTTCCCCCACTTGCGGCAGAGTTTCCAGGCAAAGGTAGACTTTCCCACACCAGGTGCCCCCTCCACAAGGATGCTATTTGGCTGTGACCCATCTGGCAGCTGGGCAATTTGGCTAATGTCTGTGGCTCGCTTTGTCTTCTTGATGTCATCAATGTTCCCACGGATTGTAGCTCTTGTAAAGTGATCTGCCTCTGGTTTTGTGATGTCCTCTTTTTCAATGAGGGCGAGGTTGATGTATTTCTTGGATTTCACTAGTGGCCATTTGTCATAAATGGGTAGTTTCTCTCGTGTGTACACAGACTTGAGGTAAGAGGCATAACTATCAACTGCAGAGGACTGCCCACCTGAGTCATTGGTGGACTGTATAGTGCGCTCTTGTGAGCATGTTGGATGATCTTGTTGGATGTCAGGAGGTTGCATAGTGTGTTCCAAAGGATACTTGTTTTGGAAAGCAGCATCTATTTTAGGTCGTTTGGCTGGTGGGAGAGGTAGACAGGAGATGGATGGTAGGTGCTGTGGGATGGACGTGGGCAATGGAGGGCAAGGCTGGGTGAATGGGGTGGACGTGGGTGGTGATGCACTGGGTGTGCACAACTCACAGTAAGTATTCTCCAGTTTGGTTGCCAGGTGCTGCAGTGATGGTTCATCCTGAAGAACATCCAGGAACTCCCTGAACTTGGTGGTCGGACTAGCCACAATCTGGTCTTCAACTGCTGATAGAAGCATTACGATCTTGACTCGCTCTTCAACGGCTTGCTTCTGAGCCTCTGTCCGTAGCTCTGGTCCAATCAGCTTCTTCGTGTACAGCTGAACTGCCAGCTGGCCTGGGTTCAACGTCCCACTGACTGCGGCACCAGTTAAGTCAGCAAAACACTCCTGAAAGGCTAGACATTCCGCCGACTGTCCCTTCGACTTGACTCCACCAGTATCAGGCGACTCGTGTTGTATCGCCGTCGACCTCGAACGGGGCAGTGTTGGTTCGGGCAGTGTAAGAACAGGTTTGGAGAACATCTTTTCAAACACATGCGGAAAGAACTGGGGAATTCCCTCCTTTCAGTACTAATTCATGAATTGGTGATCTTTAAATAGAGCGGGTGCAGATCATGCTTCAACACCACGAATCGCACGAATCCATGATGCGGTAGTGGTACTCATGAGCACCAGCAGTTACGGCCATGAAGAGATCGCTCTTCGCAGTGGGAAAGATGACCTCCCTCCGTGGGACAGCGAAACTGGTGTGTGTGTTCGTGTTTCTCTCAGGAATTGTGACTCCCCTTGTCCTACTCTGTCTGGTCAATACTAGCCCAGACGTTGGTGGTGAGAGGTGGGGAGGAGGGATACTCTCCCGGGGGACCCACGAGAGAAGGACACTGGACTACGTGGACTCCAGAGGGGTGGAGGAATTGCGATTCCAGATCCGAGAGTTGGAGGAGATTCGTGCCTCTGTGCGCAATGAGCTGCGGTTGATGGACCAGTCTCGTCTCAAGCTGAGCCGAGAGGTGGACACATTGAAGGAGACCCTCAGCTACGTGAAGAGGGAGCTCGGAGGGACAAAGATGGAGCTGCAAGACGCAAAGGGTAAGCTGTCACGAGCATCAAGGGAGGCCAACAGGGTACTGGAGATGCCTCAACAGACCACATCAAGTCCTGCACCAGTTGTGATACTCTCAATGCAGAACAAGTTACCCAATCTTGCAGACGTACCCTCGGCTGTGAGCCTTTCATCTGAAGAACAGTACAGCAAGTGTACGTACCCACTCTGTTTTGACTTCTCAAAGTGTCCTCTCACCCAACCCTTCCACGTCTTTGTCTACAACCAGCACTTTAGGGACCTGTTTAGCCTCAAGTATCCTGCGATGGTGGACAGCTTTGTATCCAGTCTTCAACAGAAGCTCTCCCTTGCTTCAGATCCCTCCAGAGCCTGCATCTTTGTGGCTATAGTTGGTCCCTTGGCGCCACCCCTGCCGACTACAGATGAAATAAGGCAGAAGTTACATTCCTTATCTCACTGGGGCAAAGATGGTGTCAACCATGTGCTAATAAACCTCTCTGGAAGTGGACAGACGTCTTCAGTATTGAACAATGTGGCCACTGGTCGTGCAGTTGTAGTTCAAAATCACTTAGCTGCTGAGAGAGTCTTTAGAAGAGACTTTGATATACTGTCACCTCCGATGTCCTTCATGGACTCGGCTGAACCATTCTGGAAGGGCCTACCCCCCCATGTGCCTCCCTTGAGAACGTACCTACTGTACTTTGAGGGAAAGCAAGTTGTAACACAGGGCACTTCGATTGTGTCTCTGATTTCAGTGAGCGAGTTGAACAGTTTACGTGATGCACTTGTTAGAAATGGTGCGAAGGTTGTGATTGAGACAGAGTGTACTGGAGGGAAGGGTGACGGTGTGTTGGAGGGTGAGTGGGTACTGTGTAGAGCAGAACTGAGCCGATTCTCAGCATGTTCACAGTCGACATTCTCCCTCTCAATTGGAAGTGGTGGGGAGATGGGAAGTGCCACTTATACTAGACTGGTGGAGTCATTGCGGTGTGGTGCAGTACCCATCATCTTTGGGATCAATGTTCTACCGTTTGAAGATGTCATTGACTGGAGCAAAACAGCCATTCTTCTCCCTCCTGGCAGGTTTGGTGATGTCCACTATATTGTGCGCAGCATGGACGCAGACACCATCTTACAGTATCGGAGACAAGGGAGGTTTGTCTGGGAGACATACTTCAGATCACCGGGACAGATTCTAGACTCCATTGTTGCTATTGTCCGCTACAAGTCACTCCACCCTCCTCCTCTTGCTCTGGAGTACACCGGCAGACAGTTGGCTACCATCCCCGGTGATCTGTTCACCTTCACTTCACCGACCTTCCAGCACAACTTCTCTATATATACCCACGACTTCTGGAACACGCCCCCAGGCCCGTTCCACATGTACCCCCTCACACCAATCAAACCTGGTCCTGTGTCCGGCACCAAGTACACTAACATGGACAAGGCAGCTATCCTCCATCTCCCCTTCCATATTGTGCAGGCAGGTGGTATAACTGGGCCCCACTTTGAGAGCTACCTGCTGGGGGACACCCCTGAGGAGCAGTTCACTGTGGTGATGTTGACGTACCGTCGTAACGAGGTACTGCTGGAGGCTGTCATGAGACTAAAGGAGCTCTCGTTTCTGGCGAAAGTGGTGGTTGTCTGGAACACGGAGGAGGACCCGCCCACTGACATGGAGTGGCCGAGCATTGGAGTGCCTGTCGAAGTGAGCCCAAATCCTGTTAGGGGTATGCCCCTTTAATCAAGTATCAAATCATGATAGGATATACCAGTGTACCAGTGCTATGTACGTATATGGCTACTAACAGCATGCAGCATAGTGGTATATTCGTGTTTCACCTTTGCACCCAAGTAGTTATTGCTTACTGCAAGTGATGGAAGCTGGCCAAGGGCTGGGAACATACAATTCTTCGACTGGCTTTGTTGTTTTGGAAACAAGGGTCGGGCGGGGGATTGTTTCCAAAACATTTCGGAAACGTGCACGCACCATCCATTGTCCGGGGTACACTACCTACATCAGACTAGTTGCTAGAACGAGGCCACCATTTCTCCAGGTGGCTACTTGATGTTCAGGTTCATTACTACATGGGATTGGTTTTACCCTGCCCGTACATTAGTATAGCAAGAAATGCTGAGATACTTTGGTATGAGGCTGCAAGCATTGTGCTGTACGCTGCAAAGCAGCTACCTCCACATTGCAAGTTTGTTTTTCCTGTAGTGTGTACTGTACAGTATATAGTAAGTGGTGATGGCTAAGGAATGGGTGGGATCAAGCTGAAGCGGAGTTATGATAAACACATCATTCAGCATAACATTGTTAGTGGTCTTGTACACTACATTGTAGCCATGTGTATTAACCTCATTGGCACCCTCTCACTCACACCCTCTCACTCACACCCTCTCACTCACACTCTCGGTCACACCCTCTCACTCACACCCACCCTCTCACACCCTCTCACTCACACCCTCTCGCTCACACCCTCTCACTCACACCCTCTCACTCACACCCTCTCGTTCACACCCTCTTGCTCACACCCTACCACTCACACCCTCTCACACCACCCTCTCGCTCACACCCTCTCACTCACCCTCTCACACCCTCTCACACCCTCTCACACACCACCCTCTCACTCACACCCTCTCACTCACACCCTCTCACTGTTTCTCCTCTACCTCTTCTCTCCTTCCATTCTGTTTTTCTCTCCTCCACCTCCTTCTTACCAGGTTGTTCGTGCAGAGCGCAACAGTCTAAACAATCGGTTCCTTCCATTCACCAACGTTGAGACGGAGGCAGTGCTCTCCATTGATGATGACGTACACCTCAGACATGATGAAATACAGTTTGCATTTAGGTGTGTATGCATGGACGGTAATCTCTCGAAAAACACCCTTGGGCGATGAAGTTAAGGGGCTCCTCAAAGAAGGGGGTGGGCGTATTTTCGAGAGTTGTGATATTTCTCTCGAAATTACGCCCACCTCACACTATGTACTCATGCAGTGATTGCTCATGCAATAACAGCAAATGGTGTCTGCCTTTATTTGTTAGTCCCTCCTCTTGCACAGTGCTGCTTCTTCAGTGCTTCTTACTTAACATAACCACATGTACTGCGGCATAAATGGGTAGTGCACTTTCGAGACCTTTGCAACAACTTCATTCATTTATTTTCGAGAGATTGCAGTATTCCTGTTGTATATTGTAGATAAGACGTACATGTATCTAGGGAATAAAGCTGTGACGGATCATGCTAAAAAGGACGTCCTAGTATATACCTGTACATGTATTTGTCCACATTCTACGGACTGTTGAAACTACCCTTCCCCCTTCCTCTTCCTCTTCTCCTCAGGGTGTGGCGTGAGTCACGTGATCGTATTGTGGGATTTCCAGGTCGTTTCCACGCCTGGGACGTGAGACACAGCGGGTGGCTCTACAACTCCAACTACACCTGTGAACTGTCCATGGTGCTCACTGGAGCAGCCTTCTTCCATAAAGTGAGCAGAGGGGCACAGCTACTAGACACAGTGGAGCCGTATTGAGAGCCTGTACGCTGACAGTGGCTGATAGCTATTCTAGTGGCTATGTACTCACTGGGGCAGTCTTCTACCATAAAATGAGGCCAAATTGGTAGTCTTGTTCCCAGGCTCTTCACACTCGGAAAACTGGGTGGCGAGAGCGTGGGAAGGAGGCTAGAGAAGTGGCACACTTGACTAATAGCATCATAATAAAGCTAGGGATTATAGTCCTGCATAATTATTGCAAGGCACAATAGTCTCACTGTTCTGAGTATACACATTTCAACATTTTTTTTGTGTGTGAGTAATCCTGTGCTATCCATTAAAACCACACCCACTTGTGTGTGCCTGGTTGTTTTGCCATTAATCTACTAGGAGAATGTAGAACATTGTTGGGCGAGCGTGAGCAAGCAATACACAGCTTTAACTTATATCAAAGGCTTTTCAGTGAAGTGTCAGATCACAGCACACACAGGTGGCGTAGCATGTAGCTGAACAAAGCTTGTCACTCTACTCTCTATAAAAGTGCTTAACAGCTTAGAGGAGACGGCTGCAGAGACTAGCTTCTCATGGGGTGGTACCATACAATGCCATTAGTGCAACCTAAGCATCTACTCTGGCTAACTGTAGGCTAAGTCTAAACACGGCCTGGCTTGTCACGCATAGTCCTTACTTGAGTCTCAAGTAAGGACTATGCTAAGAAGCCTCAAGTTGAGGCATCTTAGAGATATAGCAGAGAGGGTTCGCCATCCATCAGCCATGGATAGAAGGAGGGTCTCTGCCGATTTTTGCTTTAAACCTCTCTACACAACTGTTTACATACAGTAGACACTCACGCTCGATCCAGCTACCTGTCCTGGGTGTCGCTGCAAACACAACTTCTATAGGCTATCCTTTCTTCAATAAGTGCGCACGCTCCGCCTGCAATCCCTGACTATCTTTCATAAGCGTCATCTTTCCAAGTCACCTTGGAGCTAGCTGGCTGCCAAGTTGTACGAAAATCTTACTTAAGGTCCGCACGCGGCCCGCGGCTATCGCGTTAAATTACAGCGTCAAGAATATACGGAATGACGTACGACAGATAATAATAATAATAATAATAATATTCGATGAAAAATCTCGATTCAACTCACTAGTGTGGGGCTCGCTCACGCTCGCCCAATTATCCACACATCACATACACCACACACCCTCCTACACACTCCACACACACCCTCACTACACACTCCACACACACACCCTCACTACACACTCCACACACACACACACCCTCACTATACTCCACACTGCACACAGTACTACTCCTATCTGTACTCCCATTGGATGCCTCAAGCTATCCGAGACACAGTAGACCTGTACATGAACTGCGAGGACATTGCTATGAACTTCCTCGTGTCACACATCACACGAAAGCCTCCTCTGAAGGTACACCATGTTGTCTCAACCTATAGATGGTTTTCATGGGGCGTGGCTTCACTTCCGGAGAGCAACAGTCGGTGTCTGGGTTTAGTGCAGCTGTGTGCAAAATACAGGCTAGTAAGCGCTACATCAAGTTCTTACCATTAGTACCGAAAGATAAAAGAAGCTGCTCTCTCAACGTGAAAGGTCCATTGTACAGCTGCCTCTTGATCACGCATTTGCCCTCAGGAAGTAGGACGCTTAATTGACATTTGGAAACCATCTATACAATGTAGCTGCCTCATCCAACAGCCACTTGTGTGCATCAGTGTGAACAGCATTGTGAAAACAGGTTCTTAATGAGCCTACTTGTACTCTCCCCCCTCCTCCCCCCCCCTTCCCTGCAGGTTACCTCCCGATGGACATTCAGATGCCCCGGCTGCCCAGACAATCTCTCTACTAATGACAAACATTTCTCTGAACGTCACCTCTGCATAAACAAGTTCACAGAGATATACGGCTACATGCCACTGTTGTACACACAGTTCAGGATCGACTCTGTTCTCTTCAAGACTCGACTCCCCAGTAATCTTGAAAAGTGCTACCAATATGTCTAGTACCGTCACTGCCAGACTGTCTGTAGTATTTGTGGCACAGGAAGTAGTCAAAAGCTAACGGCAAGATAACGTCACTATTACCTGTTTTATAGCTGTATTTTACTCCGTCAATTTCACTCACTCGCTTATTTTCACCATGGCGACTACATAAAGTCATATTTTTCCATTAACTGGCTCCTGACTGGCTCCTTGGTTTCCAATTCTATACATTATGAATTGTATCATCTCCTCAATCACATTCATCACAGAGTTGTACAGTACACCATTCATAATATGTTTTGTCTCGTCTCACAGTCTAGACCCTCAACCATTCCTGCCATATACTCCTGGTATGGACTGTAGTGGGACAGGAACAGGGGAAGAGACATGGGGATCAGGACAGAGGGAGAGGGACAGAGACAATATTGGGCAGGGACGAGAATGGCTACTTTCTGTGGTCTGGTTGTTACAGATGATTATCATTATTCAATCAATTGTCCAATAAAGTACGGGGGCGCTTGTTCAAAATGGCCGGCTTAGAGCTGAGCAGTTGGCTGCCTCTGCTAGGGGTGCTAGCTTTTGTACGTGACCTTGTGTTGACATTACTCGCTATCTTGGTCGTGGCAGTCGTCGTCAGGGAGGGACCCGCAGGACTAGCTAGACGGCTGCTTGGCGCGGCCACACTTCTGCCAGGGGTGGAGTGGATGATAGCGGCTGCTCTGAGGAGAGAAGTGCGTGGGTTTGTGCGTCAAGTGCAGGAGGGAGAGAGGAGGAGGAGGAGCGACCACGAGGGAGGGAAGACGCTAGCAATCCCCCAGAAAGGTCAGTAAAACTGGGTGGGTGGGGCTGGAGCTTATTACAGACCCACCCACCAACAAACAAACAAAAAACAACATCCTGATTGTGTAGATGATTGTCTGAGTTATCCTCTTCTACGGCCATGCACAAACATGTACTTGGCAATAGTGTGGGGTCTACAATTGCCTCGTTGCTTCCTTGCTAGAATTGCTTTGTTCCGCCTCCCTTTGGGAGGACAGAGCTGAATTGGAGATGAAAATTCCAACTTTTAGCAGTACACATGTGGTGTACATTGCAACAGAAGCTGGCCGGGGTAGAGACCTACAAGACGACATAACCCTTTTTCCCTCCTTCACACGCAGGTCTTTCTCACCATGAGCTATTTGAAGAACTTCAGAAGCGTAAGAAAGCCCAGATTGACCCGCACACTGGCAAGATATTTGCCTACGTGTACACCTCTGAAGATGCTCGCTTCCAGATCATCCAGAAGGCGTTTGACATGTTTGAATTTGGAGAGGAAGACCACGATAGAACACAGACTGACAGTACCTCTTCTAAGAGAAAGGAAGCGATTGTGCAGCAGTTTTTTCACGCCTTTATGCATGAAAATGCCCTCAATCCTCTCGTCTTCCCCAGCCTGAAGCAGTTTGAGACAGAGGTGGTTGCTATGGTAGCTAATATGCTCCATGGAGATGAGAAGGTCGTGGGGAGTATGACGTCGGGAGGGACGGAGAGTATTCTGATGGCAATGAAGAGCTACCGTGACAGAGCTAGACACCTTTTTCCACACATCAAACACCCTGAGATTGTGAGAGATAGATAGATAGGTACATAGATATATCTATATTTCCTCCCCAATCCTCCTCTCATAGGTTGCTCCCCGCACCATCCACCCTGCATTTGAGAAAGCTGCCAGTTACTTTGACCTGACAATAGTGCATGTGCCACTGAAGCCTGACTACTGTGTGGACATGAAGGCGTACAGGGAGGTGAGCATCTCTTGCCAAAGTACCATGGTAGTGTACATGGTCAGCTAACTTCTTGTATTTTTTCCCCCTCTTCTCCCTTTTCTCTTCTCTCTCTCTCTCTCTCTCTTCTCTCTCTCCCCCCTCTCCCCTCCTCTTCTCCTTCTCTCTTCCCTTCCTCCCCTTGTCCTCCTTTCCTCCTCCCTTCCTCATCCACTCCCTCTCTCCTCCCTCCCTCTCTCCTCCCTCTCTCTTCCCCTTCTCTCCACTCAGGCCATCACCCCCCGCACTATCCTTCTGGTGGTCTCAGCACCAGAGTACTGCTATGGTATAGTGGACCCAGTGGAGGTGGTATCCCAGATTGCAGTGGAGTGCGGCCTACCCATGCACGTGGATTCCTGCATTGGAGGATTCATGTTACCATGGTGACCACATGCCCCACCCTAATTATGTACTATGTAGTAGTCATAAATTCATGTTTGAAACACTGTCATGCTAAACTTCAGTGAAGGGCTCATATACATGTGCTACATTGGGGTGTCCATGTTAACATGCCCCACCTCCACCTAGTCTCATGCCCAGAATCACATGAGCTGGGTGGGGTCTGGGGGTGAGATTAACCTTCATCTACACCCACTATCTAGAACACTTTTATACACACACATACAAACGCATGCACACACATCATGAACTCACATACTCACACACATCATGAACTACATCACAAACTCACACACATCATGAACTCACATACTCACACACATCACAAACTCACACACATCATGAACTACATCACAAACTCACACACATCATGAACTCACATACTCACACACATCATGAACTACATCACAAACTCACACACATCATGAACTCACATACTCACACACATCATGAACTACATCACAAACTCACACACATCATGAACTCACATACTCACACACATCATGAACTACATCACAAACTCACACACATCATGAACTCACATACTCACACACATCATGAACTACATCACAAACTCACACACATCATGAACTCACATACTCACACACATCATGAACTACATCACAAACTCACACACATCATGAACTCACACATCATGAACTTGCACACACTAGGGTGGAGAAACTAGGCTACCCTGTACCAGTCTTTGACTTCCGTCTCCCCGGAGTCACCTCCATGTCTGCCGACATACACAAGTATGGCCTTGGAACCAAGGTAACCTCCAGTGGACAATACACCCTCTGTTTTAGGTGACAAGATGGTTAGTCACTTCTTGTTCTCCAAATATGGGTACCTGGGGGTAGAATGGAGCTTTACTTGTTCCTAGCCTCTTTTCCACCATCAAGTTGTTTCAGAATGATCTGGGTGTGGAGGCCTGGAGCTGATAAATGCTGTATGATAATGTGGACCCAAAAGTCGGTATCTTAAAGGATCTTGTTTTTTCCTTGACTGCATAAACTGCAGGGGGCAAGTGTTGTGCTGTATCGCAGTGCAGAGTTGCGTCGCTACCAGATATTTGCCTGTGCAGAATGGCCGGGGGGACTGTTTGGGTCACCCAGTATGGCAGGCTCCAGACCAGGTAGTGAAAATGAGTGGCAGTGGAGAGGTTCCAGTTGAACATGGATTAATTTGCACTAACCCACTCCCCCCCCCCCCCCCCCCCCCCCTCCTCTTTTCTCCTCCCCTCCCCTCCTTTCCTCCTCCCCCTCCTCTTATACAGGTGGTAACATAGCTTCCTCATGGGCAGTGCTGAACAGCATGGGACAGGAAGGATATATGGATGTTGCAAAGAGGTTGATGGAGGTGACTAAACATCTCAAGGAAGGAGTAAACAGCATCCAGGTGATCCTCTCTCCCTAGCCCTTCCTCCCATCGTCTGTCCCTCCCTCCTTGATCCCTCCTTCCTTCCCACCTCCATCTAACCCTCTGTCCCTTCATCTCTCCATTTTTCTCTCCCTTCCTCCGTCCATCCTTCTTTCCCCCTCTCTCCATTTCTCCCTCTAATTAATCCCACTCACTTCCACTAAATGCCAAGGGTTTGCACATCTGTGGGCGGCCTCACATGACAATCATTACGATTGGTTCCTCTGATCCCAAGCTGGATGTGTTTGCAGTGGCTGATGTCATGGAAACAAAGGGTATGTCACGCTGTTCATTTGTTTAACATGTGAGACATTTTGTGATTTTATCATTTTCATTCCAATCTTTGTGCGAATAAACTTAGCTCTTTCCTCAGCTTGTACGGTACACATAATTGTAAGAAGAAATTTTTGGGCTGTCCTTTCCTCAGTTTTTACAGTAGAATCAATACTGTGTTGTAGAGTATGTAGTAATTGGAGGTGTGTGTCTAAGTGTGCTCCAACTCCTACCATATATGGTATTTGCTTTTTGTAGTACCATGTGTTTGGGTAAGGGTTATATATGCACTTGCAGCAACGTAGCATTGGCTTACACCCTTACACTATCTCACGAGGTGTGTGATCACGCACCTTACCCCTCTTAACCCAAAGTTCATTTGTAATGTAGGTTGGAAGATGGAGCGACAGTTGGAGACGCTCCACTGCACAGTTCTGCCATCCCACTCAGTTGAGACTGCGAGCCAGTTTGTGCAAGACCTTAGGAATGCTTGTGACACAGCCAAGGTAAGCAAGACCTGAGGAATGCTTGTGATACAGGTAGATCTAGACCGTCTGAGGAGGGCTTGTGGTACAGGTAGATCTAGACGGTCTGAGGAATGCTTGTGGTACAGGTAGATCTAGAGTAAGCAAGACCGTCTGAGGAATGCTTGTGATACAGGTAGATCTAGACCGTCTGAGGAATGCTTGTGGTACAGGTAGATCTAGACCGTCTGAGGAATGCTTGTGGTACAGGTAGATCTAGACCGTCTGAGGAATGCTTGTGGTACAGGTAGATCTAGACTGTCTGAGGAGGGCTTGTGGTACAGGTAGATCTAGACCGTCTGAGGAATGCTTGTGGTACAGGTAGATCTAGACCGTCTGAGGAATGCTTGTGGTACAGGTAGATCTAGACCGTCTGAGGAATGCTTGTGGTACAGGTAGATCTAGACCGTCTGAGGAATGCTTGTGGTACAGGTAGATCTAGACTGTCTGAGGAGGGCTTGTGGTACAGGTAGATCTAGACCGTCTGAGGAATGCTTGTGGTACAGGTAGATCTAGACTGTCTGAGGAGGGCTTGTGGTACAGGTAGATCTAGACCGTCTGAGGAGGGCTTGTGGTACAGGTAGATCTAGACTGTCTGAGGAATGCTTGTGATACAGGTAGATCTAGACCGTCTGAGGAGGGCTTGTGATACAGGTAGATCTAGACCGTCAGAGGAATGCTTGTGATGCAGGTAGATCTAGACCGTCTGAGGAGGGCTTGTGGTACAGGTAGATCTAGACAGTCTGAGGAATGCTTGTGGTACAGGTAGATCTAGACCGTGTGAGGAATGCTTGTGGTACAGGTAGATCTAGACAGTCTGAGGAATGCTTGTGGTACAGGTAGATCTAGACCGTCTGAGGAGGGCTTGTGGTACAGGTAGATCTAGACAGTCTGAGGAATGCTTGTGGTACAGGTAGATCTAGACCGTGTGAGGAATGCTTGTGGTACAGGTAGATCTAGACAGTCTGAGGAATGCTTGTGGTACAGGTAGATCTAGACCGTCTGAGGAATGCTTGTGGTACAGGTAGATCTAGACCATCTGAGGAATGCTTGTGATACAGGTAGATCTAGACCGTCTGAGGAATGCTTGTGATACAGGTAGATCTAGACCGTCTGAGGAGGGCTTGTGATACAGGTAGATCTAGACCGTCTGAGGAGGGCTTGTGATACAGGTAGATCTAGACCGTCTGAGGAATGCTTGTGGTACAGGTAGATCTAGACCGTCTGAGGAGGGCTTGTGGTACAGGTAGATCTAGACCGTCTGAAGAATGCTTGTGGTACAGGTAGATCTAGACTGTGTGAGGAATGCTTGTGGTACAGGTAGATCTAGACCGTCTGAGGAGGGCTTGTGATACAGGTAGATCTAGACCGTCTGAGGAGGGCTTGTGATACAGGTAGATCTAGACCGTCTGAGGAGGGCTTGTGGTACAGGTAGATCTAGACCGTCTGAGGAGGGCTTGTGGTACAGGTAGATCTAGACCGTCTGAAGAATGCTTGTGGTACAGGTAGATCTAGACTGTGTGAGGAATGCTTGTGGTACAGGTAGATCTAGACCGTCTGAGGAGGGCTTGTGATACAGGTAGATCTAGACCGTCTGAGGAGGGCTTGTGATACAGGTAGATCTAGACCGTCTGAGGAGGGCTTGTGATACAGGTAGATCTAGAGTAAGCAAGACCGTCTGAGGAGGGCTTGTGATACAGGTAGATCTAGACCGCCTGAGGAGGGCTTGTGATACAGGTAGATCTAGACCGTCTGAGGAATGCTTGTGGTACAGGTAGATCTAGAGTAAGCAAGACCGTCTGAGGAGGGCTTGTGGTACAGGTAGATCTAGAGTAAGCAAGACCTTAGGAATGCTTGTGTCATAGAGACTATAATCATGGCACACTGCAGTAGACATACACTTACTGCCATATTATTACTACTGCACTCTTGAATAGGCTAATCAAGTTGTTCTTAAACTGTGTTTTCATTTCACTCCTCCTCATATTTGTTACATCCATACATAGGCTGACCCCACTTTGTCCAAGAAAGGATCTGCTGGGATGTACGGAATGGTTGGGATGATTCCTGACAAAGCCATTGTGAAGGACTTTGTCATTGAGTTTTTTAATGAAGTGTACACTCTCTAGCCAATGGCAGGAAGCAAACTATCTCTTTGAGGTTACTTTTCAACAAACTAAACTTTGTTTGTTGCGATCGAATTATAATCAATTTCTAATGTCAGGTAGAACCAAGATGGCTGGCTCTTCCCAAACCCTGAGTGTAAAACCATAAATCCTAAACTCATGCCTGACTCATCTGAGTGTAAAAATCAGTCTTATCAACACTCATGTCTGGCTCCTCCCTTCAAGGAACCCTGTGAGGCAAACTGGTATATAAAACAGGTAATTGTCACACCCCTGTAGCTACTGTTAGAACACAGCCAACTCATGCCCAAGGGGAAAACTCTCACTTTAAGAATACCTCATGAAGAAAAAGTAAGAGTGGCCGTGTACCAGTTACTAAGTTTCTACACAAGAAGTACAAAGACGTAGTTTGAATGGCCAGACCCTGCTCAAACCTTTACAAAGCATGCCAACAAAAGTTGTATGCCATGCACACAATTGACTTCAGTCTTCACCTCAGAGGGGAAGAATTTAATATTAGATCAAGCGAAGAATTGACCTGCTGCCACTCATGATCAACTGTCATGTAGCCCAGCAGCCCAAACAACACCTTGCAGTTGTGTACAGTCACTCTGCCCTGGGTGTAGCTGGGGTGTTTTTGATCATTGTTCATTGTCAAGGCAGATCGATGCTTGGCAAACTTTTTGGCAAATTTTGATCAATGTTAGAATGCTATTTGGTGAGCGTATATAGCAACTGATTTTGACACACCTTTGGCAATCTAACTTGGCAGATGTGGCATATGGTCCCCTACATAAAGCTTCATACTGCATTATCAAGCTAGTGTTCATAGGGCCAGCAACCCACTACATGTTGTGTAGTGCACTCTAGCTTCCATCACAATGACTTATACGGCTCACATGATTGGTGGGTCCTGGCTTATTCTGTATGGAGGATGGTGGCTGTTTTTGACTTGCTGGGCTGAACTCAACACTGGTTATTGGCAAAAACTTGCCAAACATTTCCAGCGTGGTGGAAGTGGCTCCAGTTGTCATGGTTACAAGTACAAGATTAGTCCAGAGACTGTGTCCTGGATACCCCAACCCTTGTGGCCGAAAATACCACTCGAATCTGTTATCAAGATTGTATTTGGACTAGCTGGACTGGTAATTGAAATCTTTTTTGATGATATTCCTGGCAAAGATGGACACTCACATGTGATCTTCAAACTCTACAATGCATTTACACCAGACGGCAAGTTGGGAAAGGTGAACAAGTTTCAGCACTGTGCGCTTTACACACCGTACATCCTCTCAGGCACCATTGATCTTCTTTCTCTCCACACCACACTCCCCCCCAGAACAAGCCAGCTGTTTTTCTCAATGAGTTTCTGGATTGGTGCCATACTGCTGTTCTTTCACAAAGGGTGCAATTCAGAGTTGCACATTTATATGCACATCTTTTGGATGTTGGCAACAGTGGCTTCTGCCATCTTTGCTCTTCTTCGGATGATCAATGGCAAACATCTTATGCCAAACATAGGGCTCTCATCCAGTCTCCTGATCACTGGAACTTGGATGATCCAAATCGCTTACACCATTTACCCACCAAGTGGCAAGAGATGGATAGACCTGGGTCCCGTATCTTGTGATGTAGAAAAAAGTGTTGTTACGTCGGATCTATCCATGACATTCAATGCCATGACTGTAGTCAACTCTCCAGATCGTCACAACCGAGCAATGTTCACTTCCCTTGCCTTTGCTTTCCATTTAATGGGAGTTCTAGTCTTTGTCCTTAGTTTCTGGCTTGTTTTTCGCCTATTCCTGAGAAAGCATGCGTGTGATTGCTGCAAGTGTTGTGGAAGGTTGGGTCAGGTTGTGCCTCAGAAGTTACAGCAAAAGTTGGAAAGAATGGAGGAGAGTGGCAGTGAGGAAAGCCTTATTGATACCTACCAGAAGGCAACTGTTGATTCGTGTAATGATGAACTGGTGTGATTGAGATGTTGTGGACATTATGTGTGTACATATAGTTAGGTTGTAAAACATAGAGCCTAACCTGCATGCAGTCAACATACTGTGTAAGGATTATATTGTTCCTATGCATCTGTGTGCAATTTGCCAGTTTGCACGCAGTCAAACTACCATGCCCCATCAATATTTGCCACATTAACTTGTGTGTCATGACTGACACTTTATTATTTTGGCTATACTCTCTAATATACACAAGGCACTGCTTGCAAGCTTACGGTTTGTGATGGATCTGGACCGAATATTGCTATTGAATTGTGTTAGAAGGTTATTAGTATCCCGCCGGCCACTTTGTTCATTGTACTTTTGTTATAATGTGTCCACACTTTTGTTCCTCTTTGTATATGTACGCTTCCTTGTCGTCGATAATATACTTATTCGTCAGTCCTACCCATCTTAACTTCACGAGTTCGGCCTCGGTCCGTTACATGGTTAACAAATACAGTGGAACGACCACCTCTGATGATACAACAGACTTCAATTCCCCAGCATAAAAATCTGATCCTTGTGTCTTCAAAGATCATTGTACATTCAAAAAGATGATCCAAGAAGAAATAAAGCAAAGAGCATGTGCTCTAATGTACGCAATTAAGGTGCTACGACGTTGAAACTGCCTGCAAGCTTAATATACTACGACATTGTGAGTGAACTGCCTGCAAGCTTAATTAAGGTTAATATTTCATCAAATATGACAGACTCTTTAATTTCATAAAAATCTATATCCTTGAGTCTTCAAAGGTACATTCAAAAAGATGATCCAAGGTGAAATTAAAAACAGAGAGCATGTGCTCTAACATGAGGGCTCACATTACAGACAGTTAAGAATAAGCTAACCTGCTAAGGAATCTTGCATGTATAGACATACACAGATTGATGGGGTTGCACATCCTGCAGTCTGATGTAATACTATTAGAAAACACTTTCCATGTTGCTAGGCAGGGAGTGGGTTGGTATGACCAGTACACTGTCCACTTCCTGTGTTGAGGGCCAGCTCAACAATCTTCGTCCTGATTCATGCAGCTCCCCCCTGACGTTGTACACACCTGGCTCTCTCTCCAACTCCTTGACGTCAACTGTACTCATTCTTGGTTTGTGAACTGGCAAGCCTGGGCTAGCAGGATCGTCCAGATCTGCCATAGCAACTGTAGTTGTGGTTCGTGGTCTTTGGGGAAGGACCAGAGATGCCTGTGGTGGCAGTACATGTACAACTGGTTTCTTGTGACAGTCAAACTTCATCTTGCGAACATACCCACCCACCTTGTACACTGTCCACACAATCAGAATGGTGAATGAGAGAGCAAGTGGGAGGTATGAGAACGGAAACAAGAGCCAAGTCATTTGCGTAACACCTTCGATTTCCCCACACTCTTCACGACTTTCACGCCCCATTTTCCGCAGTCCGGACTGTTGCGGTATCACTTGTAAGTCATTTTCAACTTCATTGGTATTTCTCAGCAACAACAATACAAGAATATCACTGGCAATCACCACCTCCAACACGTTGCTATACCAGTGTTTGTAAGGCTGGCAAAACCCTATCGTTACTATGATGATCAGAAGAATGTAGATAACCGGGTAGTCGTTGCCTGGCAACGCCACAATGAATGTTAACAGCAGTAGCCGCCTGAATAGGTCTATTGCAGACCACCATTTAAAGATTTCCTTATAAGGGTTTGTCAGAGGTTCGACCAAGTTGTGGAACCATCGTATCTTCTTGATGTAGTCCAGTGAGAACAGTACTGCTAATGGTGCCAATAGGGTGAATACGAACAAGATGGCTATTGCTAGCAGGCCCAGAGGAATGTGATCACCATTGAAACATTTCACATTTCCATTCACGAACCAACGAGGTACCCGTGTGTCATCCTGTCCTGGTAGAATTGGGCAGTTTAGAATGGACATGGAGGTGTGCATGACGGGAGTGTATAGGAAGAGATTGATGAACCACATTCCATGCCAGGGTACAGGGACAAATTTGTACTTTCTGTGTGTGTGTGTGTGTGTGTGTGTGTGTGTGTGTGTGTGTGTGTGTGTGTGTGTGTGTGTGTGTGTGTGTGTGTGTGTGTGTGTGTGTGTGTGTGTGTGTGTGTGTGTGTGTGTGTGTGTGTGTGTGTGTGAATTACACTGCTAGGTCAAATTAGGACATTTGTAAGTTGCAGAAGTGTATTTAGGAGTTTGAAACAGGGTGTTCCTCACAACCATGCACTATAATGTTACACTACCAAATGGTGTCACACTACCAAATGGTGTCACACTACCAAATGATGTCGCACTACCAAATGGTGTCACACTACCAAATGGTGTCACACTACCAAATGATGTCGCACTACCAAATGGTGTCGCACTACCAAATGATGTCGCACTACCAAATGGTGTCACATTACCAAATGGTGTCACACTACCAAATGGTGTCGCACTACCAAATGGTGTCACACTACCAAATGGTGTCGCACTACCAAATGGTGTCGCACTACCAAGTGGTGTAGCACTACCAAATGGAGTCACACTACCAAATGGTGTCACACTACCAAATGGTGTCACACTACCAAATGACGTCACACTACCAAGTGGTGTCGCACTACCAAATGGTGTCACACTACCAAATGGTGTCACACTACCAAATGATGTCACACTACCAAATGGTGTCGCACTACCAAATGGTGTCGCACTACCAAATGATGTCACACTACCAAATGGTGTCACACTACCAAATGGTGTCGCACTACCAAATGGTGTCGCACTACCAAATGGTGTCACACTACCAAATGGTGTCGCGCACTACCAAATGGTGTCGCGCACTACCAAATGATGTCGCACTACCAAATGATGTCGCACTACCAAATGGTGTCACACTACCAAATGGTGTCGCACTACCAAATGGTGTCACACTACCAAATGGTGTCGCACTACCAAATGGTGTCGCACTACCAAATGGTGTCACACTACCAAATGACGTCACACTACATCGTACTACCCACCTTATTGTCACCACAATTGGGCACACAATCAGTGCTATGAAGAAGGGTATGTAACGGAGAGAATATGAGACCAGCTCAGTCATGTTCTCGTACAGACAAAAGTCATAGGGGAAATAAAATCCGAGTGCACTTCCAACATAGTATAGGTAGGGTCGGAACTTCTCAAAAGTAGTAGGAAAATAGTCTGTCATGAGAGGAAGGATTTGGAGGTAGAATAGGCAGGGGTAGACCCATGAGGGGAGAGGGTGAGAGAGGGCAAAGGTGAGGGCAGCTAGGAAGATGAGGAGATCTATGATAACCAGGGCAGCAATCAGAGCTCCGAAGGCTCCACTGCAGGTGGTGCAGTTGTTCAGGAGGGCAGTCACACCCATGCCAGATCTGCAGCTGCCACAGAGATCACCTGGTGGTGGCAGGAGACGAGAAGGATGTATATGAACTGGAAATGTATACTAGTGATAGGTGAGAGGCATTAATGAACGGTGTACACGTGTTGTCAGTAAACTACACTACACTGTATGGCAATACACAATAGCATCTTCTAGTGTGTCCTATCTTTCCACTCCTGCCTACCATCCTCTTCATCTGCCCATCTACTCACCTTCCCTGTCACAGCTACACTGCCGATCACTGTTATCACTGTCCATGACATAGTCACATGACATCGGTCCAATGATGGTCCGTACGAAACAGCGACAGTAGCCATGAGGGCATGGGTAGGTGAACAGTAGGTCTCTAGATAGACTGTCATCTACTGTCCCCCATAGGCCGTTCTGATTCATGGGAGGAGGAGGAGGGGGAGGAGGATGAGGAGGAGGAGGAGGAGGAGGAGGGGGAGAAGGAGGGGGAGAAGGGGGAGGAGGAGGAGGGGAAGAGAAGGGGGAGGAGGAGGAGGGGAAGAGGAGGGGGAGGAGGAGGGGGAGGAGGAGGAGACGAAGGAGGAGGAGGAGGAGGGGGAGGAAGAGATGGAATCAGAGCATCTACAACACACTACAAAAAATCATGCTCACAGTCAAAAAGATTCTTCGTCTGTCACAGTCCACCACTTGTGGGTGTTGTTGGTCGCATCTGCAACTTCCATATTCTTGCACATCAGAGTCAGCAGGAGGCAGAGTGTAACCAGCAGGACATCCCAGCGGGACAACATTTAAAATTTCTCGTGAGATTCTTGGGGAGATGAGTGTCTCCACGACGACCTCCTCGCGCTCTACTCTTGATTGGCTGTTGAGGAGAATGTTGAAGGACGTGTTTATGATGCCTGCCCGGATGCGGTCCAGAGTTACACTAGAGGGCATGAAGCGAAGGTACTCTGTGGCGTTTGATAGGGATTGTACCTTGTGGGCATGGTGAATGGTGTGTGTGTGTGTGTGTGTGTGTGTGTGTGTGGTGTGTGTGTGCGTGTACATGGTGTGTGTGTGTGTGTGTGTGTGTGGTGTGTATGTGCATGCGTGTGTGTGTGTGTGTAACAACAAATGTTCTATGAATATCATTTGGGGCATTTGGATAAGTCCTGAGAAGTAACACAAGCAACTGTAATCTACAAAAGTTTTCCCCCTTCCCCCCCCCCCCCCATTTCTCCCTAGCCCTCCCTTCCCTACCCTCTTCACCTCCATTCTCATGGGTGGCATATTCATCGTGGAGGAACTCGTGCCAAATGTGGTGGTGGACTCGTCTCTCAGTCGGACAACAGCAGACGTTGGTGCGTTCAACTCATCAAAAGCTAAAACTCCAAGATTAATGTCCTCCCCAGGAAAGGCATTTACCTATACGTAGGACAAAGATCAAATGCGTTTGCAAGGTTAAAGAGATCGAGCATTCTTGGCTAATGCCTCCAAATTCATTGTCCTATTATATTGGATTGTGCAGACATGGCCATAATATGAAAATAGTGACTACTAAACATGTCATGTGCACTGATGATTTATTGTTCTTATTCTCCTGTGAAGGTAAAGTCACCCGCTATTAAACAGCCCACTCTACTGCAGCATTTATGACTCATTAATATCGGTGAAAATTCTTACTTCTACCTGTACCGATTCATTGGTAGTGATCTGAATGCTAGCCACAGGAGTCTGGATGGCCCAGCGTGGGTCGGTAGTGTTGGGAGCATGTGCCGTGTTGACATTGTCACTGAGGGAGAGAGAGGGAGGAGGTGAGAAGGGAGAGAGAGAGGGAGAGAGAGGAGGCGAGAAGGGAGAGAGGGAGGAAGTGAGAAGGGAGAGAGAGGAGGCGAGAAGGGAGAGAGGGAGGAAGTGAGAAGGGAGAGAGAGGGAGGAGGCGAGAAGGGAGAGAGAGAGGGAGAGAGAGGGAGGAGGTGAGAAGGGAGAGAGAGAGGCATAGAGAGGAGGCGAGAAGGGAGAGGGAGGAAGTGAGAAGGGAGAGAGAGGGAGGAGGTGAGAAGGGAAGACCAGAAGGGGAGAGATAGGGAAGAAAGGAGGAGAGAGAGAGAGGAAGAGGAAGGAAGGGTTGACAACTGTCATTGTCGTAGGTGGCCATGTTCTTACTCAAGGTTGACAAAATTCCAGCGGAACGCCAGGCGAGAATCAAAGAAAGGGGGAGACAGACCGGACCAGGAGCACAGCCGGAGGTTATTCAGGAACACTGCTGATGCCACTAAGGCCCGGTTGCCATGGAAATCAAGAGACACCTGGGGGGGGGGGGGCGACAAAAGGAGTGTGACATACACAAGTTGTATCCGAATTATTGCACAACATGTTGAAGTTCTGGCATTGAAGCAGGGGACACAGTTTGATGAGCACTATTAGGCATGATAGCAACTTGTCCGAGTGCTTCTTGCTGCAACCAGTGAACAGTGTATAAGCAGCAGCAAGAGCGCATAAGAACAGGCGGCTTGAGTAAGAACATGTAACTCTGTAATATTTTGAAACTGATTGGAATTTACTGCTAATACTAAAAATAGTAACATGTATTGCGCATGCTGCGTAGATATAAGCCATTGTTGCTAAGCATGTGCCAGGTGTTCTATTTGTCAATAATTTTGCCCAGACAATGGGCTTCTATTGAAGTTACACGCTCTTACTCAAGCCACCCGTTCTTATGCGCTCTTGGCAGCAGCCATTTTTGTATGTGCTGTCAAAACCTCTTTCAGGAAGCAACTGGAAACATTTCTCCTTCCAAAGAAATGACATGGCTGTCTACCTAGGGCTCAAATATGAATGTGTAACTATTGTTGCTCACGTTGTATTGGTCCCACTGTGTTGGTGGTACGGTGGTGCCGTTGAACAGCAGTGTGCACATTGAGTTGAAGATGATTTGAGATAGTACTGGGGGAAGTCTCAGGGGACGTGCTACAAGAGCAGCTCCTTGACTGTGTGGGTGTGAGGGTGTGAGGGTGTGAAGAGGATGGGATAGTGTGAGGAGCAGAAGGATTTTTGTAACGTGCTATTGTTCTCTTCATATAGGCACACACACACACACACACACACACACACACCACACACACACACACACACACACACACACACACACACACACACACACACACACACACACACACACACACACACACACACACTCACTTTCCGTTATTGTTGGTGAAATTCATCCTAGCTCCAGGAAACAGCTCCACTTGTCCCAGTGACGTCACATACAGAGCTCCACTGTCCAATGCAACATTCCCATTGCGGAGGAAGTTGAGCAGCCCGTACACACTAACACGGGCGCCAATTACCTTGAACAAAACAATAGCGGACAGACTGGTATACCCTAACCCTTACCCAAGATACCATAGACCGGGAAATTCTGTTTGACCTGTGAAATTTTTTTAACGATTGACGAATATGGATGAGCGCCTGGAGCGTTCCTAGTGCTTAGTCTACTACCAAGGTATCGGGAGAGCCAGTTATCACTGGCTGTAATGCTGTGGCTGTCAGGAGTAGTCGTTGATCGGACATTTACTTTGGGAGGTGTGGACATGAGTGCACGCTTATTCGTTGATCATCGCCACATAAATGCTTTGGTTTGCATGTTAAAATTTTCATGGTTGGTCTCAATCACGAAAATATTTTAACAGCAAAATTTTCCCAATCTACGGTATATTCCAGTAGGGTATGTATAGCCAAGATAGGTAAGAGACGCACACTGTAGGAATATGTTGGTCTCATAGCAACCAGCAGAGATGGGTTTCACAGCACGTTTTAGCTAACTCACGGTGAGGGTGGCGCCTCTGTTTCTTCTAAAGTGGTTGTTTCCATGGAAACTTAGTGGGAAGTAAGCAGTGGTGAGGATGCCTGCACCTGGAGCCGCATTTGCATTTTCAGTAAAAATGCTACAGGGAGGGAGGGAGGGAGGGAGGGAGGGAGGAAGGAAGGGAGGAAGGGAGGAAGGGAGGAAGGGAGGAAGGGAGGAAGGGAGGGAGGGAGGGAGGGAGGGAGGGAGGGAGGAAGGAAGGGAGGAAGGGAGGAAGGGAGGGAGGGAGGGAGGGAGGGAGGGAGGGAGGGAGGGAGGGAGGGAGAAAGGGAGGGAGGGAGGGAGGGAGGGAGGGAGGGAGGGAGGGAGGGAGGGGAGGGAGGGAGGGAGGGAGGGAGGGGAGGGAGGGAGGGAGGGAGGGGAGGGAGGGAGGGAGGGAGGGAGGGGAGGGAGGGAGAGAGGGGAGGGAGGGAGGGAGGGAGGGGAGGGAGGGAGGGAGGGGAGGGAGGGAGGGAGGGAGGGAGGGGAGGGAGGGAGGGAGGGAGGGAGGGAGGGAGGGGAGGGAGGGAGGGAGGGAGAAAGGAAGGGAGGAAGGGAGGGAGGGAGGGAGGGGAGAAAGTAGAGGAGGAAGTGAGAGGAAAATTGATGCCCATCCAGTGTTCACAAAGTGTAACATGCCCTCACCAGTCTACAAACTCCACTGATCTGAATGTCCGACGGAACTGCAGAGGAGATAGCAGGGCAGTTCCAAAAGCAGCCCCTGACTCACTGGCTGTGTTGTCAAGAAAACGACAACGCTCAAACCGAACAAAGTTCTCAAATTCTCCTACACTATGCAACAATCCAAGTGGAAAGAAATAAGCTCCTCCGCCATGCTGTGCCCTGTTCCTCAAAAACTGGCTGTCACTCACAAGAACTTGACTTGCTTTCTCTGACGTCCCTGGTTCCAGAAAGATAATCTCCAAACCTCCTCCGCTGCCTGGGGTGATGTTACCTTCAAACACACATCGAGTTATAGTGACTGTGTGATTCGATCGACCATTTACAAATGTAAAGACTCCACCTCCAAACTGCTCAGCATAGTTGTCTCGGAACACACAAGCTTCAATTCTTACACCAACAGCTGTCACGCCGTTTATCATCAACGCTAGTCCTCCTCCACTACCAGGAAAACGCACCTCTTCAAACTCAGCCACATTTGAGGCACTGTTGTTCCAGAACGTGCAGTTTGTTACCATAGCAACAGGAGATAGTGCAGTGCGCTCCCTCCTGTAATTATAGCCTGTAAGCAGTGGAGAGTGGATGTCATTGAGGGTAAAGTATCATAAAGATCTTAATCTTGTACACAGGCTCCTCCCCATGCCCGCTTTTCGGCATGGGGAGGAGCCTGGGTACGAGGCTAGCCTTTTTTAATTGTAGCACGTAAGCAGCCAAAGTGCTCACCATGTAGCCTCTTACTCAGGCCGTTCGTAGGAGAAATGACCTGGGTACGAGGTTACGTGGTGAGCTGCTTTGACTGCTTACGTGCTGCAATGAATGGCCTGGGTACAAAGCTACTCACCATGCAGAGTGCAACATATGTACTCCTGTTACTATAGCATTATGTAAGGATAGTAAGGCTAATGTGGGAGTAGCATGGGAACAGGGTCTTAAATCCTAAGGGGATTTCCCTCTCTGTTCTGTAGTATGTCATAAGGGTGCATAAATGACACACACACACACACACACATCCTGACCCTTCCCTGCCACTCCCCCCTTCCATCTTCAGCAGTAACTGCTACCTGGATACAAGCTGCACCAACCTACCAATGGAGAGTGCAGGGGAGTGACCTCGGAATGGAACTGATTTGAAGATAGCTGCAGGGATGTTGTGGGAGAACTGACTGTTGCTAATGGCAACCGTGGGACAGTTGTAGATGTCCAACACTCCCTGCTCAAAATAGCTAAAGTGAGCGAGAGAGAAAACAACGAATCAACTGTGAGAGGTATGACACAGTATGTGTTAATTGTCTAGTTAGGTGTTAATATGTTGTATTCCAGAAAGCTCCTGTCTGCTGGGTTCACTTGGGTTCAGTTTTCTATGACACTGAAGGCGTCTTTCTAGTCATTGCATAATTCTGCAAATATAGGTTGCATAGAGGCCATGTCTGAGTACGAGGCCATGTAGAGAGACCTTTACTGGTTTAGTATGTGAATAAGCTGAACATTTCACTAACACGTAGGATGTTTACACTGTGTCTATTGCTGACATTAAGAACTGATTTCCACCTTCTAATTAGCCAATTTCTGCAAGCTAATGACATTATAAGCACTTGTAGGATGCCAAATATTTTCACCTAAATGAGCAGCTCTCAATAACCACAAAAGAAACGGCTTCAAATCCCAGGATTCCAGGGCTGCTGTGAAATGTTACTCCAGCCATCCCTACCAGTCGACTGCCAGTAAATGAGACAGCATAGAGAGGGTCAAAGGTCGAGTTGAGGGCAAAGGTCACCCTGACTGAATTGGTGGCTTCTGTGGGGCTTTCAGCTTGAGTGGCCTGTGTGTGTGTGTGTGTGTGTGTGTGCGTAATGTGTATATGTGTGTGCGTGTGTGTGTGTGTGTGCGTGTGTGTGAGTGCGTGGTGTGTGTGTGTGTGCGTGTGTGCGTGTGCATGCAGGTGTGTATATGAGTGTGAGGGGGAGGGGTGCATGTGTGTATGAGTTGGTTATTGTGTTTCATTGATAGTTTTTGATATGTATCTCCATTCATTTCTTTTTGCTTTATTAATAGCAATTACTAACTAATTAACAACAATAGCTCGCTTGCAGGGGGTATCTGTTGTAGCTACTTTTCTGAGATCAGAGAAGATGGCATATTTCTGATGTGAGTCAATTGAGTCAGAATGTCCACAAGTGGTGCTAATTACATAACAAAGGCAAACATGGTTGCTTGGTAGGAGCTGCAAGGTTTCAGTTAAGAGAAGAGCTCCCTCAGACCTGGTTGTTTGGTAGGAGCTGCAAGGTTTCAGTTAAGAGAAGAGCTCCCTCAGACCTGGTTGCTTGGTAGGAGCTGAAAGGTTTCAGTTGAGAGAAGAGCTCCCTCAGACCTGGTTGCTTGGTAGGAGCTGCAAGGTTTCAGTTAAGAGAAGAGCTCCCTCAGACCTGGTTGCTTGGTAGGAGCTGCAAGGTTTCAGTTAAGAGAAGAGCTCCCTCAGACCTGGTTGCTTGGTAGGAGCTGCAAGGTTTCAGTTAAGAGAAGAGCTCCCTCAGACCTGGTTGCTTGGTAGGAGCTGCAAGGTTTCAGTTAAGAGAAGAGCTTCCTCAGACCGAGGGAATACGTTTGTTTTTTGTCTTGCAGTACCTGACCTGGTTTGCAAACATTTGAGACTTTGATTAGCGGAATCTTCAAAATGTTAACGACATTTGCATGCTTCAAATAATCTGCACTCAAGTCTCAATCATGAACTATACATTGTCAATAAATCGCTACTGTAAACATGTATGCTGATTACTATTTAAACAGTACACATTTCTGTTTCTTAATTAGCAAAATCGGGCATGAACACCTAATGAGCCACATCTCCCTTAATGCCTAGATGTTATGCAGTCTCCCACTGTGCACACGTCTAAGGTAATAAGGCTTGAAGTGACAACACCGAGCTCTCTGTGTGTCCACCATGATGGCATGCCTTGCAACCAGACCTCCCAGGCCCTCCCCTCAATACTTAATTAGGTGGTGAAGATTTAATCTCGTTCCCAGACTAGCAATGGTCTGAGGGGCAAGGCTAAAGTGGCTCACCAGAGTTGGAGCACTGGTAGTAGGTGTGGGCCGTGAGGGTGTCGGCCGCGATGCTTGCCTTCTCATCCTCCTCCCTGCCCCCTCCTCCATGTCACCTTCCTCAACCCTCCACACCACGTTCTGCGATATCTCCACTGCACTCGAAATCATATGTTCCCCAGGTCTCAACACAATAGCAATGCAGTCAACGGCACGCACACTATGCACAGTGCTGTTAGCTGCAATACTCTCCAGTACATCTTGTAGGCTGTTGCATATTAGGTTTGCGAGGGATTGACCGTGACCCACCCTTTGGCTGCAGCCGTCGTCCACGTCTACTCCCACATCGACAGTGATATTCACACTGCATCGAAGGCAGTCCAATCCGTCGCCATTGACGACGCAATCAGCTACACTCTGGCACGCTACCTCATTAACTGAGGACAATACAATAGTAAAAAATACAAGGAAACTAATCGTCCGTGGAATGGCGGTCTGATATTGGCGGTTAGTGGTGTGGAAGACAGGTGGGATGTAGTCTCGACGGAAGCTCGTGTTCTTCAGCATCTTGGAAATCGCAAGTCTCTTCCCAGCGCTGCAGCATGTGGAACATGGAGCGGATTGATGGCAATTGCATGCTTACGCTATTATTGTAGCCACACCCCCATGTTTCGATCTCGTGCCGGGGGGCGTGGCCGGCTCGTTCCCAGACCCATGAGACCCTACCAGATCTCCCCTCCCTTCGTCTATCGCTTCTGTTTGTTTTGGCATTAATTTCGAGATTTACCCCCTCTGTTTGTAACCAGTACATTTGTGATTGAATTAGAACTCCATTTCTCACTTTGTTTACACACAACACAATACATGAACTAGCAGCCGTGTGACCTCACGACCCACAGGACGTAACCACGTGACAAATAACCGTATTTCCATGGTTACTTCCGGAGAATTGTTTATAGAAATCATCAAAATAGGTGGGGCTCACGTTCCTCCATTTAAACGTCATAATATAATAAACGTCAGAACTAGAAATTCTCGCAATCGCGATCGCGTGGTAGTACCAATGGAGAGGGAGAATGAATTCGGCCGATCTTTACCAATTTTGGACACGACGGAGGCAAAGCGGCGTCTCGAGCAGGTGGACGAGCGACTGAGCTGCGCCGTGTGCCTCGGGCGCTATCGAGATCCACGCATGCTGGACTGCCGACATTCCTTCTGCAAAAGGTGTCTCGTTGATGTGCTCAAGAAGCGGCTGTGGGACCCACAGTATCCCTTAGGTGCGTGTCCTTGAAAAGTGTGCTCTAGATACCTTTGATGTGATCTTGTGTGATATCATTGATGACAAAATAGGCCATAGAAAGGCTATAATTGAATTATTCGCTTTGTGGTGTAGGGAGGGATCCCGCAAATGGTCTCAGTTTTTGTGAACCATCAAGGAGCGGGTATATGTTCCTTTGTGCAGATATTGGTTTATTTTAGATTTCGATTTCGGGATTTCTGCATTTCAGTGGAGAGCATGGTAGATTTATGCTAGTTGCTCCTCTCCCTTCTCCTTCACCCCTCTCCTTCTCCTTCACCCCTCTCCTTCACCCCTCTCCTTCACCCCTCTCCTTCTCCCCTCTCCTTCTCCTTCACCCCTCTCCTTCTCCCCTCTCCTTCTCCTTCACCCCTCTCCTTCTCCCCTCTCCTTCTCCTTCACCCCTCTCCTTCTCCTTCACCCCTCTCCTTCACCTTCACCCCTCTCCTTCACCCCTCTCCTTCTCCCCTCTCCTTCTCCTTCACCCCTCTCCTTCTCCCCTCTCCTTCTCCTTCACCCCTCTCCTTCTCCCTTCTCCTTCTCCCCTCTCCTTCTCCTTCTCCTTCCCCTCGTTCCCCTCCTTCTCTTCCTTTGCCTTTTCCCCCCTTCCAACTCTCCTCCTCCCACAGAGGACAATCAAATACAATGTCCAAAGTGTCGGCTGGTGACAACATTGAAACTGGGAGGGGTGGAATCTCTTCCAGTGAACTTTGACCTCAAGGATGTTGTTGAACTGTTTGAAGAAAGGCATCCGGTACCAACCCCCCCTTCTTCTCTCTCTCCCATGTCTCCCAGAGACTCAGTACCAAGTAAGTGTTGTTGGTGAGAGGAAGATTGTCTTTACATTAAGTCTGGCCTCGTTCCCAGGCTCTCTCCTCAAAAACACGGGAAGTCGACAACTTTTCTCGCAGATGTTACCAGGCTCTCTCCTCTCCCTGTTTTTGAGGAGAGAGCCTGGGAACGAGGCTACATCAGACCTCGTTCCCAGTAGCTTATATCTATTGTATGAGATTGTAAATGATAAGGGCTGTTGTAATCAGCAAAGTGTCTTGTTTCAGTGTGAGACATTGGGACTAGCTCTCAGGTGTCCTGATTAGCAGGTGACCTCATTTTGGGAGGGTATCCTATAAGACAAGTTTTGTGAAAATGAACTGTGACCCTGCATATCATGGTAATTAAGATGGCTGTCATGGAATGAACTGTGACCTGCATATCATGGTAATTAAGATGGCTGTCATGGAATGAACTGTGACCCTGCATATCATGGTAATTAAGACAGCTGTCCTGGAATGAACTGTGACCTGCATATCATGGTAATTAAGCTTCATTGGACAGCTACTGTGTGTGATTGCTATAATCTTATAAACGTTGTATTCAACCTGCATTGTAGCAAAAGGTTACAATGATATTGTTGTGAACTTTTGAGGGCAGTTGTAATATTGAAACTTGTAGTTTTTCAGAAACTTCCTTTTTACTCTTTTTACTCTTTGTGGTACCATTAGATTCAGTTTTGGGACAGTGTTGTGTGCAAATAGTGAGTCAATGCACCAGGTTGTATGCTGTGTACAGTCACCCAGTCAATAGTCAGACCTGTAGGATTCTTTTTAGTGGATGTTTTATTCTCCAGTCTGACCAGAGTTTAGAGCTACTGATTACCTTAGCTAAGGCTATATGTAGCAGCGTCATTCCCAGGCCATCCGTTCTTGCATGCTGCAAGTGATCCAATTGGAGAACAGGAAGGCTTTTTCGTATAACAAATGGTACGCCCGAGAACTGAGAGCAAGGTTAGACCAAGTACCTCAGATTCTCGTGAGGAGCCAGTCATGAGTTGAGAAGACCCTATCGGAGACAGGTTTCTAGCTGAATCTCAGATCATTGACTTTGGCATGCCACATTCCTCCCCCCTACCCCCTCCCAAGGGGACTGCCAGCAGGTATAGCCTATGCCACTACTTACTGAGTTTTACATACTCTCTTGTCATTGAAATATTTTCTTCCCTATAAATAGAGAATATGGTCTCTATACCCCAAAAATTGGGTATAGATATCAAATTTACATTTACAATTTTCCAACATCTGCATACTCAGCAGAAATAGTTCT
The DNA here is from genome assembly GCA_949130485.1 of Agelas oroides. NCBI lineage: Eukaryota > Metazoa > Porifera > Demospongiae > Agelasida > Agelasidae > Agelas > Agelas oroides. Next base: position 174,883 of record OX422186.1, read on the forward strand.
GGCTCCAAAAATCACCCAAATGTTTTTGAGGGAAAACCCCACTTTATAGACTGCCAAGCCTGGTCTGTTAGAAGCCCTAGAAAATGGTTGATCTTGCTAGTTAAAATAGATACCCTGGGTTATTGATCTCTGTAAGTACCACGCCTTGATTTGAAAACTCAAACCATCTTAGTAGGCCTTGGACTAGCCTTTGAAAGGCCTGGGAGATTTTATTATGTGAACGATGCTAATGTCTTGCTAGGTAGACAGAGGGGAAAGAACCAACTCCACAAACGCACTTGTCATGAACAAGTGGTAGACTCCAGCTCTTGAGCAAATCTACCACAAGAAAGGACCTCAAAGTCATTTGCCACCCCCCCCATTCCCCTAAGGCATTGATGGTACTCACATAGTACAATATGCTGTCTTCATTGGGGCGAGCCTGAGCGAGCCCCACACTAGCAAGACTGCATGTGCATGTGTGTGTGTATACGTATGTGCTTGTTTGCTTGCGGCCATATACCATAAATTTTAAATGAGTGCACTCAAATATTTCACGAAGATCAATCTCGTTCATGAAGCATGTGAGGGCTACTGCCAGAGTGCAGCGTCGGCGACCCTGAATTTGAAGCACGAGTGGCAACTTTCTTGTTTGTGCTTCTACCGACCATCAACAGTAGGCTGCTCACAGGCAGACAGAGTGCAGCGTCGGCGACCCGGAGCGAAGACAACTGAATTTGAAGCACAAGTGGCAACTTTCTTCTGGTTTGTGCTTCTACCGACCATCAACGGCAGGCTGCTCACAGGCGGACAGGTAGGCCAGTCATGCATGGCATGAATGGCATTCATAAACGCTAGAAATTCAGCTCATGATTTCAGGGTAAAGCTTAGTCCATGCATGTGTAGCTACATTAGCTGCCCTGGCTGGAGAAATGCCTGGCATATGGGATCTTGGCTATCTCTGGTGAGGACTTAGCTAGTTGTGTGTTTTGAAATTTGGCTTGCTATATGCCATGATAAATTAGTAAATCAGCAGTTTGCTGCTCGTTCAGGCTCGCCCAAGATGATGAATCATCTGGTAGTTAGTATACCATATTAGGAAGTGCTTGCAGTCCTTTCATTTTCAATATATATATATCTCTTGAACTGCTGGTTGTTTAGCAACACTACTTCTGAGAAACTGCAACAGAATGTAACGTGTGGTACAGGAGTCCACAGGGAGTACTTGTTCTACATTTTATGACACACACGGAATGGTACAACCCTGGGTTTCTGATAGAATTCCAGAAAGAATTTCGGATTGAGTTCAAGTGAGAATTTCGGATAGAATTCCAGAGAGAATTTCGGATTGAATTCCGGAGCGGTCAAATTTTGGTAAAAATATTTCAGTTGAAATTCTGGCGAGATAAATTACCTACAGCCGCTGGAAGTGCTATTTATACAACACCCATCAGTTGCCAGACCACTGGCAGTCTTGTGCCCAGACCCTAGCCTCGTTCCCAGGCTCTCTCCTCAAAAATGGGGGGAGGAGAGAGCCTGGTAGCATCCGCGGGAAAAGCTGTTGACTTCTGGCATGTCATCATTTATGTGATCAACGTAGGACATTCCCACTTAATCATGTGATTTAATAAGCTGCCATGCGATATCGGTACTATACCTGGTAGCAGCGCAAGCTATTTACAATTCATCCTCGAGGCATCTGCCTGAGTTCTGTGACGCATTTTTTTACATGGAAAATCGGAGCTGCGAAGAAATGTGAGGAAGCCAGTCCCACAAACCAACTACAGTGAACTTCAACCTTGGACTCTTGGGACTTCTGCACATCCGAAAACTGTTTTTCACCAACTTTTGAGATGTAGTAAGTTCTCATAAATTCATTTTTGAGTTGACAATTTTTTGCTGAGTGGATAAAATGTCACGTGTAAACGTGGTTTCGTTCTGTAATCTGATTGGTACTGCCAGAGCAAGGTGCCAGAAGTCAACAACTTTACCTGCGGATTTTATCAGGCTCTCTTTTCCCCCCGTTTTTGAGGAGAGAGCCTGGGAACGTATAGTACTTTGACCCGTTAATTGGTTTAATTGTTTCTGCGGGGAAGGGTAGGGTAAAAGGGTCGGGGCAGGTTTTGTTTGCGCAAACGTTTCTGCGGTTTGTCCCTCAAAGGCTGTACTTAAGTAGTTGCTAGAAGGAGGCTACCCAGACCCCATGCACCTTCTCACAAGGAAAAGGGTCTGGTGACTATTGAGTGCTTTCTTGGTTGTGCCGAGTCAGCAGTCTCGATTCAGTGAAATAGCATGCTAGCCAATGAAATAGCACTTTGCCCAAAGACATAATCATTGGCTTGTTCGAGACTATTAGCTACAGCGTAGACAGACAGCTCTATTTAAAGCACACTGTGCATGTCAGCGTAAACACGCTTCTTGTAAGTATACTTAGCTACATACTTGTGGCATGTGTCCACTTGCAGGAATGTACTATTCGAGCAGTCTGCATTCTTATGGTATGACTCCACCCTGAGCCTCAATAAGCTGGGAGGGATGTATATACACTGAAACTGTCAAAGTCAGAGGCCCTCCATTGTGGGTTCAGTTCCCAGGTGGTTTCCTTAGTGTGGTCCCATGACTGCTTGTTCAGCTCACTGATGACCTTGTCAGCTGACCTTTTGTGATTACTTTCAGTGGAGGCTTGCAGCTATTCAGTCTAATTTCTGGGTGTTATTGAATTACTTTCAGTTAAAATTCACCAAATGCAAAATGTTAACATTTTTATTGAAGTGAATGTAATCTGGCAAATTGAGTTTTGCTTGCTTGTCAATGCACCAAGAGCGCATAAGAACGAGTGGCTAAGGTAAGAGCGTGTAACTCTGTAAAATTTGAAACTGGTCGGAATTTACTGCCAGTACTAAAAATAGTAACACGTACTGCACATGCAGTGTAGACATAAGCCGTTATTGGTAAGCATGTGACTGGTTGTTCTATTTTTAGTACGGTTCAATAATTTTGACCGGACTACAGGCTTCTATTGGTCTTACTCTAGCCGCCCGTTCTTATGCGCTCTTGATGTTCGTATAGTTCTGGACACAGCACGTTTTTATTGAAGTGGAACTTTTATACTGCCTGGACCCACCCAATTGCAACTACAGTAGTGCTTGTGTCTCTTAAAATGAGAGTACAACATCAAGTCCAGATTGGCAACAAAAAACAAACAAACAATAGTCTTCGAGGACAAGGTGTGCTACTGCTTATCATAGAAAACAGTGTGTTTATTACTTTGCCGTGGATGTTGTACGTCTAATAGCCTTGCCGTTGTTCCCACATTCGTTAAACTAACCAAGCAATACACAAGCAGTCACATGACACATTAGTGTGTTATGACTGTGCCCGTGTGTGTCACTTAGTCAAGGTAGTTCTATCTGTGAAAGGAGCGGAGCGACAAGTGTTTTGATCTCATGATCTCATGATGTATTGTTTGGTCAATTTACCGTTATTTGGCAATGTTTTTATTTTTGACGCTATTTTGCAATCTGCTTAGCCTCTCCCCTCAGCTGCTACAAAGCACCATTAGCTGTACAGAGTGGGTTTATTATTGCAACATTTTTGCTGCAATACTGTAAACACTCACAAAGTTCGCCAAGGGTAATTACACACAAACAAACAATCTGTCTGTCTGAATAGTTTGTTGCAAACGCTTCCGCTATGATGACCTTGGCATGTCAGCACTTTCTATGTCATCAGAGTACAGAATGTGGTTTAGAGTGATTTGCCTAGTTTGTACTTCGTAGATATGTTTGTGGCATGTTTCGTGGGTGGATACAAGTACCACATTTGCCATGCTAAGCTCAGGCGGTTGTAGCTCGCAGTTGTAGCTCAGGGCGGTTGTAGCTCAGGGCAGTTGTAGCTCAGGGCGGTTGTAGCTCGGCAGTTGTAGCTCAGGGCGGTTGTAGCTCAGGGCGGTTGTAGCTCCGGGCAGTTGTAGCTCAAGGCAGTTGTAGCTCGGGGCAGTTGTAGTGGTTGTAGCTTGGGGTGGTTGTAGCTCAGGGCGGTTGTAGCTCAGGGCGGTTGTAGTGGTTGTAGCTTGGGGTGGTTGTAGCTCAGGGTAGTTGCTCATACATGTAGCTGCAAACATACTCATTTGGACGGCGGTGATTCTCAATGGACCAATTTCAAACGGTAGGGCACTTAAAATGTACAGTTACACGGTGCATATAAAATCTTTTGGAGGCCAAAAGGGTGGTTCGAGCGAACCCCCTCGAACCACTCCTGCCTATGAGCCTGGACAGTGAAGATTGCTGAAAGGGTAAGTTTTATGATGAAGCTTGCCATATGAAATTTTCACGATTGTGCAGTGTATACAGTACACACTAACCCGTGTACCATGCATAAGGACGGTCGTCTTTCCATGGTTTTTGGTTTTACGAATGCAGGCTAATGTGAGAAATGCGTAAAAATTTATCCACTGCAAATGTTAGTGTTCACAATAGCTAAACTAGAATATTGTTTACCTGTAGCTCTGATGTAGGAACAAGACACAATTTAATTAACTGTTGACAGGAAATGAGGGAGGATGTTTGACAGGAAATGAGGGAGGATGTTTAACAGGAAATGAGGGAGGATGTTTGACATCCCCCAAGCAAGGAAGTGTGGGTACAAATGTTTTAGTAGCAGTAACCCAGGGGGTTAGGACAAGCTCATGTGCACTCAGCAGTCTGATGATGTAATGAAGCTCACCCATATCCAGGGATTTCTCTGACTTTCTGACAACATAGTGATGTTCTACCCTAAAAACAAAAAAGCATTGAACCCCATTGATCCCCCAGCAAACTTGGATGCTATGAGCGCTTACTTGTTTAATCTCTGTAAATCCCAGTGAATTTTCCTCATACCTAAGAATGGAATGTAATTTTTTTCACGTGATTCTTAGAGCTTGTCCTACCCCCCCCCCCCCCCCCCCTGGCTGTAACCTTTCGTTGGCTGCTAAGTTTTTAGGGGTTATCTAATACTGTACAGTAGAAAGTCTCTAATCTGAACATGTTAGAACCAGAGGGTGTTCAGATAACTGAAATTTTTAGATTAGTAAAAACCATTCTACTTGAAATTTTGTGAGGCGAAAGTAGGGGAAAGTGAAATGATGTCACCGGAATTGATCCCTTGGCTCCTGCCTTGAGAGGAGAGAGGAGGAGGAGGAGAACCATGTAGCAGAGAAAGAGGTGCCACTGATGTTTGGTGAGCATATGTAGGACTTCCTCATGGGAGAGAGGAAACACACTGCTGGCACAGGATGTTATGCTGAGTTATCTCACCTCTCCTCCGCCCATGTCGCCTCCTCTTGTCTCACCAACCTACTCTACGTTCCAGAAGAACTAGACTCACCTCTCCTCCGCCCATGTCGCCTCCTCTTGTCTCACCAACCTACTCTACGTTACAGAAGAACTAGACTCACCTCTCCTCCGCCCATGTCGCCTCCTCTTGTCTCACCAACCTACTCTACGTTCCAGAAGAACTAGACTCACCTCTCCTCCGCCCATGTCGCCTCCTCTTGTCTCACCAACCTACTCTACGTTACAGAAGAACTAGACTCACCTCTCCTCCGCCCATGTCGCCTCCTCTTGTCTCACCAACCTACTCTACGTTACAGAAGAACTAGACTCACCTCTCCTCCGCCCATGTCGCCATCCTCTTGTCTCACCAACCTACTCTACGTTCCAGAAGAACTAGACTCACCTCTCCTCCACTCATGTTGCCATCCTCTTGTCTCACCAACCTACTCTACGTTCCAGAAGAACTAGACTCACCTCTCCTCCGCCCATGTCGCCTCCTCTTGTCTCACCAACCTACTCTACGTTCCAGAAGAACTAGACTCACCTCTCCTCCACCCATGTCGCCATCCTCTTGTCTCACCAACCTACTCTACGTTCCAGAAGAACTAGACTCACCACCATCCTCACATCCGCACCCTCTTGCTCTGCTATGACCACTAGACAACCATGCATTCCTCTATATACACTTCTTCCTTGCTACTGTATTATTCTGCTCCACAATTTCATTGATCACGTTGAAATTGTAGGATTCCAGCTCGTGTTGCGAAAACCTTTCCTCAGTGAGTTGCATCTGGACACAAACTATAGTAGTACATGTACCTACAGCTGTCTTTGAGCACTGTTGATTCAATTACGACCACTTGAGGTGGTATTGAATTTGAAAATACTGCTTCAAGGAAGGCTGTTCAGCTTGTTGTTTGTCAACAATGGTCTGTAGTCTTGTGTTACATGACCTACACTGCTGCTGAGACTGTGTGTGTTCTGACTCCATTACAATTGATTTGAAAAAACACACATGAGGAAATTTTTATACTGAGGATAATCGTAGCCCAACTGCAACTTCAGGGAATCTGTATTTGGCCTATGTGAAAACAAACTTTGGGCATTCCTTCTTCTCATGATGCAAGGGCTAACAAACTTGCCATCACCACTGTTGCCAGTTACATTCTTTCATTCCTGCACCAGTGCTTTGAAATAGTTTGATAAGAGACAACTACAACTTGTGCAACTGGTAATGAAACGACGAACTAGACTCAAAGGGAGTATCAACAGTAATGCTCCATCACTCTAGCCTCATTCCCAGGCCCCGTTCGCGTGCAGGGAGAGCCTGGGAATGAGGCTACCATCACTCTTCCATGGATAGTTTTTCATGTTTACTTAGTGACACACAGGTCATGTGCTTATGAATGATGTTGAAAGGGCAGCGTGAATATGGTGGGTTGTAGGGTGGCAACAAGGCTATAACCTAGTCTATCAAGCTAGACCATCTCTCACCATGCTCCAATGCTCCTCGATAATGCTTCCAAGAATTTCAATGTACATAGCAATATTCATGACTGCATGTCCTCTCGCTAAATACACTCTGACCTGCACTCACTACCTGCAGTGATGACTGTGTAGTACCTACTCACAAATTAAGTGCATTTTGCTTATAGGTATATCTATCTAGTCTCGTGCCCAGCTGTCCACGCCCCCCGGCGGAGAACGTCTGGTGGTTTGACTTAATTTCTTGTCACGAAGATGTGTCCAGCAAATGTATATTATTGTGCCAAGAATGCATCAGACCTGTTCTCTATTTGCTGCTCAATTTATTGTGTAGCCTTACCTTCAAGTAGTCAGCAACGTTCCCTAACCATCGAAGCATCAGTCGCTAGTGAAAGGAGCGGCAAACTTCCTGATTTCAGTCGTCAAACTTGAGCTAAAACAGCTGGCGACATCCTTCCCTCACGCAAGCTCGCAAACCGCCTGAATTTGCTCGTAAGCAGGTTTGTTGGTAGCCCAGTCCTTAAAACAACAGAGCACTGATGCACAGAGTTCTCTCTTCCACACCAAAATTGCAAACCTCGGAATAAAATCGAGGCGGCCATTTTGAACTTTGATGACGTATAGCAACTTTTTAATTGTGTGTTCTACGATTAATATCATTGCTCATCTCACATTCCAGATGAGAAAGGTGTTAGTGACAAGAAATTCAAGTCAAACCACCAGACGTTCTCTGCCGGGGGGCGTGGACGGCTGGGCACGAGACTAAGGTGTATTTTGCTATTAAGTGCAGCTTGTTTGCATGTGGTCGCAGTGTGATTCTAAATAGAGCACACCCTGAATGCACCTCGCTGTTTGGCGCTCATTTCCTTCCCATGGAGATACAAGTGTATGAGCTTTACACAGCGTGAGTACGGTAGTGTGTATTGGTGTTTGCTGAAATTTGGGACTTATAACAGTTGTTTGAATATTTCTGCAAATGGTGAAATTATAATGCCAGCTAGCATATACATGTTTTGTACATGTACATACGTATTCATATGCTTCCACTGTTTTGCTCAACCGTACTTTGCCAAGGATATAGGACGCCCCTTCCCCTGGGTGTCTCCTGATGGTGTATGGTGTCTGTCGGGGGTGGAAAGGGTTAAAGTATTTTTGAGGGAATGCAGCGCAAGACATAATACAGGGGAAGAGGTTGAGTGACCGGTTGAGTGAGTACTGAACTTGCGTGGTATTACAACTGACAATAAAATTTTCCAACGAATCCTTGAAGGTGCTCTGTGTAGCTTGATGGCTGCCTCTTGCAACAGAGAGAGACTGTGATAAGTGTACAAAAGCGGCCATTCTGTGATTCTGCTTTGAGGTACTCGCAGTTGCACAGTTTGGGGGCAAACTTCTGCTGTTTTGCTACCAAAAGTTCAGATTTTCATACAATTTTTCTGCTATTCTGCTACCTCAGTGGCAGAATGTTTCTCATCTGTGAAATAATCTGCTTAGAACTCAACCCCCACCTTCCTTCCTTTTTCTAAAGTTTCCCCCTCTGAGTAGTTCCCTCCTCCCTGTTCCCCTCCTCTCAGAAGTTCCCTCCTTCCCCCCCTTCTGATAACTAAATTCCCTCTTCCTCCCTGCTCCCCCCATTCTCAGAAATTCCCTCCTTCCCCCCTCTCCCCCTTCTGATAACTAAGTTCCCTCTTCCTCCCTGCTCCCCTCTCTCAGTCCCACTATGTGGGTCACAGCTGTGTTGAGGTTGTGTTTAGTTGCTACATCTTCAAACTTTGGAAATCGTGCACAAGAGACACTGCTACCCACCTTGTTTAGTACAGAGAGAAAATTCGAAACCTGTTCACGCATGCACAAGATTACCGGTTTCTTTTGGGTGAGTTGTGGATTCCGAGGTCCGAGTCACACAAAGTATAGTGTCTGTAGGCATCAGTGGGTGAATTGTAACTGTCCTCTGGTTTGTGGAGGGACTCTTTCTAGCTATATAGCTCCCATGCTCAATAGCCATCCCTGCTACCTGACATGATAACCACTGCCCTCAAATAGTAGCCGCAGAAAAATGAGCAGCGAAAAAAATAGTAGCCGCGGCGTTATGGCATATAGCTCCCATGCTCAATAGCCATCCCTTCTACCTGACATGTCGGAAAATTAACCGGGGCCCTCTCTCGCTTGGTGGGCCCTTGGACAAGCCTATCTTAGCATTTATGTTGGCTGTTGGTAAGTAAGCTGTTATTACTAACCCAGCCAAACATAGGTGTTTAACAATTAGACATTGTCACACTCACTACAAAAGATAAGCTTATAAGGAATTGGCACTGGCAAAGTAAACATTGTCTGCCATTGTTTTTATTACTGTTGTGTGGGAGCTCTCTTTGTTTCCAAAACTTCACTGTTAAACTGTTGATAATACTTTGCTAACTCAGTTCAGATTGTGTCCACATGGTAACACCCAAGAAATCTGACCGGACATAGTCCCCTGGAGAAATCAAAGATTATTCCGTTGCGGGTTTCAGTAGCATCAAATGAACTTGAACTGTTGTGGGGTGGCTCATGCACACTTTGTGGGGGCATTCGATACAATATTTTGAGAAAGTGATATCTATCTATCTCATACTGGGTTTGCCCCACCATGAATTAATCATGTTTCCCCTGTTAGACTGTGTGCATTACTGCATACCATGCATCATTCCCCCCCCCCTCTCTCTCCATCACACAAGGATACACAAACCATCCCACCCCCCTCATCCCAATATCCCCCTACATGCACACATCCCGGCCTACATATCCCCACCTTCACACCTTCACATCTTCACACCTACACACCCTCACCTCATCACCCCTACATACATGTATCTTTATCTACTACCCTCACTCTCACATCTCCCTACCCACACACACTAACCTCCTTCCCACACACCACACACACTCTTCAGCCCACCTACTCTGCGAACAGCATCAAAAGGGTCTTGAATATTTCTGCAAAACTTGTGACGATCTTCTCTGTGGATACTGCCATGTTCAACCCATCCATCGTGGCCACGATGTCTGCCTAGCTAGGGACGTCTTAGAAGAGGAGCTTGAGCTGCTGAAAACAACATGCCTGGAGAAAGCCGAAAACATGCTCTTAGACATGACAGTTGGAGTGAATGAAGTGACTGATATGATAGAATCCCTGAAGGACAAAGGCGAGTCAGTGAAGCATCACATTCAGGGTGAGTTTCAAGCAATCCAGGATGCACTTGCTGACCGGGAGCAGTTGTTGCTTAACACGACTGACACCATCATCAAAAAGAAGATCACCATCCTCGAACAGCAAGGTGAGATGTTGAAGGAGTCAAAGAGAGAACTGAGTCGGCTCGTTGAGCGCGTGCAGAAGGTGTTGCAAAGAATGGATTATAGCTTACTGAGAGAAAAGAAGACGATTGTGGCTGAGGTTTCAATGGCTGTCGGAAGTGCACAGCTGAACGAGAGAACCCCTGTTGAGAATACAAAAGACGGCCCAGATTGGTATCTACCAACGACAATGCGCCAGAATGCTATGAAGTATGGTGCCGTCTTCTGCAAACCATCTCCTTCACGGTTTACAGCCTCAGGTGAAGGGCTTACAAAGGCGTTTCTTGGTGTTGAAGCAAGATTTGAGATCCAGGCACGAGACAAGTTTGGCCAGAGAAGCTATGTTAGCGGTAATGCGATTGACGTCACAATCCAGGGCCCCAACCCGTCCATCAATACCCCATACACAATCAAGGAAGAGGAGAAAGGGCAGTACATTGTGCGGTACACCCCGACCCAGATTGGTTTCCACGCCCTGGTGGTCATGGCTGACATGAAATTGATTGTAGACGGAGAGAGAAGAATTGTGGTTTTCAAGAAAAAGGATTACCTTGGTTTGAACATGCCCTACAATCGCTTTCCTAAGCAACAAATCCATCCTGAGGTGTCAACCATGAGGGGTGTCTGTACTCTTCCGGGTGATAAAATTGTCTTTGCTGACGCATTCTGTCTAAGAGTCGTTTCACCAGAGGGAGAACTACTCCAGACTATTGGCTCTTTTGGAAATGGTCCTGGGCAGTTCAACCTCCCCCTCGGCGTTGCTGCAAACAAGTTGGGCTTCATCTTTGTCTCGGACAGTACAAATCACAGAGTTGAAAAATTTGCTAGTGATGGTCGTTTCGTGCTTATGTTTGGAACGAATGGTCCTAAACATGGCAATTTTGTCTACCCGGAAGGAATCGCACTTCTCGGAGAAGATAAGGCGTATGTTGCAGATCGTGGCAACAATCGGATTCAAGTCTTCTTACAGAAGAATGGGAAGTTTGTAACGACGTTTGGAAAGAAAGGCAGTGGACCTGGACAGTTGAATGCCCCACGTGATTTGGCAATTGATACGAAGCTGGGTAGAATCTTAGTCAGTGATACCGGAAACTGTAGAATACAAGCTTTTACTCTAGATGGGAAGCCGTTGGCTCAATTCGGAAACCCGCAGAACTCGCAGGTCGGGTCTGTTTCTCTAACGTTTCCCTACTTTATTGCGACAGATGAAAATGGATTCGTTTTAGTTACAGAGACCAAGTCTCACTATGTCTCAATCCTCACTCCCCGTGGCATTTTGGTTCGCCACCTGGGCACGCAGGGGGATGCCCCTGGACAATTTAGGACCCCATATGGGATATGTCTGAACAGCAAGGGACAGGTGATTGTGACAGACTCCTCTACACATTGCATCCAAATATTTTGAGTGACAAAATTATATTGTATATCAGCTTTGTGTTCAACTATGCACTATATTTTTATCCTTCCTCCTAATGACCACTTTCAAACCAAGCTTGGTCCAATCATGGAAATTTGCTCAGCCAATATAACCACGATTTAAAATCCTGCTGGGTGAGACTACAAGTATGGAATTGGCTGACTAAAGAAGCTTTTATTTCAATTGAAATTTCAAGTTCCAATTAGCGATGCACCAGATAATGTCAGTGCCCTTGTCTGGGTGCCATCTTGTAACTTGTAGAGGTCAAAGGTCAGCATTGCTGAGGATTAAAAATATGACTGAAACTCAAATCCCACAATAATACAAACAAGGAGACAAACAATGCTAGAGACAGAACACTATAGACAACAATGCTATAGACAGAACACTAGACAACAATGCTAGACAGAACACGAAACAACAATGCTAGACATACTATGTTACATAGAGCTAGTGCTAGACACATAACACAAGTCTCATGTAGGTATTTCCACCTCACTAGTAGTGACTGGAGTTGAGTGTCTGAATTCACCATATGGAGACTCCTCACTAATTTGAACAAACTCAGAAAGAGCCTGGGATTGCCGTCTCCGTAGTAACCTGCACAAAGATAATGAATGTCATTAACCCCTAACACTGACAGTGCACAATAATTTTATTTTCAGTGTTATGGGTTAAAGCTTTTTCTATTCCCGATGCTGGCATTATTCTCATGTAAGTTTTTTTCCTTCCCCACATGCAAACTGAACAGCTGTGTGTAATGGCTTGGGAACAAAACTACCTTGCTCCTAATTTTGTGGAGACTAACTTCTTCAAGTGTGTAACCTATTTATAAGCAGCTGTTCCGTCTAAAGTGGTCGAGGAAATTTATGCTAGGCCCATGGCAGACAATTTTAATTTGTTTTTATGTGTGTCTCACCTAGCAACATGGTACACGACAGCCCCCACACAGAAACACGCCCCAAACACAACAGGCAAGTAGAAGAAGGGGAAGTACAGCCAAGTCAGTCTGTCTGTCTCCACTAGTTGGCTTGCCCTTGTGTCTGGCACAGAGGTACCTGTGTACCAACTGAGGTTGTCGAGGAAAGTCTGTGTGGAGCGGAGGAGGAAGAGTAGGATGTAGTCAGTTAGGATGGCTGCCTCGATGAGATTCTGCCACCACTTGTGGTAGGGGAGAAGGAAGAGGTGTAAGGCGAAGGCAGGGAGGAGGATGAAGAGGGGGGCAACCTGGTGTGTGTGTGTGTGTGTTGTTATAGCAGGGAGGGGTAAGGTGTGTGTGTGTGTGTGTGTGGGTGGGGGGAGGTAGGTGGGATGAGGAGGGAGTGTGTGTTTGGGGATCAAGGATGTGTTGTGAAGTGTGTGTGTGTGTGTGTGTATGATGATGGGTGGGATGTGTTGGGACGGTAGTGTGAGGGAAAAAGGCAGTGCAGACATAACCACCAAGAGTTAGCCGCTACAGGAAACTCCTCACCGACTGTGAAGATGCATGCATGGTTGACTGGGTACAACTGATGTAACCAATGATTTAGATAAAGCACATCCGTCACTGCAGTGCCGTAATCCTACCCCCGCATGACAGACCCACTAATCATGCGTGACTAGCTACAGCTCACAGTTCTTCCTGGCAGTGCGACAATGATGGTGATGAGGAGGAGTCTTCGCAACAGGTCCCATGCTCCCCACCATCTCACCTCCTCCTTGTACCCGTCTGTGAGGGCACTGTACAACTTCTCCGCCAATGAATTGTTCTGGAGGATATACAGGTGAGGTTAGGGAGATGACGGTGTAAGGTGAGATATGTTAATGACATGAAGCTCAACTGCACAGATTAATGATCATGGATGCATCTACACTTCTCCATCCTTACCACTCCATACCACACCATTTCACCCTCCTTCTCAACCCCCTCCCTTTCCACATCCATCCCTCCCCCACACATCACATTCTCCCTTTTCACATCCACCCCTCCCCCCACACACCACACCCCTCGCCTACACACCTGGACTTTCTGTGTTCTCCCTACGAGTGTGAAGATAGCCATGGCTGGTATGATGAGGGCAAGGAGAACGAGGACAACAACAGCTACCAGCCCAAGAGCAATGTGCCCTGGGTCCCTAAAACACTCCACCCTCCCATCCAGAAACCAGCGCTACAGAGAGAAAATTATCAGGACTCTTGAACAAGCTGTTCCAACCCTGAAAAGAAAACACTTAGCTAATTAGGACATATCTTCATCCTATCTTGGTCCTAGTGATGTCTACATTAGAGAGACTACTGTCTTGTGAACCAGTAGCCTTGCACCCAGACCCAACCATCTCATGAGGGAAAGCATTTCTCACTGGCACCCATTCTCTGTGTACAAGACTAATGAACCTGCCCTAAAAAATACACCCATGTATGGGCAATTAACTTCAGTGTCTCCTCGCATCCATGATTATTACTATAATAATGTAGATTGGGAATAAGATGAACTATTTTCATTGATGCAAAAAATGCCGTGAAACGTAAACACACATAAAATTAATCATGTATTCATGCTACTTTGTGGAACTGTTATGCAATAACAGTTCATGTATTTATGTAAAAGTTGAAGTGTAAACATCATTTTTAAGCTATAGATAGCAATTCCGGAAGATTGACATTTTGAAAGAAACAGCTCGTTCTCAGAGTGGCTTGTGCTACGAGCGACCAACGCACATCAAACGATGTCCCATTGGCTGCTCTTTGCGAAAAATCGTGGGTCGTCCAAATCTAGTTGGCTCTAGTACCTGCAGTTTTTAATTTTCGTTAAATTGAAATTTGCATGGGAAAAATTAAAAACGCGAGTAACTTCCGCATCAACAGTTTGCAACAACCAACGGTGATCGTTCGACAGAGCTCACTGAGAGCTTATTTTGGTATATAGATATTTAGATTTTGATAACGGCTAGTGCCTGCAGTTTTTGACGAAAGTTTTGACCATCCGGAATCGCTACTATAGACTTGCTAAGGTGCCTGGTCCATTTTGACATAACAGCAAGTAACACAGCATACATGTATAAAGATGTACTTCCAAGCAATTTATCTTCACAAGGAGAGGGCATGGGATGATATAGTATACAGAGCTGAAGCCTAAACTACTGTATGGTGTGTGAACAACATAATTAGGAGCTAGTGTCCCTCTTACATAGGTTTCGTTGGCCATTTCACCTCTACCTATCGGGAGGTAGGGACAGTGCAGCAGTGTGGCACACGTGTACATGAGGGGAGCATACAGAAGGAGGACCAGCGACCACATCCCGTGCCAAATGTACTTACGTGTCCTTGAGGAGAGGGGAGGGGGGAGGGAAGGGGAGGAAGGGGGAGGGAAAGAGAGAGCAAAGGAAGGGAGAGGAAGGGAGGGGAGGAGAGGGGAAGGGGGAACAGTTGTAAGGGATATGGTGTCCCTTCATAACTGCACCACAGTCAAGTATCACACTGTACCCATGCATTCAGGCATGTGGCTGAGTATGGCTTTGACACTGCCATTCTAGCCTTGTTGCTCAAATCAGAGAAACTGAAGTATCCTTACCTCATTTCTTTTGGCCAACAGAAGAAGAGGGTGAGGAGGATGGCCGTGGTGATGATGGCGGCAGTGGCAGAGGGGATAAAACGAGGGGCGAAGGACGCAAGGGCAGTCATACCAGGGAAGAGACAGATATCCCAGGGGAAGTAGAGTCCCAGAACGCTGGACACGTAGAGCATCTGGGAGGGGTCATGGAGGTGAGAATAAAGGTCAGATCATGTGATGCATTTCACGTGGTCACATGATGGTAACTGATAACACTCACGTATTGTCTGATGTCCCAGAATGAAGCAGGAAAGAATTCTGTTGCGTAGTACACCGTCTACAGGTGAGGGAGAATATACGGTGTGTAATTTTGTCTGCAGCTACCATACACACGTTACAACACACACACACCTCACACACACACACACACACACACACACACACACACACACACACACACACACACACACACACACACACACACACACACACACACACACACACACACACACACACACACACACACACACACACACACACACACACACACACACACACACACACCCTCACACATCCTCACACATCCTCACACACACTGCAGATACCTGGATGTAAAATAGCAGTCCCTTGAGAGAGTGAGGAAAGGCACGACGAAGCATCACCGAGAGCAGGAAGATGCCGCATATCACCAATGCATCAGCAACAACTGTGTGTGTGTGTGTGTGTGAAACATGGTCAGGTTACCCACCAGAAAAAAGAGAGGGAGAGAGAGATGGAAAAGAACTGACCAAGAAACCCAAGTGCAAAGTAGTTGTTTTCAGTGCAATTTCGGCAGTTCATCCTCAGTACTCCCACTGCCGTCCCATTCACACACTCTCCACACAGTGACCCTGGAAATGTCGGAGGAGATCTTCTGAAAATAACCCCGCCACCCTTTCAAGGAATGGATCTTCACCAACCCAGTTGTTTATGCTATAGTACTTGTGGTGATGTCAGACTGGAAAACATTGGAGAAGTATGGTGCTGTGAAAGACGTTGGACTACAGACAGGCAGGCACCATTAAGTACAAGCATGAACAATTGCCAATTAAGACAGTGTAATTGCCAATTAAGACAGTGTGTTTGCCAATTAAGTATTATACAGCTATAGAGAATGGAATATTTGCGTGTGCACAGTACATAGTTAAAAACTGTGCAAATACACACATTCACTAGCACTGCAAGAAGTAACTTAGGTGAGTTGTAAACTGAGTGGCTGGCTAACAGGAGATATAGAGATGAATCAATTGGACCTGAAGGAGCCACTGCACTGGCTGATGCTCTGAGGGTGAACAAGATCTTGAAAACATTGAAGTAAGCAACTATAGCATTGTCTGTTGTTCCCAGAGTATTAAACATGGACTAACGTGTCCTCGAGTGCCATGGGATTGTGTCCACCTGAGGGGTTAGGAACTATGCTGAACAGGGATTTACCTCTCATGTTGCTGTGGCACTGTTGATTGTCTCCTAGGAGCTTAGAACTATAATGAGTTGGGGCCTACCCATCCTGGTGTCACAGGATAATTTGTTGGTTGTCAAGGGGTAGTCACTTATGAAGCATTTGCGACTGCGGTTAAGTTTTTTGATCGGCAAAAAGTGTGCTTGGTCGTCCCCTTCTGAGGCTCTTGATCACTTGATTTTCAAGGGTCAAAGGTCAAATTGCAGCCACACGTTCTTGATCCGTTGATCTTAGCAGTTCGGAGGTCTCCTTGATCCCTTGATCGGCCTCCCAAAAAGGGCTTTGATCGCTCGATTCAATTTTGATCCCAGTCACAAACGCTTCTACATGCATGGGAAATATAAGTGACTACCCCTATCTATTGGTCTGGTAAATAGGGGGTTCCCCCACTCCTCTGATGCTGCAGACTAGGAGAACTATAATTAAATAGGGGCTTACCCCTCCTGGTGCCATGACATTGTCGGCTGTTTCCAGGGTCCTTCTGGTAGAACAATGTCTCACATGTCTGTTGGTCTTGTATATGGCAGCTGCAGTAGGGTGTGGGGCACTGGTAGGTGTGGATGTGAGGCATACGATCAAGGCCTACACCAGCCCACAGACTGTCCTGTAGGGAGAGAGATAAAATCCTCGGATTCCCTTCCACCTCCCGTTTCCACTTGTCTCTTCCCCCAACTTCCCTTTACTGCCTTCCTTCCCTCCACCCTTTCTGCACTCCCCCATTCACATCCAATCTGCCTCCCTTTCCCTACACTTCTCCACCCCCTGCTCCCTTTCCCGCCTCTCCTCCCCCCACCCTCCCTCTCACCCTGAGAACAATGTCATTCTCTTTTTCGTCACAATTCTGGATGTTAAAGTCATTGTCGACACACGCACATGTCAGCAGTTTGTCTCCATCCTCCCTTGGCTTTAGCACATAGCCAGGCTGGCAGTTTGCAAATTGTAGCTGGAAATAAAACCTTGTCTGTGTGTGATGCATGGAAATTGTGTGTGCATGTGTGTGTAAGTATACCCCTCCTCAATGCTGCCAAAACACCCACACACACCCATCCCGCCCCCCCCCACACACACACACGCACATACATACTGTATTGTCCCGTGCAAGCGGCCATGGCCGCTCACAGCTCAAGCCCAAAAAATCGGGGGTGGGCCCTTACACAGAGAGCCTGCTTGAATGGTTAAATTACCTCCTGGAAAGCGCCCACCCCCAATCTACTTACACACTAACAGTTATAATATTTGCCAGGGTTTTCTAAGATCCACACAATCTTGAAACAAAGACCATAGCCACCAACTCCATGCACGCATGGGATTATGCAATACCACAAATTTCATGGTGGGCGGTTACACGGAGGACCTCACAAACCACAGAACTGTCAAAATTGGTGGGTGGGCCCTTGCTCGGGGATGGGCGCTTGCACGGGACAATACGGTACACACAAACACTCACATTTCTGATGTTGTATGGGGTATCGATGGTAATGCTGATGCTTGTTTTTGGGCTGAATTCCTCACTAGTGATGTCTGGGAAACCATAGCTGATGTTAACCACAGCAGCATTTGGCTGCACCGGGAGGAGGGCGGGGTCAAAACGAACAATGTCATGGTCCTGCATGTAGAGAGATGTGAGGGTGTAAGGGTGTGCAGATGAGAGGGAGTGAGGTGTGATGTTTCTACACGCAGACTCTGGAGTCTCTTTATACTTCTAAAATAATGGAACCGAATGTAAAGATTTTCTCAAGACTACAAAGACATGAGCAGTGTGCAAAAAACAGCCATTGTCCCTGTGTTAACTAGCCCCCATATTCAAATTTCGTATAGTGGGAAAATTTGGCGATGGTTTCAATTTGGCGATTTGGGGATTTGGGGTTAAACTGCCAAATTAAAAGATCGCTAATATTATTGTCCCTAGCCTGCAGCAAGCCACACGGGTACAGCCGGCAGTTCGCCACGCGTGTGCGCACGAGCATATCGATCAATCAATCACAGCTCAGCTGCTAGGTAGAGAGAAGTGCGGCTGTCATGGCGATGTACAAGTATTTTGCTAGGAAAGAAGGATTTGTGCTGCCTACCGTACACACGCATGCTGTATGGTTATGTCATAAGTTTCAGATGACAGTACCACCAAGTTAAAAATCGCCAATATCAAAAAATCATTTTGGGCCATTTCATCAAATTTAATGCCCGTCAAATTTAATGCCAAATTTTCCCGCTGGTACTCACTGTGGTGGCGTTGGAGTTGTCATCTCCAGCCTGTGTGAATGCCCCTGAGTTGATATTGGAGCGGCTGTCAGACAGGCGGATGATGAAGTAGGTGGGGTTTTCTAGCTGGTCATGGCCCACCAGGTTCAGCTGCAGCAACTGACCTGGCCATGTTGGGACCTGTGTGTACACGGAATGTGAAAACACGTCTTGCCATTATGACCGAATGATTGAATATCACACACACACACGCACATGCACACGTGCACACACACACACACACACACACACACACACACACACACACACACACCACTCACAGGTATGTCTTTAACAGAGGTATTGGTGGAGGTCAGTTTGGCCGCCTGAGTCTGGAAGTAGAATTCTGAAGATGTGAAGTTGACATGAGCTGTGGCTTCGTTGCTGCCATCAGTGCTGAGCATGAGAGTGTTAAGAATGTGGCGTATACACTTGTTCCATAATCTTCTCTCACCTCTAGCTCCCTCTTTTCACTTATGCATTCTCTCTCTTCCTCCCCACTTCTCTTATCTAACTGTTTCACCACAGCTGGTACACTGTAATACCCTACCCTCCTTTGCAAACTAATTTCTTCCCGCCTCATTGCTTCTCCCTCTCCCTACTCTTCTCTCAAGCTCTCCTCACTAGTTGAATACTGGCCAGCTGGTGAAGCTTGAGATGCTGAAGTCTGCAGTGTTCACGTTCCCATTTTCAGTCATGACGGAGAACCAGGCACAGAGGTCAAGGTATGAGATGTACACTGCCGGACCCACACGTGCACGGTTACCTTGGAAATGTACCACCACCTGAGGAAAAACAGTTTGAACATTCGCACATGAAAAACTATTTCTCTTCTCCCCTCCCTCACTCCTTCCTCCCTCTCCCTTTCCTCCTTCTTCCCTGAACTTTGACCCACCCCCGCCCCCACTTCCTCACATCATCCCACTTGTCTGGAGCTTTTGAGCTATTCTCATGGAGCAGAAAGCACTGTGGGTTATAGATGAGTTCAGAGAAGGCAAGAGGGGATCGCTGCACGGTCACAACAATGGCAGAACCGATTCTGCAGTAGGTGAGAGAGTGACAAGAAAGGAAAAGAGGATGAAAGGGATGGTGAAGGAGGAAGGGAAGATGAAGATGAGGGGAGGAAGGGGGGAGAGAAGAAATAAAGAAGAGGGAGGTGTGTTAAGAGGAGGGATGAACACTTCAACATGAAGTCCATGCAACCCACAGACTCCTCCCCCTTTACTTCTCCCCTATCTCTTTCCCTTCCCTCTCCCCTCACCTTCCCGTGTTGTTAATGAAGTCCACCCGTGCTCCTGAATATAGCTTCACTTGGCCAAACTCTGAGATGTAAAGTGCTCCTCCCTCAAAACGTTCCACATTGTTTCCTATAAACGAGAGGTTTCCTTGGACACTCACAAGAGAACCAACAATCTGTGTGTGTGTGTGTGTGTGTGTGTGTGTGTGTGTGTGTGTGTGTGTGTGTGTGTGTGTGTGTGTGTGTGTATGTGTGTGTTGGCATGCGTGCATGTGTGTGTGTGTGTGTGTGTGTGTGTGTGTGCGTGCGTTGGCATGCGTGCATGTGTGTGTATGTGTGTGTGTGTGTGTGTGTGTGTGTGCATATTTATCTATTGTGTTAATACACTACTCATCCCTCACACCCTCACACTCTCACAACACACACCCTCAATCCAGGTCCAGTGTTATTGACAAATGAGTTTTCACCCCTCAGAGTGAAGTGGATAAACCCGGCACCAAAAGTACCACCAGGAGATATGTTGTTGGTAAAAGTACTGTGAGGGAGTGAGGAAGGAGGCATGAGAAGGTGAAGCAGTGATGGGGTGAGGAAGTGAGGGAGTGAGGTGACAGAGGGAGAGGTGTACTAGATGTAGTGCCACACCTGTACCATTGCAGCATTGGTATGCAAAAAACTAATGATGAATCTGATTGGTTAGTTAGGACATGTGACTGACCAATCCTCTGTGAGATAGTGGTGAGACTCTGCCCTGTTCTGAACATAGAGTAGTGAAGCAAACATCACTGCAGAACCGATGTTATGAGCGGTGTTTTGACGGAAAGTGGAATGTGTGAGGGTGACAATGTTGCCTCGCCCCTGGTGTGGTGTGTGTATGGAGAGGGGAGGGTGTGTACGTGCAGAGTGAGGGTGTGTGTAAATTGGATGTGTGATGTGGGTGTGTGTGGGACAAGGGGGTGTATGGGGGTTGTGCATGGAGAGGAAAGGGTGAAGGGTGTGTTGGGGGAGGGGGTATTTGAGGTGTGTAGAAGTATGGATGCAGACATATGTACATTTTGATTCCAAAAATGGTGCAATAAGCACATATGTTGCTAAATAAGCACAATGTACTTTGCTAAACTCACAAACAAAACCACCAGTAATAATTACTATAACAACAGAAAATTACTTAGCAACATGTAATGAAAGTTTTGATTATAAGAGATGATGGTAGAGGAGGGGAGGCATGACGGGAGAGGAAGAGAGGCATGGTTTGGGAGAAAGGAAGGCATGTTTGGGGTATCCAGAAACTGCCAGCTACAACATAGAAAACGTATAAGTACTTGCGTGGGTGCATGAGGTCTGTGTTGTACACTGCTATGAGCTCCCACACGTCTGGCATTAGGTAGATCCAAGAGCACATGATGACGTCATTTTTATTCCTCCCTCCACAATAAAAATGATGTCATCACGTGCTCTTTGTAGATCCCATACTCACTTAATAGGTGCATGTCACAGTGTCTAATGTTGTCTTATGCAACTAGTGCTCACGTATATATGTACATCTACATAATGCTAGTTGACATGCATATACATCAAAGTGAACAATGATAAATCAGTAATTGGTGGCAATGTGTGGAAGGCATGGTGAGGAGTAGGGTAGTCATGTAAGGCATAACATCTCACCTGACTGTAGGTCTGCACTGTGCTAAGACCTCCTCCAAAGGCTGCTGAGTTGTCCTGAAAATGGCAATCACTAAACTCATACCTGCAAAGGTATAGAATATAGTATGTTAATAGACAGATGATAGATAGATAGATAGATAGATAGACAGACAGACAGACAGACAGACAGACAAGCCATTCTATACAGTACAAAAGCTTACATTGTCGGTGGACTCAGTTGATTGCGTATGAGCATGGCGACCTGTACTCCTCCCCCAAAGCTGGTTGGACCTGCGGAATTACTGGTAAAATGACACCTTCTGATGACAAAATTGTGGTGAGTTTCATGCCCATTCGTAATCAAGTATAACCCGCCACCAAATGAGTCAGCATAGTTTTCCAAAAAGAGGCAGTCTTCAATTTCTGTTGTAATATTTGTTACATTGTTGTTGATGAAGATTCCTGCACCACCTCCCCTGCCATAGTAGAAGTAGTTGTTGAGAGCAAGATCAATTTGTTCCATTGAGCGATTAAGTGGAAGGTTTGCCTTGTTGTATGTAAACTGAGAATTTGTGATGCGTACTGAGGGTTGTTGTTCAGTGTTGTAACTTGTTGCGTTGTAGCTGATAGAGAGACCACCAGAATTCCCCTGGAACTGTGCTTTGTCAGCACTGCTTGAGCATTTGTCGAATAGAGAGTTCTGAACAATGATGTTGCGGCAGTTGAATATGTCTACGGCAGAAGCAGTAAAGTTCCTGTGTGTATGTGTGTGATTTAATTCCTGAACTTTATAGGGTCAGCCCATGCACATTATCTCACGCTAGCGTAATTGAAATCATGCCACATAAGGAGTCATTCACTATTAAATGCAACATGCATTCAAGTACTACATTAGCCTCCAATATGTGAAGCCCCTCACCTAAAGCTGCTGTTGCTAATAGTGATTTTGTCAAGACCATCAAACTGCAAAGGTTTCTGACAATCTTCAAATGTCACTCCGTCCACCACAACAAACTTAGCACCAGCCATACCGTTAAATCTCAGGGGGCTACTTGTAACACTTCCACTCATGCAAGTGGACAAACACTTAACGTTCACATTTCCAGATGGAGCCACAAATACTGCACTGTAGTTCAGAATTGTGTTATAGTTGATGGCGTATGTGCCAGGGTAAAGGCTGAGTTGTAGACAGTCGTCTACTTGTATTTGCCTGTTCATTGAAGTTAGAAGTTCTGTGAGATTTGTTCGGTGTTTAAATCCATCTTTGCTGGAAAGGGCACCTCTACACAATCCTTGTGGATCTGGGTGAACCACATAGCTGTAAGAGCAGTTTTGAGCAAATGAAAAAGGCAATGGAACAAAGAGGAGGACGAGGAGGAGGAGTGGCCGAGTGAATTGAATTCCAGCTGTGTGTGCCATTTTGTCTTGCAAAGTGTTCCGCTACAGACCTGTGAAGGTGGGGACAGATTCAACACAACAAAGCCTACAACAATTGAATACGTTTTGTCTTCAATAGACTATCTCCTAGTCCCACGTATATATAGCCAGACTCTGGCGAGTAAACAACCAATCTTCCACGTGGCATAGTTGTCCAACATTAAAGCTGTTGTGACTTTACTTGATTCATCTAAGCAAGAACCTGACGGAGAAACAGCTCGAGATCCTAGATCCCCGCCCACA
The DNA here is from genome assembly GCA_949130485.1 of Agelas oroides. Lineage (NCBI taxonomy): Eukaryota > Metazoa > Porifera > Demospongiae > Agelasida > Agelasidae > Agelas > Agelas oroides. The sequence goes on from OX422186.1 coordinate 198,232, forward strand.
TTTTCATCCCTCGCTTGCGGCGGGATCTCGTCTCGCAGGCCAGACACTGGAAGCGATCGTCGCCGAGAAAAGAATAAGGCCTGGCTTGCAAGACCAGCCGCCGGTAGTCTATTGTTTTGAATACTTACAAGTATACAGGGGACCAGCCAACCAGCGCTGTAAACAAACAAACAAACAGATAAACAAACAAACAAAGCACCTCAACACTCGTCACACTACCGTAGTTCACTTCACCTGGACTGCAGGCCTCGCCAAGAGATCTGCAAGTTTACTACCACCGGTTTTGTTTCCTGTCACGAGTGTTTAGGGGTGGGGCTGGGAGAGTGTAGGTGTTGACCAGAGGAGGTCGGACATTGCATGCTCCCATACATAAGAGATCAAATCTTGGAGCTGGCCACAAGATAGCTTGCTGGTAGCTGTATTATAACATTCAGAAGCTGATCCCAACCTGATCCCAACCTGATCCCAACCTGATCCCTGAGCAAAACTCGACACGATAGCAGAAAATACCAGTTTAGTGTGCTTAATTGGCTCAGGAATGTACGGGTGTTGACATATATACTCACCGCTCTCTGCTAGTTTCGCGGAGCCAGGTTCTCACTAAAGTGCGAGAGTCCGGCTCCTCGAAACTAGCTCTCTACGTCAATTTTTGGTTGATTGCTTGTCCACGCAGAAAGCCGTGAGTGGGCGGGGCTAGGAACATGGCTACATGTACATGTAGTTTATGTTGTACGTCGCATGCCTGTATATATGCGCTTTGTTTATTGCCTGCCCATTTTCCCTCTGTTCTGTTGTGAATATTCAGTCCTTTAACTGCTTTGCTAGTTAGATTATGCAAACATAGGCTGAGAAACGCTTTTGACATCATGTAACAAACACAGTCACACATACACCTTACACACAAAAAACACAATGTCATGCATGCAATACATTGCCCATCCATGATGGTAGAATAACACATATGCTGCTAAGTAAAAAGCTGTTGTGTCACTGCATATATTTCTTAAAGTTCAGTGAAGTTTTCGTGCTATTACGAACTCCATGTACTTGCAATCAGAGTACACATCCCCTGCGGATTCTGGTATTGGTTTCTTATGGCTCTCCACCACAACAAAACCAGCATTCTCAATAGATCTCTGTACATCTTCAGATGTTAAGTAGAGCAGGAAGAACTTCTGGTCCCCTGCCCATGCCCACGTTCTCTCTAAGGCCTCGAGAATGATAAGGTATCCTCCATTCTTTAGCACCTGACTAAGTTTTGTGATGTTGGCTTCAAACTCCTTAACTGTCTTGCTGACACTACTGAGACAAAGATTGCAGGAAAGGATATCAAAGGTACCAACATGAGAAGGGAGAGGGGAGCTGCGGCTGATGTCAGCAGGTACAACTGAAGTGATTCGTTTTCGTAGTTCGTCTTCTCTCTGTTGCACTGCTTTGTGTCCGGGTTGCCCCTCCAGTGTATTGACAATATACCTGCAGATGATGTAGACTCCACATATTGACTCAGTGTACGTAGGAAACTGTATAGAAGGTTCTAGAAAGAAGTTCTGCAATTCTATCTAAAGCTCAAGGTGTTAGGAGCATATCCCTGTTGTAGTCTACAGCCAGAGCAGTAGATTATTCACTCTGCTTATATTAGTGATTCCGGAAGATTGACCTTTTTAGAAAGGAACAGGTCATTCTCTAGAATGGCTTTGAGTAACTACTGGAAAGTCATGCCACAGTTTGCCCCATTGAATGGTCTTCACGGAGATGTTTATATCTTAGGAATCGGTGCAGTACAAACGGAGTGCCTTGCATTTCGTTCAATGGAAGTTTGTATGGGAAAATTAAAATGAGCGTAACATCTGTATACATTGAATGCGCAATTGGAAAGTAGTAACACTTGCCGAAAGATTTGTTCTGAAATATAGATATCAAAGAACATGCATAGCTATAGCACTTCATGAAAGAAGTTTTGAACGTCCAACATCTACACTCAGTCAACTTCATTCATTGGCAAATTCTTCTTGAATAAAGTACAAATATTAGTATGTATTTTGACCAGGGGAGGAACTATATTATGTAAATCCGTGTATGATAAAACCTGTATTTACTTAATTGGTTTGTTACTAGTAATAATGTAGCTGACCTGAAGTAGGGTGTCCAGTCGTGGGAGGCAGGATCCTTTTCCCGCCACAACTGCACCTCCGCCCGACACGACTCCAGGTACTCAGCGAACACAATCTCGCGCACGTACGGCGCGGCGCAGCTGAGGTAGTATACCACCGGCCCTCCACCATATTCTAGAACTCGAGCTGTCTCATTATTCCAGTTTTGGTGGTACTTGCTGTAGAATCCATGGTGACATTCCATGAAGAAGGGATGAACTGCTTGGTAGCCTTTGTCTTCGATTTCTCCATTTTTTGTAGAGAATCGCTGCGCAAGGTAAGCTTTGGGATCGAAGTAGGTTTGGTAGTCGTGCGTTTGGCGAAGTGCCATTAGATCACCTGTGTAACGGCAGGAATAAGCCTATTATCCTACAAGCAGCCCTGGGAAAACTAATATAAAACACAGCTATAAATCAGTATACAGTGCAGGAAAGTACAAATACACATAGCCTATAGCTTCACAAAGACAATGGATCAACTCGATCACCGCTAATCATGCATGGAACATTGAAATCTCGCCCAACCCTACCCCATCTGCTTCCCCGTGCCCTAACCAATTCAGAGCAGCGTTCGTGACAGTTCTTAGTCGTTTGTACAACAGGAACATATCACTGTAGGTAGCGCCTCTCCGAATTAACAGCTCGTGATTTGGTTAGGCAGCCAACGGGCCGTGATCGTTCTTTAGACTTTAATCCCAAAGATAAGAAGTGGACTTGTATGGCCACTGATACAACAAACCTGCCCCCCCTGCTTGCGTATTTAGAGACTAGCTTGGCATACCGGAACAACCGGTGTGGGTAGCACGTGGAGATACATAGCTTCGGTGAGCCCTGCCCACTTTTTGGTCATGTGATTTTATGGCTTCCTTGCAAGTTTGTGGGCGGAGCATCAAAACAAAGATACCAGTAGATGCTACGCTTCTTTCCCCACTCTGATCTGGTGAGTTTAAGCATTACTGACGCATTCTTGTGGTGCACGTTGATGAAGCCTGTAGATAGGGTATCCAACCTGAAATATGAAAGTGTGCGCATTGATTCCAAAACAGTAGTTTTCATAAGAGCCAACCCAGGTAAGAAAGAAACCACAGATGGAGCATGTCAATTTTTTCGGAAACAGTGCACTTTTCCGGAAGTGATAAGTCCCGAAAAATGGTACGTGACCAATATCAAGCCATGGGCCTAGTTATCCCCCAAAAAACTTACCCTCACAGACCTAATGTATAACTCACTGTCATGTTTACAGTAGTCTTGTTCGCTGTGGTCAGTGGTCTGGGAACAAAATAATTTTACCAGTTACGGTGAACTTGAATTGTTGGTCAAGTGCCATTTTTCGGAACTTACCACTTCCGGAAAAGTGCACCAATTCCGAAAGAAAATGACATGAGAACTCGATCCGTCTGTAGTTTCTTTCTTACCTGGGTTGGCTCTTATGAAAACCACTGTTTTGAAATAAATGCACACACTTTCATATTTTAGTTGGACAGCCTACTGTAGATTCTGTCAAATGCTTTCAATGGCTGTCTGTGAAAAAATATTTTGTACAGGTTGCCAAAATACCATGGCAATATGCCATTATATGGTATCTATGATGGACGCAAACTATCATATAACCAAACTTAACTGTGTGTTTTCATCTATTTCCTTCACACCAGCTCTCATGCGATGACTCGACTCTGCCTCAGCATTTCTCTGCTGCTCATAGTAGTAGCTCTGTTTTGTCATGCAGGGGACTATAAAATATGTGAACAATTACTAAACGAGATACCCCCAGAAATGGACGTAATCTTCACTAACTACACTGCTCGCGGGGTAAATTCCGATTCAGGACAAAACACAGATGCATGTCTCAATAGCTCCTCTGCTGCTACTCCCTGCTCTTCTCTCAAGTTTGCCTTGCTCGGACAGGAAGACACCAATCAAAGTTCAAACGTGCATAATCTTGTGGTCTACCTAAGCCCAGGGATGTACATTTTAAGTGGAGGCCTACCACTTGTGAATGCACATCGAGTGGCAATCATTGGGAACTCAAGCACAGTATCTTGTGGTGCGTTTGGGAAAGAAAATGACCGGCCATGCTCTTACATGAATTTTCAGATTCGTAACTCCACCTATGTATACGTGTCTGGCATAACCTTCACTCGGTGTGGACCAGTGACATCCAATGTCTATGTTGCTGACTCTTCCTACGTGTTTTTTAAGAACTGTGTCTTTCGGTAAGCTCAGTTACTTGTCAAAGACATCTCCTGGTTAGTATGTGTGTTGATGTAAAGGCACATGGTTAAGTAAGGGGGTGGCGGTTGGAAGAGTTGTTTGTGATGACAAAATGCCAAGAATGTAGCCAAATGGTTTTTTTGAGAGAAGAGAGTGGTGTATTCAACTTAGAATCTCCTCAATAGACTGTAAGGGAAAATCTGCTTGGAAACATTTCCTAAACTTCCCATAGTGTGCTACACTGGTGCATTTGAGAGGACCCAGCTACATACGTACAATGGAATGATCAATTGAAATAACCCTTACATTGGCATGTAAAATAATAACCCTTAAGTAAAAGCTTTTTTGGATGTTTTGAGAGGAAAGTGAAATGGCCGTACATATAGAGGATTGTGAGGGCTGGTGGTTGTCCAATTGTATCTCATTGGTGGAGAGCACAGGCTGCACAAGCCAGGTGTCCTGGGTTTGATTCCCGGTAACTGCCGGCCTTTTCACTTTCTTGTATTTTGCATCAAAACATCTGAAATCTCTTTATTTCCAGCGTGAGGCAAGATGATCTAAGCAATAATCTTCAGTAATGTGAGAGCAAACATGTTTGTTTTATATACATGTGGTATATGCTGTTGTTGACACTAATTTAACTAAACTGTGAAGAGACTTCTGTCTGAGTAAACACCCCTTTTGGCTTTTGCACAACAACAACATCTCATTCGGTTCCTCTTCTCCCCTCCCCCACCCCTCTCATCCCCTCCCCCACCCCTCTTCTCCCCTCCCCACCCCTCTTCTCCCCTCCCCCACCCCTCTCATCCCCACATCACACACAGTGACAATCTCTCTCCTCCCTTCCTCATCTACAACACACCTCTGCTCATGCTTGACAATCTGGAGTTCACTAACAACTGGCCGCAAAACCTCTCCTCTGAAATTGCTCGCAATCGCTGCTATTTCTCTGGAAGACAAGATCTCTTCTTTCTAGATAACAGAACCACATCTGGAGGATTCTCTTTCTTCATCGAAGACAAGCAACTCAGTTTCCTGATCACCAACTGCACATTTAGGAATAACTCTGCACGGCCAGATGTTTATGTCTCTCTTCCTCGGAACTCTGATGGGTACGGTCATGGTGGAGCAGCCAACATCCGTCTTGTGAACAGCAGTGACAGCAGAGTGTGCATTCTGGAGTCTGTGTTTGAGGATAACTTTGCCCAGGCACACAGTGGAGGTCTCGCTATTGCATTAGCTGGTGAATCGAGTCAGAATCGGTTTGCTGTTGTTAATACAACATTCAACAATAACTGGTGTCAGGTTGTCAAGTGTACTGCAGGAGCAGTTGGGATTGACTTCTATACTGATACTTTAAATAACCAGGTGCTACTCTTAAATATCAATTTTATCAACAACACGGCTGATACGGGTGGTGCTGTTTCCTTGACGACAGCCGTCAGTGCCAAGCAAAACTCAGAGGGGGAGTCAGACAAGTTGGTGCTCACTGAGTGCATGTTTGAGAGTAATAAAGCTTTTTTTGAGGGGACGGCCCTGGGGGCGTTTTCTCTCACTCATGGAGACCAGATTGGAGTGCCTGTAGAGGTTGTGAACTGGTATGTACCACCCTCACACCCTCATACTCACACACTCACATGCTCACCTGCACACCCTCACATTCACACACTCACCTGCACACCCTCCCACTCCACCCTCACACACTCACCTGCACACACACTCACCTGCACACACTCCCACTCACCTGCACACCCTTCCACTCCACCCTCATGCACACACTCATCTGCACACACTCCCACTCACCTGCACACCCTCCCATTCCATCCCACAACAGCCATTTTCACAACAACCAGGGTCGACGGGGCAGTGCTGATACAACATCAGTCACCACCTACCGCGTACTCATCACCTTCAAGGGGTACAACAGCTTTGTCAACAACAGTGGAGGGGGCATCACCCTCCTGGGCTCACGGATGGATGTTAACGGAAGTGTTGTGTTTAATGGAAATCGTGCTGTGTTTGGGGGTGGTCTTGCCATGGCTGGACGCAGCCTGGTTAGTGGGACTTAGGTCATTTGGATTGTTGTGTGTACATGTACGTATATAAATGACTGACTCAGGTTCCTCAAGCCAAACTGTGATTTTAGAAGCTAATTCTATGCTAAATACTGGGTAGCCATCTTAATGTAGTTTTGTACATACTGCCTGTTGCTAACGTTACCTGACTACATGTGAATGTAGGTATGCAACTGTAAATTGTGTGGTATTGCTATTTTTATTAAGAGACTTAATTGTGGTATCACAAAGTTTAAGCTTCTAATTCTGAAGCCATGTTTTTTTCCATTTGTAGATGATTCTGTTGATAATCTTGCAATATTTAACTGTCACACTGCACGCATGGTGTGGGTAGTATGAACCAACAGCCACATTATAAAAACGTTAGGGTTACTTCAACCATATTTTGTCCTTTCAGTTGCATGCCTGTTGTGTGTGTGACAAATCATAAAGTTCAAGAGATGCATGTTCTCCCTATTAGCATCTCTTTCAGAAGGCCTATATGGCAGCATTATGGTGAGGTTTGGTGTTTCTCAGATCTTACACATCTGCCCCTGGAGGAGATCCTTGGTTGCATAGTACAGTAGAAATGCTGGGAATGTAGTCAAATAGATCTTTGAGGGAAGGGACTAAAGAAGAAGCCCTCAATGGATTTAATTTTAAGCAAACCTATTTGGTGGCATTCCTGTCACACTTTTGCAACTATATGTAGCCTGCTCAAAGATTGATCATCCTCTGCACAGGATGCATGCATTTAGGCCTCATCAGCTGGGATGAGATGACCATATGTCCCAAATTACCTTACTTCAACAATTCATGACTTCAGAATTAGGATTTTCCCGCATTTAATTTGTAGCCAACTGCCTTGTGATTAGCAGTCATGTCCATCCCGTCCCTTCATCCCTTCCCTCTTCCTCTCTGTTCCCCTTCCCTCTCTTCCCTGCCTTTCCAATCTCTCCCCCCCTTTCTTATCCCCCTCTGTACCTCGCCCTTCCTCCTGCCCCTTTCTTCCCCTCCCCTCCCCTCCCCTCCCCTCCCCTCCCCTCCCCTCCCCTCCCCTCCCCTCCCCTCCCCTCCCCTCCCCTCCCCTCCCCTCCCCTCCCCTCCCCTCCCCTCCCCTCCCCTCCCCTCCCCTCCCCTCCCCTCCCCTCCCCTCCTCTCCTAGCTACTACTGTACAGTGGTGCAAATGTGGGCTTCATGAACAACTACGTCACAGAGCTTGGTGCTGGAATGTACGTGGAGTACACCTCCAGTGACTTTGTCTTGTCAGTGCTGAACCGAGGCTGTTTCATACAGTACTACAATGCCAGTGTCATTGACACACCACCAATGTATTGGGTATGTTCTATGCAGCTGTGTCAGTAGAGAAAGAGCTGCATGTAGATAGGCAGAAGGATTGACTGAATACACTACTAGTCTTGTTCTAGGCCCCATCCAGCTTCATACAAAAAAGCAGGAGAAGGTCTCTTTTGTACTAGAAGTGAAGGTCTCTTTTGTACCTTCTCTCACCTTCCATACAAGTAGCAGCAAAAAGCTGGGTGGGTCCTGGGAATGAGGGTTTATAACAATGCAGAGATGTAATGTGAAGGTGTCCCCTTCTCTTCTGAAGTGTTATTCTCCCACCCTTCTTACCCTCCCTCCTCCCTCCCTCCTCCTTCCCTCTCTCCGTCCCTCCCTCCGTTGGTCCTCCCTCCCTCCTCCCTCCCTCCCTCCCTCCCTCCCTCCCTCCCTCCCTCCCTCCCTCCCTCCCTCCCTCCCTCCCTCCCTCCCTCCCTCCCTCCCTCCCTCCCTCCCTCCCTCCCTCCCTCCCTCCCTCCCTCCTCCTCCCTCCCTTGCTCCTCCCCCCTTCCTCCCTGCCTCCACACCAGAATGCTCATGTAGAATTTATGAACAACACAGCAGGCCTGGCTGGTGCTGCACTTTATGCTAATGACATGTCACGATGCAAGTGGCTTGGAGCTGTATCTTCCAACAGTGCCGTCCCTTCAAATCCTACCATCTTTGAAAATTCAACTGATCCATCTCCTTTTTACATGAGGTAAGTACATCAACAGTCTTACATAGAGAGGAGAGGTACCCTTCTCCCTCTCCTCAATAGTAGACAGGGAGGGAGAAAGAAGGAGACAGGGAGGGAGGGAACAGATGCACACTCAGTGTGAGAGGGAGAGAGAGAAAAGAAAAAGGAAAGAGAAAGGGATGGAGGTGTGAATGGTGAGAGGGAGGGAAAAAATCACTACTGTTGTTGAAACGAGTAGTCACTAAGTTTGAATGCAACATGATCTCTCTCCTGTATATACCCATTCCCCAGCAATAACACTGTATTAAACACCACAACTGGCACCGTGACCAACAATGACCTGGCAACAGATCCCTCCAATTTCTCAGCAACGACAGAGGTATGGTTATCTTCACTCTTCTTCTTGCAACTGGAGTCTCACCTGTGCCTTCTCCCCTCTCCTTCATTCCCCTTTTCCCTCCCCCTCCTTCCCTTCTTTTCCCCCCCTTCTGCTTCCTCTCCCCTTCCTCCTTACTCTACTTCCTTTAGTTCAATACCAGTAACTCCTCTGCCAGTTACGGAGAGAAGGTTTCACTGCGTCTGTCATCTCATGATCAATTCAGAAACTTTCGAGAGGCAGTCTGGTCTGTCAATGCACCTCTGGAAACACAGGTAAGTGTAGGGAAGAATGGGAGGAGAGAATGGAGGTTAGAGATGTTAGTAAAAGGGAGATGAAGAGAGGAGGAAGGTGGAGAGGGGAAGCTAGAGGTTGAAAGGGATGGGGAAAGATATGTGTCCAGCTTTTCCTCCACCTCCTTTTTCTGTTCATCTTTCCTCCTCGTTCTCCTCGCCCTTCTC
>OX422186.1:892496-932496 GCA_949130485.1 Agelas oroides
ACACATGCCAAAGCTAGTCTCGCGGAGCCAGACTATGCCAAAGCAGCCTATTTGACATCAAGATGGCTGAAGCAAGCGGTAGAATTGAGATCATCAACAGCGATGAAGACTTTGAGAAAGAGCTGCGTGAAGCTGGAGATAAACTCGTTGTTGTAGAATTTTTCTCTGAAGAGTACGTTCTCTTTTATGCTGCATGCTCAGGAAGTGATAAGCGCCCCCTAGGCCGGCCTATACCATAGATAATATAGCTCCGTATTATCTATGCCTATACTGAGTGGACGACAGAAAAATGCGAAAGCCGTTTAGCGTAGAGCGACTGCATGTGTAGATGACTAAGATGTAGTAAGCACTTGTGCGTCCAAGCATGCATGATGTATAGAACTAGAACCAGACAATGATGGTGAAGTCATTGAGTGCTGCGGGTAGCATGTTGAATACTCATAAGTTAGGCCATACCAAATTGATCTTATGTTTCACGGATCCGGCCGGGTCTTTTTTTTGAAAATTGAAAAAAAAATGTAAAAATGCAATTAATATGCACACGTAATCCAGTACTCTCTAGCCTCGTTCCCAGGCCTTCGCGCATTCGTCGATAGCACTACAAATTATCGTGCAGCAAGCGACGAACGTGTGAAGGCCTGGGAACAAGGCTAAGTACTCACCACGTGGCAAGAATGGAGGATGGCGAGCAGTTTTGTGTGACTGAGTAGTATCTAATTAAATTCATGAGAAGTTCGGTCATTTTTATTTTTATTTTTTTGCCTGCCTACCGGGTCATGTTTCTGACCTAAGCAATCCGTGAAACATAAAATCAATTTGGTATGGCCTTATATAGTGTACACTGAACTTGAGGCATTTTTCCTTGCTCGTCTAAAACCAATTACGTGAGGAAAGAATGGTGATTTTTGATTCATTGTGTCTGTAATATTTTGCTAATGGATATTTTAAGACAGTAACAGTGTTGGTAGCGGTGAAGCTTATTCAGGAAGAAGTCAGTGAAAGATAAAACAGTGGAAATGGAAGTAGTTGTTCTCCAAATGACTGGTACTTCCAGGCAAAAGTTGCCTGACAATTTCAGCATCATGTGCACATACTTGTAAAATACTTGATGAGTGACCATTCAGTAGCTATGGGGTGCAAACAAGAGTTGTGCAGCTGTTTTGCATGGAGAGCTTGCTACGTTTCTTTCTCTTGTCTTTTCATACAGCTGTGTTCACTCTGAAGCAATGAAAAACAAGTACTTTCAACTCAGCGAGCAGTATTACGACGCAGTCTTCCTCAAAGTTGACATGCACATCTGCAGGGTGTGTTCCAAAAGATTGAGCACAGGAAATGCATGCTCAGCTAATTCTTGCTTAAGTCAAATTCGTCAACTTGTGGGCAGTGTCACATAATCAAGACTAAGTAATTTTAATAAGGTTATACAGCATCACTGCAAAAAAAAATTGGGGTAAAGTGTGGTCTGTCCTGTGTCAGCTTTCATTGCCAAAATTAGCTCAAATCCAACTCAAGATGCTCCCATTGACATGAGATTTAGAGCTACAGTTTAGAAGGCCTCAGGATTCGAGGGAGGAGTCCAGCATGTGTTTACTTAATAGTTACATTACATGCATGAGTCATTCTCCTTGCATCTTGGTTTTTGTTTGCACATATATAGTTCTCCATTGATAATGTACAATCCAATTCATGTATATAAAGATGCAACAGGAAGGATTTATGTAAATTGCCAGGGCAGAGAAGGGATGGACACAAACTATATATCAGCTGGCAATATGCCATGCAGCTTCACTAACATGAATTTATGATTTGTTTACCAAAGATGTATGGTTACATCCTATGACCACTGAAAATTATTGTAATTGCATGTTTGTGCCAGACAAGAGGGGGGACTATGGCTATATTCATAGGATATGACTATAACCATGGCAAAAGGAGGTGGGCCACCGCCTGGTCCTGGATAGCCTCGTACCCAGGTCGTTTATTGACAAACGGCCTGGGTACAAGGCTAGGTCCTGGATAAACCCAAACTGCAAAGGAGAAGATCTTTCTTAGGGAGGAGCATGCAAGACTAGAATTTACTTACCACTTTCATCACAAATAGCAAGCCTGACATTTTTATATGTGAGGATATGGGTAAACACACAATACACTGTTAAATTTGGGTTACTCAGGTCACTGTATGTTTACAGACATCGATATATCTTGGTATGTAATGTAAATATGGCTAGTCAGAGGAAGCAATGACAATGCTACATGTAAGTGCATATTTGTTCTCAACAAATAAATTTCTCTCTTTCAGGGGACCGTTAGAAAGTACGGAGTATACGCTGCACCAACATATCTATTTTTTACAAAAAGGAGAGTATTGGATCGAGTAAGACAATAGACATAGGAGCTACATATCAGTTTGCACAAGAATAACATGCTCAAAACTGCCCATTACTTGTAGGTAACAGGTGCTGGTGGAGAAAGACTAGAAGGAGCAATCATGTCCCAATTGAGATCTGACACCACTGAAGTTGTAGCACCAGATGGACAGGTGAGTGATGACTTCTCTACTTATAGTTAATGTTAGAATATGAAGTTAGATCTATATACCCTGTCTACAAAGACCTGTGCTTTCCCTCATGCAGATGGACCTATTATTCCTGCTGGAGAGCAAAAAATGTGAGTGTTTAAACCAAGATGATGATCATCCACTCAAAAATGCACTTCAACCTGGACCCGAGTACCTTGAGAGTGATTGTGATGAACAGGTGAATCAATCATATTGCTGTCTTTACAGTATTCTGGATGAATACTAATACTGCTCTTACTCCCATACAAATCCAAACACCAACATAGCTGATAATCACACTAGCTTTCAAGCATCCAGTCAAACTTCACTCACTGCAACTCACTGGACCAAATGATGGTAGGATACCACCAGTAAAAAAACAACAACACATTTTGACATAGAATCTAAGACATACTAAATAAACCTCGTTTTCAGGCTTTCCCACTTCAAACAAACAAAGTCTGGTACATTTTATCACATGCGGGATGTCAAGGATAGAGTTAATTGTATGTGGGCACACATAGAAGTGTACTGATGTAATACAGAGCTCGTAGTTGCAGCAAGTATGGCATGAAAACAATTTGCTACATCACCTATAAAGTGCAAGATAAACTGGTGTAGTAGATTCTTAATGAGTCGGACATGGCACCTAATGAGCAAATTAAATGGTAAGAAGTTTATTCTAGTGTCATTGTTGACCAGGTTGTGCAACTCTGACTCAAGAAGTAAGCCAGTTTTGCAAAAAATGTATTGCTCACTGCAACCATGAAGGTAACACACTAAAGCCATATCTACCTGAAAAGGAGACTAGTAGTTTTGAGATTGCTAACCAGTGTTCCACCCACTTCCTTATGATTAAGTCATATCTACCCTTGACATCATAGCTACGTGATTAAGTGTACCACGCAGGGTAGGAATGAAGCTATCCTACAGTGGTGTCTATCTGGTTTTGTAGGTAAAGCACCAAAGACAGTCAAGCTTTTCATCAACCAGCTTACTTGCTTTGGATTTGATGAAGCAGAACAAAGGCTACCTGTGCAGGAACTCACGTGAGTGTGCTATTACTGCAAAAGTAAATCGTCTTCCTGTGCTAATTATAATTTGACATACTGGAAAAGAACTTTGAGTAATATAAGTTTCCCTATTAATAAAGGGAAAAAATAGTGACACCCCCCCCCCCCCCCCCCCCCCTCCCTCCCTACTAAATTTCCCATTTTACATATTCAACAAATTTCCCTCACTATGAATAGTGTCCCCCTCATATTTTCCATCATCAGAAATCTTGTTTATCTTGCTTGACTGTCTCCCGTGAACATTACCCCAGTACTCACAGATCTGTATCACTTATTCTTAGGGGAGAAGGGAGGTGAAAGAGTGGCTAGGTTGGCAAAGGAGCAAGAAGGGGGAAAGGAGATCGTGGGGAAGGGGAAGGGAAGGTGGCTGAGTGGGGGGAAGTGAGGCGTGAAGTTGCTAACAAAAAATGCACACACCAGGAAAGGAACTCTTTTAGCTACAACAAACACCTGGCATAGATTACAGGTGGCTATAAAAGAAAAGAGCTAGTGTACATCACACCAGCTCGACTTTCATGTGACAGTAGTGTAAACAGATGGATGAGCTAGACATTTGATTCAGAGTGACACAATGCAATTTGAAGCAGCGTTGTTGCTCTTTTTCGCCACTGCTGTGGTACTGGAATGCTGCATAGATGACAGGTTGCTATAAAAGAAAAGAGCTAGTGTACATCACACCAGTTCGACTTTCATGTGACAGTAGTGTAAACAGACGAGCTAGACATTTGATTCAGAGTGACACAATACATTTTGAAGCAGTGTTGTTGCTCTTTTTCGCCACTGCTGTGGTATTGGACTGCTGCTGTGCCTCACCAGCAGCTTTTGGTAACAAACAATGTGCATTGCCGTACCTGGACTCCAGGTGAGGAGGAGGAAGAAGTGACAACAGTTGCACCAGCTACAGATATTGCAGTGAGGATGGCTTGTGTCCACCAGACCCTTTCCTGGGTATACACAATGCAGTTCCCCTCTCCCTGTGCATTTTCTCACATGATAAATTTTACAACTCACATGATAAATTCTACAAGCCTCATCACGCCTTTCCTTTTAACGTTTGGTTTGTGTGCAGGAAGAACCTAGGAGCCTAGAAACCTAGCTCACTGATGCATTGCTGAATACAGTGAATCTGTATTCTTAAATTTGTATTTATGATGAGAATTGCTCCCTAAGTGGCCATTTCTGTTAAACTTGAAGATTGTGTAAACTTAGCCCACTAACTCTATATCAAAAAATCTGGTTGTCAGGGAAGGTCTCTTACTTGTGGGTATAATACCTGTAGCTCCATCTTTTTTTGTTAACAGTATAGTCCTTTTATTAAGAGATTTGCATTTGAGGATATATTGGAAAGAAGTGTGAGTTAGTGTAGAAATCTAAAAGTCCCTTGCACGACTAAAAGGGAGAAAATCTTGTTTCCTGTCCTATAAAGTAGTATAAAAAAATAATACTACTGTTTGCAAGTGCAGTAACTAAATACTTTGCATTTTGCAGTGATAAAATGATCTTGATAAGTAGCTATCTCTTACTCCATGTTTTAGTATTGCATTGTGTGTACATGTTGAAGTTGTATTGAGATGATTTCAATTTACTCCTAGTTTGACAGAAGAAGATGTCAAGGAAGACGCAATTGTACCTTTGCAGTTTGTTAAATTTCAGACTGTGCACAGCATAACAGTAAGTAAATGTGGCTGGCCTGTATGCTATCTTCTGCATATTTGCAATCATTGTGCATACTGTACGTAATATTCCAGATCTTTGTGAAGGACAACCAAGGAGGGGAGGAGACCACAGTGATAAACCACATTGGATTGTTTGGTACTCCAAGAGATATCAACCTGGTGAGTCCTACATATGAATGTAGACGTCCAACAAAATAATCACATGAACTCCGAAGTTTTCCTAAAACAGTCATTTTTGTGCTGTAGGATAATCTGCTATATACTCCACTTCACCCTGTTTCTATAGTAACAGGTGGGTGCTATTTTCATGTTCTCACAGGAAATTGTAGACCTCATATGCTCAAAGGAAATTGTAGACATATTATACTCACAGGAAGTTGTAGACATATTATACTCACAGAAAGTTGTAGGCCTGTTATACTCACAGAAAGTTGTAGACCTGTTATACTCACAGAAAGTTGTAGACCTGTTATACTCACAGAAAGTTGTAGACCTGTTACACTCACAGAAAGTTGTAGACCTGTTATACTCACAGAAAGTTGTAGACCTGTTATACTCACAGGAAGTTGTAGACCTCATATACAGTATGTGCCACAAAAAAGGTTACAAACTAAACACGTTAGTCGGGTCACAGTCATGACATGTCCTGTCAAGTATCCAGTATTGCAACTAGCATGGTCACATTGGGCCCAGACCATGCATGCACTGAATCACGATTCTCAACACTCATGACAATCAAACATTCATGAATGTAATATACATATAAACCACAAGCAGTGGAATGATACAGGTACTGTACACGTATTAGTCCACCAATCCTCATGGCCATCGCGAGAGTCATGACTATCAACTCTGTCAAATTGGAACTGTACCCGCTTACTATTTGTGTGTTTTGGGAGTGAGTCTACAGGGTTGAGACTGTCAAGACTGTCGAGACTGTTGAAATAACCACATCTTTACAAACACATTTTGGGTCGTTCTCCAAAGGGGTTCAGGGTTGCGACTGCTGTTGTACCAATCGCGATTAGTGTGTAACCTTTTTTTGTGGCGCATACTGTACCACAGAAAATCATGGACCTCAAAAGATATAAAATGAAATATGAAGTTGCCTATTAACTGCCTTGCTTTCAGTGTAAACTACCTTGTATGTTTACTAATAACAACAAGGACCAATCAGGTTGGAGAATATCACACATAATGCATGCTAGCCTGGGATTTATAACCATTCTTGTCCTTGGGCTCCACCCTCAGACCTGGGTGGTTACACACCATAAACCCCAGGCTATACCATGCATTATCTATTACATATTATACTTAAATTGTGGCCCTATGATGTAGCTCATGCCATTATATTTCATTTTTCATACTAGAAGGAACCCCAAAATATGGAGAGTGAACTGGAGAGGATGTTGTTCAACGGTAAGAGATTAAAACTTACAATTAGTAAAAATTTTAATCATAGAGTTCAAGAGTCTACCATACATCTGCAAATTTTAACACTGCTAACATATTCTTGTCAGTGCAATAAACAGTGAAATTAAACATGTAAAAAATAATGTATAATATTATGCAATGTGAAACCCTATAGAAACAATCTGCAATTCAATAGCACAATGGCTACTCTTTTCTCAAAAGTATCACAAGAATGATGTACCCATACATTAAAAAAAGTGTGTAGGGTACCTGGTTGCTACAGTTGCATGGCTATCTCGTGCTAATTTGTGTCTAGTGCTGGAAAAGAGAGTTGATACTTGAGTAATGTTCCTCAGTCCCACAGTATTAAAGCAGTCGAGAAATCATTTAGTCATTTAATCATGGTGTCTGAGGATGCTGCTGGTGAGTACTTGCAAAACAATGACAATTCAGCTAGACCACCGTTGGCAACAAGCACAAAAGGGTACTTTGAAAATGGTATGTTGATGAAGCAGCACAGGTCCTTTCTATTTATGGCAATACAGTGACATTACACAATTAAGATTTGTTACGTAAGCGCTGACTACATGAGTGTCACTTCCAGTGGAAAGCAGCTGTTAATGTAGGATAAACACTCAAATGAAAATGGTTATGTCAGATGAACATCCCAAAGGAATGAAATTAGTTCTAAGGAATGAATGCATACAAAACTGAGAAAACTACATGGGAATCTGAGGAGGGTCTGATCCAAATCTGGAAAATATCTTGATGTACTTCTTTGTTGGAATGCCATGTCATAACATTCCCTTGATACTGGACTGACCTGAATAGTGAAAGAGGAAAGCCCGTGCAGATAAACTGTCAATGTAAATAAACATACCCACATGTTATATAGATAGTAATTCCATGAAAGATAAGGAAAACTCAATTTTATCCAACTTGTGCTGCTGCAGAGACAGTTTAGAGGAGGTACATTATAGGGTTATTAGTTGAAAGCTAACCTTGGGTTAACTCGTAAGAAACAAAAGTTGACTAAGTAGGTTAAAGCACTCGGCTATCACCTCATGCTTTAATAGTAACATATTTTTTAAGCAGTTGTTATTGTTACACATCACCATAGTGCAAAGCTCTATTGCAAGTGTGCACCATGACTAACCATGCCAAAGGCAACAAATGGATGGTACTTTTTGCTTGGTACTATAGTGGTGATGATTCAAACCTCCAATTTCATTGCTTGTTCAGATCTGAAGCTACACTGTGGCATGGTAGCTCTACTATATTTGGAATTAAAGAACCCTTTGGATTGATTGCACACCTGACTTGTAGTAACTGATTAGTTACTACAGGTTCTCGCTTGATTTGCAGTCAGGTCTGTAAAAAATAACAACTGCTTAATAGTATTAATGTTGTTATAATAACTGCTCTTAATAAAATTAATATAGTGGCATAGTTTCAATATAAAAAGGAAATGGTATCTATATACAGCTTAGTAAGTAGTTTTCATTGAAAAGAGGTTTCCTCTTTCACTATCCCAGGTTAGTATCTCAAGGGTACTATACCAGTAAGTCATTTCATTGTTACTGGCAATGTGTATGAGTTGCAGTTTCTACTCACATACATAGATCTATCGCCTTTTTCAGGCTTGCAATTTTCTTACTTGCTTGTGGTTCATGTTGTTGACTCCTAACTGTACATACTATAAAATGTATAAGTTTCCACCTGCATGCACAGTGGCAACAGAACACAAGTGGAGGGAACTGCTGACCAACATGTAGCCTCGTTCAAGCAACTACTTAACCTATAGCCTACCAAGGGACCAAACACGGAAACATTTGCACAAGCAAAATCTGCCCTACCCTTCCACGCAGAAACAAATAACGTGGTCGACGTTCCCATGCCCAGGCCCAGCCCAGGCTCTTGTGCGCGGAGCGTGGGAGGCGGGTACACACAGTTCGCACATGCACCACGTTCCCTTGGTAACCTGCATACTGGCACCCCAGTACCAAGGGACAGACTACACAGAGGACAGACAAGCCTTCCCCTGGGACTCTTTTCAGAGTACACCAGGGGACAGACTACACAGGAACACAGAAGCCTTCTCCTGGCACCCATTTCAGTTTGCCAGGAGACAGACTACATGAAAACAGACAAGTCTTCCCCTGAAGCCCCTCTCGGTGAACCAGGGGACAGACTACACAAAGAGGGGATGCGTGAGTTGATCTCGAGAAAATTTGAGTTGATCTCAGGAGAATTGATCTCGCGAGAGTTGATCTCGTGAGAGTTGATTTCGAGAGAGTTGATCTCGAGAGATGACCCCAGTTTTTTTAGCCTCGTTCCCAGGCCTTCCCCGGCTCCAGTTTATGATTGCTTGCAGTATACTGCAAGCGATCAAAAACTGGAGCCGGGGAAGGCCTGGGAACGAGGCTACAGTTTTTTTCCCACCAGAAGGCGTGACCAGAACTTCCGGCTATCGCTTTGAATATAATTTGCATTTTATCATCACACCTCAATCATGTCAATCGTGAAAGCATCTATACGAGCGTATCGGCATGTTGTCGCACCAATTAGGTTGCTCAGGAAAGTAAATTAGGCCAAGGGTGCATCGAGCTGCTGAAGGCGGCTCGATGCGCCCTTATCACAGATCCAGCTTGCAAAATTTTTGGCCACCAAAGCTTAAGCTACTGGTAACTGATAATGTAATTAACACCTACAATTACTGCCTTATGTCAACTGGCCCCAGTTCGGCGAGTCCGCAGGGCACGCGAAAAATTTGGTTTGGGGACGAGACTAGAACTAAGCAGGCTCTCCTTTCTCTGCCCACGCATGAGAGCCTGGGAACAAGGCTAACCAACACGAGGCACAAGTGAGGGGGGGGGGGGGGGGGGGACAAACAAGAGGAGGCACTATAAGGGGGAAACAACCAACACGAGGCACAAGTGGGGGAAACTAATCAAGTTGGGGGCACCGATCATTGCTATTGTCCATCATTTTGTGTTCAATAACTTGAATACACAGTCAGCACAAACACTGGATGGTGCTTAGGAGGATACTGGAGTATAGGCACTCACAGAAACAGAATCTTCTGCTTTCAGCCTGTCTACATGGATACTCTGTTACCATGAATTATAAGTAAGATTTTTGCACAACTTAGCAGCCAGCTAGCTCCAAGGTGAGCTTGAAAGATGACACTTATGAAAGACAACCAGGAAGGACAGTCGGAGCTAGTGTGCACACTTATTGTACAAAGAATAGCCTAGCAGTTGTGTTGGCAGCGACACCCAGGATAAGCAGTTGCCCGAGCATGAGTATCTACTGTATGCCAGTATACAAGGGCTAACAGTTGTGCTGTTGCATAGGGTATTTGCACATGCAGATCATTAGTCACCATTTCAGGTCTTCTCATAAATATGGTGGTTCCTAAATATTATGGTACAATCAACAAAGAATAACAGACACCTAACTATATAAAACAGGTTGAATACCAAGAGTTCATTACATTAGTGAAATGAATTCTTGTTGAATACTGATAACTTTGCAGCTAGCTGTGAGTTAGGGTATTGACCTGACTACTTGGGCTAGCCATGTGTCTCAGTATCGGAATTGTGGGTTATGTCTTGTCTGGAGCCATAGATAATAGACCTACGGAGAAGGGATTGGAAACGCGTCAAATTTATCCGGGCATTGACGTCACTACCCGGAACTAGAGCGCGTTACGGTGGTACGATGAAATTGCCCTACCAGCACAGCATATACTGAAGTCCTGCGAACTCGTGAAGCAACGTGCCAAGCTAGTAAGGCTCTCAAGGCATTATTTTAGTCGTGAAATTTAATTGCAAGGATGCAGCAGCGGAGCTCATGAAAGTTGCTTCGTTTTCGAAGGCCATGCAGGCCGGCCCAGGAGACAGATTTTTCTTTGCAATTTCCCGGAATGGGAAATTGCAAAAAAAAATTGCGCGTTTCCAATCCCTTCTCTGTAGGTCTATTATCTATGCTGGAGCCTTGCAGGGTGTTGTATTATGCTTCTTTTTCATTCCCAGCCTGCTCACACATTTGTGCAACAGAAAGCATTTTGGTTTCTGGCAAAGATGTCTTTGTCTGGAAAGGATATGGCTTTAAGATGCATATACCAGAGAATGCTTTGCCAGCTGGAAAAACAGAATGCGTTGTACATCTTGCGGTTACCTTGCCAACAATCAAACAGTTTGATCTTCCTGACAATGCCATACCAGTAAGTGCATTCTATGACATATCAGCTCCTAGCGGTTTTGGACCAGTTATAGTTGAGATTCAACACTGTGTATGCACCAGCCAAGGTGCTGCACTCAGCTTTATCATCTCGACGAATGACATGCCATTTAAATACATGAAGGGTGGAGAATTAAATCCAGAGAACAGATCATATGGAAGAGTTCAAGTTGAACATTTTTCAAAGCAAAGATTAGCACTCGTCTCTAAAAAGCACAAGTCTGGCACTGAACCAAGTCCAAGGTGCTACTGTGCTCAGTTATTCTATGAAACTAAGGAACATCTGCAGTGGTTACTACACTTCACTATCACCTGTGACCTGGAAGTGTGCAAAACAGTAAGTCCTAGGATTTTTCTATTTTTCCCAGTACATTGTACATAATTGGAGGATGATTTAACCCAAGATGGTTCACCTTGCATACTAGCTAATTGTGGCAAGCCTGAGCAGGCCTCATACTAACATTGCAACATGGTAAATGTCTTTGCTTGCTTTGAAATGACAACTTACCATGATGCAAATGAGTGGATTTGAACATTTTATGAGGATTTGGAGATTGGAAGGTGAATGTCACTGCCAGACTGCATGAAAAGAAATCGGAAGCTTGTACAGGCTCGTGTTGAATTTGTTTGTCGCATGCATAGCTACTTAATCTGGTTGTAAGCTACCTCAATTAAGGACATGTAAGAGCCATGCATGAAATTGGTGACAGCTAGCTGACTGCTCATACAAAGCAGACTGCTAGCTTCGTGGCTAGACAAATGCTATATATGCCTGCGAAGCCACCTACTTTGGACGAGAACTATACCTTTGTCTACTACTTTAGACACAGGCTGTGGAATTCTCTGCCTAAGCAGCTTCTTGCTCAGGCTGACCAGAGGCATCTCCCTGGTTTATGTGTAGATCTAGCTAGCCGGACTAATAACTTCTAGTTGATGTATTATATAGTGGTAGCTATTTTGAGCACGTGAATGGAATTTTATGTAAACTAACCACTGTGACTGTATCCGTGTTTCAGGCTCTTGAGAAGCATTTTGCTGAATTGGATGCAAAATCTGGTCCTTATCAGGCAGTTAAGTTTGAAGACAAGGTTGAGGAAATCTCTCTGGTGATTTCCTGTGAAGGCGTTACTGTCCAAAATGGATGGTGCCTTCTTCCACTGACACATCCAGGAGTGAGTTGTTCTTCAGTAGTCAATGTACCAATGTGTATAAAATGTAAGTACTTCATGCTTTTTGGTCTTGGCAACCTTCTCTTTGCTTGGCAAGCTGGTTGATACACAGAAATAACGTAATGGAGTTACACATGATGTTCATTATAAATAGTAACTGCTCTTGTGAAATGTTACCTTCTGATGCTCCATGATAATCCTTCTAGATCACAAAGGAGCAAATTGATAACTATCAGTGTAATAAATGGATCCCTTGCTGTCAAATTCAAGTTGAGTGGACCAAGACAGATGAGAGGCCAACAAAGGGGCTAAAACACAGAATAAATCTGGAGGGAGCAAAACCACCACACAACTACTTCATGATTATGTGCGATCTTTCTCAGAGTATGTTACTCCACAATAGCTACATGTACATTAATTAACCATTAAGTATGATGCCTTATAATCTTCTGAGTAAAGATACCAATGCATCATAGCTATATAAGTAAAGTATCTTCTGGGTAAGTTTTCAGCCTCCAGAACTGGCAATACCAGTACTCATGGCCATAGCAAGCGGTCGGGCTGGTCAGGTTTTGGCCAGACTACTTTTTCGCAGACTAAACGTGCACGTGCACACTTTGAATATAAGCATGAAGTCATACGTACAAGAACTGGTAAGCCGAGCCGTCTCGGAAAACGGCTGCCCATCATCGTGGAAATTTCACTGACAAAAAGGTAACGTTGCATTAGGATTTTCAGCCATTTCGGTTTACTCAATGGCCATTCCTTACTGTGCTGCGACAAAGCCTGTGCTGCTGCGGCACGTGCGCACAGCTAAGTTCACACATGGAATCTGAAATCACGAGCCTCGTTCCCCAGGCCTTGTCCAGCTTTCCAACGTTTGCAATGCGTGCTGCCAGCGACGGAAAGCTGGGTGGGAGCCTGGGAACAAGACTACTGATTCAGTATTCAATGTGAATCAGAATCCTTGCCTGTGATCACAGCTAAGAAGCGATCTCCAAGCAAATTTTTTGCTGCGGGGGCATGCCTTCCATATGTAGCTACTATGTGCACTAAGTTACGCACAATCTGCGATCACTACCTCACAGAGAGTACGTGTAGCAGCTATTGAAATTCTGTTTGCTAAGAATT
This sequence comes from Agelas oroides, assembly GCA_949130485.1. NCBI lineage: Eukaryota > Metazoa > Porifera > Demospongiae > Agelasida > Agelasidae > Agelas > Agelas oroides. Next base: position 905,761 of record OX422186.1, read on the forward strand.
GCACAACATATGAAATTTGGGGCCTAAAAATGGCTTCAGAAGCAATCTCCTAGCGTCTTATTTGACAAATTTCCTGGGGGAGCATGCCCCCAGACCCTCCTAGATACTACATGTGGTATGTACACTTGGCCACACCATCTTGAAATAGTTTGGTACTACAGATTCTGCTCATTATCAATAACTATATATACTGATAATAGCGGTTAATTCTGGAGGCCGGCTGAAAATGTACCCAGTCACTGACTGATAGACTATCCATGTACAACAGTGGTACAACTAAACATTCTATGCATTCTCCAGAAAGAATTTATGACAAGTGGCCCTCTAAATAATAGGGTGTAGGAGTCATTGGGTATCTAGTTGTTTGCTTATATCACACAGTAATGCATGACTTATGATTCAAATTCTTTTATACAAGCATACAAACAACCTGAACCTCAGCAAGGTAAAGTACCTCGGCAGGCTGTTGAAACAGATGGTTGTCATGCACCCATAGCTGAAGCTGTGCAACTAGGTGAGTTGTGTGAAACAATGGCGCAGCTATGGAATGTGTGAATTACTCATCTTTCTCTCTAATTTTGCAGCACTAGCAGGCTATCCACAAGAAACACGCAGTAGTCCAAGTTCTATTAGCAGGCAGTTGCCTAGGAACTCACAACAAAGAAAAAGAAAGCAACAAGGTGCCAATGAAGTACCTCAACTGAAGACACAGCGTCTCCACCACGGTATATAGTTGCATTACAATGTACATTATGAAGTGTGGTCATTCAATGTGATATCTAAATTAATGCTATGTGTGCACGTATGTGTGTGTGCTTCACTCTTGTTTAATGTTAATTAGAGTGGTTACATTTCATTTGTGTACTAGTCTGGTGAGAATGAGTTTCATGTGCTGACAACTTTTCCATCTGGGAACAAGACTAGTGTAAATTGCTAGGCCTGTCATCAAATATTTATCTTCTTTGGTGGTTACTATGATTCTAGTGACTTTCCAGTATGTGTACAAAGTAATACTCATATTCTCTTTGAGGTGCATATTTGTCACTTGTCTTTCACCCTGCTCTCCACTCCCCAGCCCTGCTCTCTTCCACTGCTGCCAGAAGATCAGAATCTGCCTATCTTAGGAGAGGTTAGTAGAGAAGTTTTTGGATTGTGATTGTATCAGGAGGCAGACAGTTTTGCAAAAGTAGTTTTGTACCACTGGACAAACCTGGGATCAGTAGTAGTTTAGTTGCTGCATGTATAAACTACATAAAGTGCACAATGCGTGTCATTGTAACTAGAATCTATTCTCTCTGGTGTAGGAGACAGACCAGAGATGTGGCAGCTACAAAAGTTTGTTGGAATGAGTGGAAGGGTGATCAGGGTGGTGGAGGAGGTCTCTGTGGACTGGGAGAAACTGGCCCTGGCCCTCCACTTTCGTGGTACAGTCATCCGGGCAGTAAGGGAGAATAAACGAGAGGTGGAAGCTGCCTGCCGGAACATCCTAGAGCGATGGTCATTGGATGGGGAGGGCCGACAGCCAGCTACCTGGGAGACACTGGTGGAGTGTCTGGAAGACATTGAACATGGCACTCTCGCTGAAAACCTGAGAAGGGAGCTGGAGCCATGAAGTAGGAGCTCTGGGAACAGGTGTGTAGAAGACCCCAGAACAGGCTAGAGGGGCATGAAAGAGCATCAACTTTATACTTACAGAGTTTTTTTTAAGTAGTTGCTTTGATTCTACCTCTTTTAGACACACAATAGTTGGGCCGGTGTGTTTGTCAGTGCATGTAACATCAATATTGAATAGTGGAACTTAACTGCATACTTCCACACACACACACACACACACACACACACACACACACACACACACACACACACACACACACACACACACACACACACACACACACACACACACACACACACACACACACACACACACACACACTCACACACACACACACACACCCTCACACACACACACAACACACACTCACACACACACACACACACATCCTCACACACACACATACACAACACACACACACACTCACACACACACACACACACCCTCACACACACACACAACACACACACACACCCTCACACACACACACACACACACACACACACACACACACACACACACACACACACACCACACACACACACACACACACACACACACACACACACAGCTGCAGAGCTGGTGGTACAGCAAACAATCTACATGTACTATCTGTTTGTTTGAGAATTGTAGTGGTCCCCCTCCAATTGACTGCAAGTATATATACATTATGTCTGGTGTCATTGTGTCTACTGCCTCCACTGCGTCTGACTAATAAACCAGTCAGAATACATGACATTATTGTGTTTTACCATTTGTTTGGTTGCTCATTTTGAAGTATACTTATAGGGCTAATTATGTGGAAGTATAGTTACTCCTTAATGGTTGGCAGGGTATATATGTTGATAGTGACTATAAGGCAAAATCAGCAATGCCACAACAAATGTATGCAGATCCAGCAAAGTAAATCATGGGCCCTTGCAAAACACCTGTATTCAAGAACAAGGATTGATAGCCTATTCCCATGCAGCATTTCCTTGCTTTTGCACAGCACAAGACTATAGTGCTCAGAGCAAGAGTTAGAGCTAATAATGATTTACGAGATTTCCTATGAAAGTATAAAGTTCATGCATGGGATTGGAATTTAAAATCCATGTTGTCACATGATCTAGTGTCAATAGTTACTCACTGGCAGCTCAACCCAGAGGTGTCCTACATGGGTTCGACTCCCAGTGACTGCCGGCCTTTTTCACTTTCCTCTATTTTTGCTTCATAGCATCCAAATCACTACACTAGTTTAGCTTATCAATGTAGCCCCAAGGAACACAAGAAATTGCTTTGAGGTCATTTAGCTGGTGGGATAAGTATAGATAAGAGTCAAGTGGTGGATGCTCTGTACTAAATGTGGGCAATGAAAGGCTGGACTGTATGTTACACTTGACCTCATAAAATTATAATACCACACACACACTATGGTGATTACGTGTGTTTTTTTGTGTTGGGGTGAGTGATTCCATCCCAAAACCATTTATAGCACCTTAGCTACCAAATTGCTTATGTGATAAAGCCATGTCCTCTTTATTAATGCAGCAACACTTGAAAGAGTGCCAACTCCCCTGTTTGGTCAACTCGTAATGCGCTCCGCTCATGGGCACTCTGGTATAAAAAGTACTTTACAGTAGAAAGTCACTTATCTGAACTCCGATTATCCAAATCTTGACTTAGCATATTTTACTGCCATTAATGTATACAAATAGTGTTGTTTTACTTGTCCAAACAATCTAGGGCAGTACACAATTATGTACAAAATAGTGAAGACTTACACAAAATTATTGTTGAAGTGTATGCACATGTTGTGGTTATGTTTTTCTCTGAGTATATCGAGCAAAGTAACCGCACCCCAAGATGCTCATAGGAGGTTAGTGCTGCAGGCTCGAACACTTTAGAGTTCAGTGCTATACATAGGTGAAATCTTTGTTAGTAGGCTTTATAACTGCATGCTAAAAGCAATCGATTAATTTACAATAATTCTAAACCACTAAGTTTAAACGCTCATGTATTCATGTTTCTTATACCAACATTCATGGTGAGGGTGGTGTATGAAGTGAACCTTGTTGTTGTTGAGCAAAATTTTTATTCGTGGGGTAGGTGCACCATATGGAACTAAACAGTACGCACTCCAATTGGATCTCCATTGCTTCTTCTGGATGTGGGAGTTATATTATTACAATCATGAATCCTTTATCCAGCATTTTCATATTATGAAACAAATACAGATCCGATTTCTAAAACATTACTAAACCATAGTAATGTGCAAGTTAACAGCCTACATGTCATCCTGTAATACTGAAGTTGTTCTAATGGATATTAGCAGGCCTTTCTTTATCTTCCTCATCTTCATCTTCAATTACTACCTTCAGCTTACGACCTAAAAAACAAACAAACAAACAAGCAAAAAAAAGATTCTGTATGCTTGTGACAGTCTTGTGGTGTGTACATGCACGTGGGTCAATTGATTGTGAGTGAGTGTAGTGGATACAAAATGTCAGTGTGCCACATCACAAGCAGGCGTCTACCTCCTGCAAAGCACTCCAGAGCACATACATATGTTGTTCTAGGGGTGGCCTGGGAATGAGGTTATATAAAATAATGTGTCATTACCTTTGTACTTCTTCTCCAATTCATCTGCCAGGCTGTGGTGGTTCAAGACAGGACTCCTGAGAGCATCTAGGAGGTCTTGTACTGTTGGTAAATAGCCCAGTTCGAGCCAAACTTGAAGTGTTTTACGTAGATAGTACTTCACATCTTGAGTGTAATCCTCAAATTCTTTTTGGGATCAACTCCTAACTGAATTCCCAAGGTACGCCACTGCCATGTGATTTCAGCCAGTTCATTCATAAGAAGAGACTGTCAAACGCTGCTAAATTCTGTGTACCATGAAACGTTAAACATAAACAACGGCATTGTCACAAATAAACATACAAAATGTATTAGCCTTGTTCCTAAACTTTTATGAGAGCCTGGGAAAGAGGCTAGTCTAGACCCATATCCCAGATTCTGCCCCACAACTGTGCTTCACAGATGCAAAATAAAATCCAGGAGTGGTCTGGGAATGAGGCTAAGTCATAATTACTGTTAGTCGACACTGGTAAGATGTTAAACCATACACATATTGTCACATAGCACAAACCTTTTGAATGCAGTTTCGCTGCTACTGCATATTGTTCCAAACCAGGAAACCTCAGGGCTTTGATCACTGCACTGTGTGTTGCATTTCCACTCCTCCGAGCCATTCTCTCAAGATCATTTTGAAGCACTCCACTGCCCTTCTTCATTCACCACTAATAACCAAAAGCTGGGGATCATCCATGTCAAGTTGCAGCCCAAGATTGAACCAATCAGCAGCTACAGGATTCAAATCTTCAACTAATTCTTGTAGCCCTATGTACCAATACATTGTGTAAGTAAGTAGGCATGTGTGTGTATGAACACTATAAGCTCTCAGTTAGTCTATCAGTTATACAGGGTCACCCAATGTGTAGTGAATGTAGCTTGCCTGACGTACATTTGTGGTATACATCTATAAAATTCCAATTCCCTAATAGTTCACAGCACTATACAAGGCCTGCCCGATGTTATAACATGGGGAAAAAATCTCACCAATGAGATTTGTTTCAGCATCTTTTTTCTCCGCCATTGCCACTGACTGCAGAACCTTGTAATTGAGCAGAGCAGTTTTAAACGGCACATCCGGCGTATATACCCAGAAGCGGTTCCTTCGCGCGCGGCAAATTTTGAGTAAGGCCCTTCCAACTGGTATTCCTGTTACCTGGGATACCATGGCGAGCTATAAGGTGCCCTCAAAGCGTATTTTCGTTTTCCAAGTATCCTAAAAGCGTAAAATACTTTACCTTACACCATAGATAATACATCCGTATAATGGCTCTATTATCTATGCTTGCACAGCACAAAACAGTAGCTACTGTAAGGCATGCATACTCCTTCATAATTATGCTGGTGATGAATGCTCTTAAAAACTCTTCATGGTGTTTTTTTTTTATTTTTGTACATGTGGTGCTGGACTTTTGATGTCGTCTTCCTCCTTGTACATACAAAGCTAGATGGAGGTGAGTATAACTGAATTCCTCCTGTCATTCTTCATCATTTCTGGTCCTCCGCCCGCATCAATAATTACGCCTCACGCAATTTCAGCAACTCGACTTCTGCGCATGCGCAGTAAGATGACATGAACTTTGAACTTTGATTCGCGGTGAGTTGTAAATCGATCGCCATCAACCTAGCAAACTAAAACAATTAAGCAAAATAGGAAAGGTGTCTGTCATATTTGTAGGCTTCAGTACGTTTTATTCTTTTTGTGCCTTTTTGTAGGTATCTCACTTGGCTGTTGTGTATGGCGTTAGTGAACTGTGAGTGTTTTGTGTCGAAGTACTTGGTTTCTAGGTTGCTAAGTCCCCGCCCGCGTCAAGGGAGAACCCCGGACCAGAAACAGGAATACCGGTTGGAAGGGCCTAAGATCTAGCCCCGTTCCCAGGACCCAGGCGCATGCGATTGTAGTCTCGCGAGCCAGACCCACTTCCGCAAGGGTTAAGCTGGGTCTGGCTTGCTGACACAGCAGTTGCAGGTGATAGACTGAACCTAGTCTCGCAAGCCAGACGCTTTCCGTTCCGCAGCGCCGATCGTTTTCAGCACCGTATAGCGGGAAACTTTCGAGGGAGAAAACTTTCGCGAATTTCGAGGTTTTGTAGCTATTCGCGAAAGTTTTCTCCGCGAAATTGGGGGGCGTGGCATCCTTTGGCGGCGACACCATCGAGCAATCCGCGAAAGTTTTCTCCGCGAAAATGTTATTTCCGCCAAATCGCAAAAGTTTTCTCCCTCGGAAGTTTCCCGCTATATGGTATGCGGCAAGCGTACGCGATAGGCGCGCCGATTCGTGCATGCGCGCGCATGGCAAATGCACTATAGTCTCGTCCCCACTAGACCCCACCCTCTCACAGGAGAAACGGTCTGGTGAACCAAGTCGATTTCTTGGGCTAGCGCACGCTTTTTCGACATTGCAACCTAGCAACGATCAAAACATTTTGCGGCCAACCCGCTCAAAAAAGGTACGGATACCCGCATGGAGATGAAGGGAGTCCTACGTAATAATTACCGATCTCGCAATCTCATTGGTCATTACCACTTTTGGGTAATAAGCCTAAGAAATTCGACTTTGTTCACCAGACCGTTTCTCGCTGGGAGGCGCGCGCGGGCGGGGCACGAGACTAAATACGCTCAGTGAGCCTGTGCATATCAAATTGTTGCTTCTTTCGTACGTGCATAGAGGTAGTATTAGTAGAACTGCCTACTGTTTTCCCACACATGCCAAAGCAGCCTATTCGACATCAAGATGGCTGAAGCAAGCGGTAGAATCAAAATCATCAACAGCGACGAAGCCTTTGATAAAGAGCTGCGTGAAGCTGGAGATAAACTCGTTGTGGTGGATTTCTTCTCAGAAGAGTATGTTTTCCTTTTGCTCTGATATACTGCATAGATACCCTTTTACTCTCAGAATTTAGTATTGTGTACCTGATGTATGTGTGTGTGTGTGTGTGTGTGCATTCTTTGTTCTAAATAAAATGATTAGGACCTGTATGAAAGGCTGCAATGTTTCCAGACTGTAGTACAACATTTCCTGTTATGAAATGTTTACCTACCCAGGCTCAGTTTATTTATTTTTCAGTTTATTCCTTCAGATAATAAGCACATTCCAAGTAAAACGGAAATGGTGACTCACTACAATTGAAATTGGCCGCCAATGTATGCATTCAGCATACACTGCATGCATGTAGCTAGCTAGCAAGCCACCATACTGTAGATCTAGTGTTACAGAATTAAGATAAATTGTTACTACACTGTTTTGGGTGCTCGTTAAAGTAACCTTTGAGTTTATTCCAGTATCAGGTTTCATTGAAGTGGTGAGTACTCTTAAGAGAATTCACAAACGTAATCACCAACTTGTTTGCATCTAATGCATATCAGTTCATAACTAGCAGATGTTATAATTAGACAATGGTATTGTGAAGTCTCTTCATAGTACTCACGACTTAAATTAGTGCAGGTATAGCAGGGTTTACTGCAGTATTTGGTGTATGAGTATGCCCTAATATAAACAACATGCATGAGCATGGCTGTAACAACGCAAGCGGTCAGGCACAGCAGGCTTCACCCAGACCACTTTTTCATGGACTCAACTTGCAACTTTGAATCAGGCTAGTAAATACACGTAGAGTCAAAGATATCGCTACCGGTAGTAGTAAGTCAGTACATCCCTGAAAAGCTGTGCAGCATCATACAAACATCATTTCCTAAACTGACAAAAGGCAACGCTACATCAGGATTTGCACCATACGTACCTCAGAAGTAATTTCTGAGCATTCAAATTTTCCAGGGGGAGCTTGCTGCCAGATCCCCTGAGTTAATGTGTTCTTACCGCCACAAGACTTTGGCCACAACACCTTTATCCAATTGGTATTTAGGGCATTACTGATGCATTACAAGTTCATCACAAGGGCTATTAGTCCCAAATCCTGAAATTGAAGCAACCCTGCATGAGGCTCAGGGGTTATTTGAATTGAGTATGTTTTTGCAAGCTGGCAAAGCTCAGAAGTAGTCGTCTGCATGCAGTCAAGTTGAATGTGGGTAGTTGGGAAGCCAGGTAGAGTTCAAGTTGGCTGATACTTTCAGTGACATACTGTGTGTGTCTATATCCACCTAGTCAAATGACCTATTAGCTGTGGCTTTTAGGTATAGTTATAAATGTTAATTGATCTCTTGCTTATTACTGCAGTAGGAATGAATGCATCTTTCTCATGCATGTCTCTTCATACAGCTGTGTTTATTCTGAAGCAATGAAAAACAAGTACTTTCAACTCAGCGAGCAGTATCATGACGCAGTCTTCCTCAAAGTTGACATGCACAGCTGCAGGGTGTGTTCCAAAAGATTGAGCACAGGAAATATGCTCACACTTAATCATTAATGATTAATTTGTGCATGGTAGTGTCACTGTGTCTATTTTAGCATTCATCATGGTTATACAGATACTGTATATGCCACTGAAAGTAGTTCCAGTGAGCTCTCATTGCTTTTGGAATAAACTCAAGTCTAATATACCACAACCCACGATGCTTTAAGTGACTTGAGCTTTAGTGCTACAGTTTATCTAAGCTAGTTGAAAATTGAAAGTTACAAGAATTACAAGTCCTGGGAAATATCAGTGATATTCACTGATGAAATTTCTGACTGTTACTTACAATACAAAGGTGAATGGCCCCTTTATATCTTGGGTTCATTACTAAACATTTTTGTAAACTCGCCATAACTGGAGTATAACCAGGCATATGTGATTGCTGAACTGCAGAATATATACTCCAAGAAAAAAGAATTCACACAAGATGAATACAGAGGCCAGAGAAAGCCAACTCTTAATACATTCTTGTTCCACTAACAAGTATAGTATAATGGAGGAGAAGTGCATGGTGCTAAATGGCAAAGTCTTAGCAGTTCAATACTTCCAACCAAACAGTTAAGAAGTGCTCAACTAGTGGAAAGGCTTCTGTCTACATAGTGTTAAATGCAGCACTAAACTTGTGAGCATTTTGCAGTGCAGTTTAAACTTGGTACTGCAGGTTCTATATGTTTGACAGTTTTGAACTGGATATACACCAACTCTTTCAGGATGCTGTTGAGAAGTATAATGTACATTCTTCACCAACATACCTCTTTATCAAAGAAAGGAGAGTACTACGTCGGGTAAGACAGTATTGACTGTATAACGTGCATTAGTCATGAGTATTATATAATGTGCTCAAAATGTGCTCTTGCAGGTACGAGGTGCTGGTGGAGAAAGACTAGAAGGTGCAATTATGTCCCAATTTAGATCTGGCACCACTGAAGTTGTAGCGCCAGATGGACAGGTGAGTGATGACTTCTCTGCCTAACTGCAGTTATTCAATGTTAGTGTTGCCAACCCAATATATATCCACAAGAAAACATGCTTTCCCTCATGCAGATGGAGCTGTCTTTCCTGCTGGAGAGCAGAGGGTGTGAATGTTTAAACGAAGATGATGATCATCCATTCAAAAATGCACTTCAACCTGGACCTGAGTACCTTGAGAGTGATTGTGATGAACAGGTGAACCAATCATATTGCTGTCTTTACAGTATTCTGGATGAATACTAATACTGTTCTTACTCCCATACAAATCCAAACACCAACATAGCTCATAATCACACTAGCTTTCAAGCATTCAGTCAAACTTCACTCACTGCAACTCACTGGACCAAATGATGGTAGGATACCAATAACAATAACTGTACAACACAGTTTTACTTTCTTTGACAAAGTCTTAGAATGTAACTAGTGTTGGACACCAAAAATATGTCTGTCTTGTTTTGTAGGTAGAGCACCAAAGACAGTCAAGCTTTTCATCAACCAGCTTACTTGCTTGGGATTTGATGAAGTAGAACGAAGGCTACCTGTGCAGGAACTCTGGTCAGTGTATACTATGAAAATTGATCTTCTCCATGTTACAGTTTTGTATGGTGAGTATGTCTTTTGTACATTATGTTTTCAATTTACTCCTAGTTTGACAGAAGACGATGTCAAGGAAGACGCAATTCTCCCTTTGAAGTTTGTTAAATTTCAGACTGTGCACAGCATAACAGTAAGTAAATGTGGCTGGAGGTATGCCTGCATCTGCTACAGCGTCATAACGTATGCATGTTTGCAATCAATGTACTATTCCAGATCTTTGTGAAGGACAACCAAGGAGGGGAGGACACCACAGTGATAAACCACATTGGATTGTTTGGTACTCCAAGAGATATCACCAAAGCCAACCTGGTGAGCGCTATACAGATGTCCACACCGACCTACTGACAGCGTTTTACAGTTCAGGAAACCTATTAATCAACCAATCAAATTAGAAAGACCTTAGTCACAGTTCCAGGACTGCCAGAAGCAAAATGTGAACACTGTTGTTTTAAACTCTCTATGGTTTCCTCTATCTCTTGTTGGCATCATTAAACAGAGTGGAGTCCCATTGCCCAGAAAAGAGTATGATTTGGCAAAGTGATGTAACCGTACATAATGAGTCAAAAGTGTAGCTAGCTTGATGACTTCTTTATGTTCACCTGCATTGAAGTCACCATTTTCTTTCCACTTAGGGTGCAGTTAACTTCGAAAAAAAAAGGAAAAAAAAAAAGAACCAGCCATAGCTGTACAAGCTGCACCAGTTCTAGTGCATGAAACCTAGAACACAAACTGAGAATTTTTCTTAGATTGTTTTCATGTTGATGTCCTACCTTTGTGTCCACACTGGGGCTTTTATGCACAATACTACAAGTTAATCCACTATATATGTACTCAGCTTGTGGCCATATAATCTATCTTGTACATTCATATACCAGAGGGATGCCCCAAGCCCAGAATCTGAGGAGGATCTGGATCTGGATCTGGATTTGGAGACTATCTTGAAGCTCCTTATTAGGATGAGAGGTAATATAGTGTTGGTACTTACCCAAACAGTGAATTGAAATAGGAAAACTGAGTAACTTCATGTACACACTATGTCACATGCACTTACCAATTATCATACCAACAATTACTCCATGCATATACAAGTATGTCTTTGTCGGTCTATAATTGAAAGAGGAGGAAACTCGACCACACATGCCACTATTGTTGAAGCTTACTACAATTTCTAATGTGTAGCTTCTACCCATACAGCCTTGTACACATGCAACCTTTTCACTTTTTCACTTGTGAGAAAGCTACCATACATGTGAAGTCCATGTTGAGATATGAGTTTTGACTGCATGTAGCTATTAGACGCAATTACTTTATACAGCATGCATGTATGTAGATCCCTCTACATAATAGTACAGTGCTGCTTAGAGCACAAACTTAAACTGTGATTGCATGCTTCTTTTCTTTGTAGGCCCCATCAGAATGCAACTATTGGAGCAGAAGGAGGAGGGAAGTACAAATACAAGTATAATTGAAAAAATCGCCCCACATTGGTGTGAATTTGCAAATGCCATAGAGATGGAGCCCAGAACTTGGGTACAGATTCTAGCTACACATCCGGATGATGAACAGGCCCGTTGCAAAGCTATGTTTCAGCAGTGGCTTGATGGTAATGCACGCTTTTCGCCAGTATGGCACAATCTTCTTGCAACGCTGCTGGAAATCCACTTGGAAGAGGTTGCTGCACAGCTTGACGAACTCTTGGAGAAAGAAATGCAAGACGAGGCACAACTAGTGGGAACCGACCAAGACAAGGCACAAGTTGGGGGAGCCGACCAAGACGAGGCACAAGTTGGAGGAGCCGACCAAGACGAGACACAAGTTGGAGGAACCGACCAAGACGAGGCACAACTAGGGAGAACCGACCAAGACAATCCATTACACAAAGTAGAGCAACCATCTCCTGTTAGTTTGGAACACAAAATGTCTCATGATGCAACCACCAGTTCTGAAAACATTCATACACGTACGTACATGTACCATACATTTTGTGTTACAGGCATGATCACTCATAATTCTTCTCTTTCACTTACAGCCTGCTCACACATTTGTGCAACAAAAAGCATTCATATTTCTGGCAACTATGACTTTGACTGGAAAGGATATGGCTTTAAGATGCATGTGCCAGAGAATGCCCTACCAGCTGGGGAGACAGAATGTGTTGTAGATATTACAGTTATCTTGCCGAGAATCAAACAGTTTGATCTTCCTGACAACGCCATACCAGTAAGTGCATTCTATGACATCTCAGCTCCTAGTGGTTTTGGCCCAGTCGAAGTTAAGATCCAGCACTGTGTATGCACCAAGCAAGATGCTGTACTAAGCTTTGTCATCTCCAGAGATAATATGCCATTCCAGTACTTGGAAGGTGGAGTATTTCCAGTGAACAGCTCGTACGGAAGAGTTTCAGTAGCACATTTTTCAAAGCCAAAATTAGGAATTGTCTCTCGAAAACACAAGCATCGTCATGAGCCAAGTCCAAGGTGCTACTGTGCTCAGCTATTCTATGGAATTGGAAAGAATCTAAAGTTGTCACTACACTTTACTATCACCTGTGACCTGGACGTGTGCAAAACTGTAAGTATACACATAAATAGTATATAATTCATACCAGTACTAGCAATAATAGTGAATGTGTGATGTTACGTACACCCCAATGGGGTGCAGTTTAGTGCAAGCTTAGCCCGACCAAGTAAAGTAAAAATAGCTATTCAAGTTAAAGTGCAAGGGACAGCTTAACACGTGAGGGACAGGAGAGAAAAGTGGGTGTACACCACCCTACTACAATATTACACACAGGATTTTCATTCCAAAGGTCTCTTCCCCAGACCAGTGCAGTGCTCTAGTCTAAGTTTCAATGCCTAGTTTTCCACGAGCCCTTTCATCTAATGTGAAAGGGTCAGGTTGGCGTGGGCAGTTATAGCATGGCTGTCCCAAGTGTACACAAACACTTACCCAACCTATAAACTCCTAGAATTTCATGCGGTCAAGATGAAATTATAGGAGCAGGGACATGCCCACCAGCCTGAACACCCTGTTGAGTATGTGGCAAAACAGGCTGTCCACAGCCAAGTGTTATGATATTTTGTGGTATAGCTACCAGTATGTACAAGTGGGCATATGATTATTCACTCGTGTTCATGCACAATGTGTCAGGCTCTTGAGAATCACTTTGCTACCAAGAAAGCAGAACCTGGTCCTCATCAGAAAGTTGAGTTTGAAGATAAGGAAATCTCTATGGATATTCCACGTGGAGGCATTACTGTCCAGAATGGATGGCACCTTCATCCACTGACACATCCAGGAGTGAGATATATGCTTGTACTTCAGTAATCAATATGAACTGTATAGGAAGTAAACACTGGGTGTATGTTATATCATTTCTAAAGGGTTAAAGAGTTTTTGTTTACTCCATCTTCCATTTTTTGCTTGGCCAGGTAGTATAGTAAAGAGTTGGTGATGTGAAATTATAGAGGAACAGAATTTGTTTTTTGTTTTGTTTTAAATCAGTTTTTGATTGCATGAGTGTAAGCAATTTTTGCTCATAACATCAATGGACAGTCTTTTGAAAAGCAACTACTGTAACGTTTTGCCACTTATACCACTACAAAATACTTATAGATCACAAAGGAACAAGTTGATGACTATCAGTGTGATAAATGGATCCCTTCCCGTGAAATTCAAGTGGAGTGGATCAAAAATGGGACACCAGAGAAGCTGCAGCATGAGGTAGATCTGAAAGGAGCAAAACCACCATCAAACTACTTCACCATTACATGCGACCCTCCTCAGAGTATGTTATAGTAACTTTTGACATGTACATTAAAAAACAAAGACACTAAGGCCCCGTACATGTACTGATAATAAACAAACATGTGCATCTGCATGCATCCAAACCAGATGGTGACCCTGATTAACTTTGGGTACATAGGGAAACACATCCAGGTTATTTTTTGCTATCTGCCACAAAAGGTTGTCAAAGCAGCCCAGAGAAGCTTTGGAGTATAACAAGATAAAGCCCCAGATGGTGCTTTCTTTTGCCTCGAAAGAATTTCTAGCTGTCTTTAGAATACCAAATTACAGATGACACCTGGGTGTTTGTTGATAAGCTGTGAAAGGACACAGCATGCAGGAAGCGGCCTGTATTGAAATGTGTCTCACTATAGAAACACTATGGTATACCGACTGTATGCTAGTACTGAACTGTGAAACGTTTTTGGTGTATACCAGACAATTTCATAGGTGCAGAGATTTTGGTGCCGGCTACCACAACTGCCACAACGATAGCCTCAACAGGTATTGTGGATGTTATGTGGCTGTCTATTTATGCATGCACAGTGGTATAAAAGAGAGTCAAATATGTAGCTGATACAGTGCAATGCTGTTTGGCAGTGGCGTAGCCAGCATACAGCCGATGCTAGGGCACAGCATGGGCACAGTACGTTTGTGGGAATTTCAGCGCAAAACGAAGGAACAAACTTGGGGGGTGTGGGGGGATGCTCCCCCAGAAAAGTTTGGAATTTTTGAGCTTACCAGGTAAGTTCTGAGGCTATTTCAGGCCATACCATTGCCTTGAATCAGGAGCATTCCCACTATGCCGGATTTGTGCGTGGTGTAAAGTCGCTTCATTACCCACGGCAAACTCGCGTGCAGTGAGATCAGGGAAGCGTACGAGACTTCGTATAATAACAGTAAGTCTCGTACCCTCCCCTGATCCCACTGCACGCGATTTCTGAGGATACAGATAGCTATCTGCACTGCTAGATTAGCACCCGATCACGGTCGACAACGGCACTTTCGGCGTCGATAATTTGCAAGTGCGCCTGCAGTTGGTGGGGCACGGCCTCCAGTTACTGGGGCACGTGCCCCAGTGTGCCCCAGCTTGGCTACGCCACTGCTGTTTGGAAACTCTATAATTTTTTCACTTCAGGAGAACGCCCCAACATGAGGGAGGTAATCAGATTTCAAAGGAGAAATAGAACAATCGACATTTCCCAGGAGGTTGGCACCAAGTGGTATCACTTTGGTATTTTCCTTTTGAGTGATGACTCTGGAGCAAAAGTATGCAACATAGCTGAGACACATAGAGACAAGCCAGAAGAGATCAACCGAGATATTCTTGCAAAATGGATTCAAGGACAAGGCCTATTGCCTGTGACTTGGGAGACATTGGTTGGAGTCTTACGTGACATTGAACTTAATGAACTTGCTAATGACATTGCCTCTGTAAAGTGCACAGAGCCAGTCATCAATCCCAGTGTTACGAGTCCTGGTGTCATCATCAATCATAGTGTTACGAGTCCCGGTGTCATCAATCCCAGTGTTACGAGTCCCGGTGTCATCAATCCCGGTGTTACGAGTCCCGGTGTCATCATCAATCCCAGTGTTACGAGTCCCGGTGTCATCAATCCCAGTGTTACGAGTCCAGGTGTCATCAATCCCAGTGTTACGAGTCCCAGTGTCATCAATCCCAGTGTTACGAGTCCCGGTGTCATCAATCCCAGTGTTACGAGTCCCGGTGTCATCAATCCCGGTGTTACGAATCCCGGTGTCATCATCAATCCCAGTGTTACGAGTCCCGGTGTCATCATCAATCCCAGTGTTACGAGTCCCAGTGTCATCAATCCCAGTGTTACGAGTCCCAGTGTCATCAATCCCAGTGTTACGAGTCCTGTTGTCACAGATCCCAGTGTTATGAGTCCCAGTGTCAAAAATCCCAGTCTCAGGAGTGCTCGCCATTCTTGCAGTTGTTGCACCATTGTCTGAGTTCTAATCTGACTTTGTAGCTACTACTTTAACACTGAAATTTGGAAGTCATGTTTAATGTGGAGTTTCAGATGTGGCTTTGTTCTTCTCTTGCAGTTCCTGTTTTGCCATAGTGGTATTGTTTGTCATTAGCTCCAGTGCATGTCTTACAGCCTCGTCCCCAGGTCCCACCCAAAATCAGGTCATGATTTTCGGGTGGGGCCTGGGGATGAGGCTACATGTCTTACATGAGCCGCTACAATTACTGATGCAGGGCTCACATAGGCTTGTCCCAATTAATGATAACTACAATGACTGCATTCCTTACCGCTGTTGTGTAAATGGTAGCTAGATATACTCTGTAAGTATATTCATCCCTTTAATAGAGAAATCAAGAAAGCTTCAGCTACATGCATGGTCTATGTGCTGTGGCAAGCTATGAATCAACAGTGTGCTGCTCACTCAGGCTTGCCCCACAATAATGAAGCATCTTCATAGTATCAAGGTAGCATATAACACAATAAAGCAAGCATCTGCCCCTGCCCTTACCTTGGTTACACACAGCAGAATACAGAGTTGCGGGTTCAACGATATTTGATACCTGGTTCACTGATAATGTCTGAAGCTCCTGATATATTGTTGAATGTGCCTGACATATCTGATACATACATCTTGAGGAAGAATCTCATATTTCTGTTGTTGATGCTGTCTCTGTTACTGCTTCTAATAGTGGCTACATGCACTAGCGTCTGTGGTTGATGAGATAGAAACTACCAGTATCAAGACATCTTGGCAATGAGCTGAGATGATACCTATTGATATAAGGGGTCGTCACTCCATATAAACATCTGCGACTGGGATCACAATTTGAGACTGCCTAAAATTTTTGAACTCTGATCGAGTCTGTACTGCTGTGTGTCCCTCACGACAGTCATGAAAACCCCTGTGAGTCTGTACTGCTGTGTGTCCCTCACGACAGTCATGAAAACCCCTGTGACCCGGCCTGTGATCACAGTCATCACACCAAAAATTTTAATTCATCGACCTGTGACTCAAGTTGCAGAATGTTATTATGGTGCTAATGTGAGTGATCACTCCTTGTGATAGGACCAAGGGAGAGATGGTATTGACTAAGCAAATCATCATTAGTGGCATGCCTGTGAATTCAAGTCTTCATTAGTCTTTCATTTAGTCTTCATTTGATAGGCCAGCATAGGACCATGCAGTAGCTGCATCTTTCACACCTCACGTACCATGTGCCCATAACTGCATGTCAGATCCTCACGAGCCCCATGAGAATATAGTCTGCAACCCCGGGGTCAACCTGCAAGATCACCGAGTTTATCTCCCTGATAGATGTTAAGTTCTTTTTTTTGGACTTTCCAGGTTTGCAGGCATGGGGAGTGGCCCCTTTTCAGTCTCCAGTCTTCTGCCAGCCTGGAAGACATGACATTGTAGATCTACAAATCATCACTGTAGCCCTGACCCTGGCCCCTCCCCATAACATCATCGCATAAACTTGCTCACTGGGACCGTCACGACATCTTCCCTGTGCATGCAGTACCCCATTAGACCAGCATGCACAGGATTCACCCATTACTTGTGTGCCTGGTAACTTGCACACTTCTTTCTTGGTCAACACTCATTTTTAGTTCATTACCCTGCCTCACCAAGATTTGTGAAATGGGTAGCAATACCCAAGGTTCCTGGCCTGTACCGTCTCCAGTATGAAGGCAGCCAATACCAAGGCCTACTAAGCACACCAACATGGCAACCATCCCTTATAGCATACAGTTATGTACAAAATTGCACAAATACAATAACATAAATGGAACAGTATTGGACAACAAATGATTTACACAAACACACACAGAGTACAACAACGTGATCCTGAGTTTTTCTGTACGACTTTCGGATTTATACAAGTGTGGCCAACAAGGATGCAGCAGGAGTGTGCGGCCCTGATTCATTATCAATAATTGTCACTGCCAGCTAAAATTTAAAAAATGAATTATTAATAATACGCTAACTAGCTCGTGAGCACAGTTTGAGCTAGTTAGGAGGATGGTTTCATTCCGTTTCACTACTTGATGAGCCCTGACTTGATAGGCTGCGCTTGGATTGTACAGCTGAGTGACTGTTTCTGTTCAGGGGGGCAAAGAAAGGATGTTTGAGGGCGTCTGCGGCTGAGATTCTCTTACGGGGCTCGTAGGCCAGGAGCTGCTGGATGATGTCAAACAGTTGTACGTGTTCCGGCTCATTACAAAACATGTAGTGCTACAGAAACAGAAAAAATAGCAGTCATCCATTCCATTGTTACACCTTCGTCATCCACTTCCAATAGACTCCACCCACCTTCAGTTTCCTGCAGTGGTCTCTGACGTACTTCCCATCAGCACTGTCAAGATCCCAGTCCAGCTGACCGTGCCAAAAGTACTTGGTCTTTCGGGTCTCTCGGCAAAACCGTGGTGGCAGTGGACCTAGGATAGCCTCCATCATAGCTAAATGCTCAAGATTGTCATGGGTCTATTGGAAGAAGGAAGGAAAGTAGAGAGGGAGAGAAGAGGGAGGGGAGAGGGGAGGAGAGAGTAGAGAAGAGAGGAGGGAGGGAGAGAGGAGGGAGGGGAGGTGAGAGGGGAGGAGAGAGGAGAAAGGAAGGTGAGGGGTATAATCCAATGTACATGTACATGTAATAGTATCCATTTTAAGTGAAAGAAGATATTTATCCATTCTAGTTCTGTCTGTATTCATCCATGTATCCATCCATTTATCTGTACCTGAAAGAGGGTGTGACCTCGGTAGAGCTCAAACATGATGCAGCCAATGCTCCATAGGTCACACGGATGGCTCCAACCCAGTTCTGTGAAGAGAGAAGGTCAGCTCATGAACTTTTTGAGACAGTACCAATGTAAAAGTAGATCTCGGACTATGAATGGCAACATGTAGGTAAACTTTTATTTCCAACATTCTTGCAAACTTTTTCATGAAAAAAAACAAAACAAAACAACATCAACAACAACAACAAACATATGCAGCAAAAACAAGTATATTGCCATTCACAGTACAAGATCTACCAACCATGCTCCAACTATTCTCACCAGAAAATACCTTCATGTACTTCAGGACATCTACCTTTCAGAAATGCCTCCCCCCCTAAATGACTGACCACTACACAGCCAACCGGGTGCTCTTCCCAACCTCCCTCCCTATGCAAACACTTTGAGTAACAACACTCTTCCACCCTCACCTAAGATGACTTCTGGTGCACGGTAGTGTCTGGTGGACACCACTGTGCTGTGGTGCTCATCATCAAACGTGGCTGACCCAAAGTCAATCAGTCGGACATCTGAGTTCTTCACCACATGTATGTCTTGTTTCTGAACATGTCAAGACACAAAAATCTGATATTAATTAAATGAGAGTTGTGCATTTATCAAGGCATAGTTACCACAGAACATACAACTCCCTGGGTTGAATCCCAACTCTGCTACCGTAAAAGCTTTAATTAAGCCGCTGTTAAAAAGAATTACTATCCGCAAAGGCGCCTTGTTTGGAGTGAAAAAAATTACTTCGGGCCCTTGGGGTCGCCTTGTTTAGAGAGCCACCTTCGAATTAGAGCGCAACTGAAACGAACTGGAGTATGTTATAAGAGGCTATCATGAATACAAGCACGTTTGGAGTCCAGAGATCAATGAACGGCTCAACAACAGTCGAAGAACTAGTAGCCTCGAAAGTCGCATGAGTCGGGTGCGAAAACTAAATAGAAAGCGCCCTTCAAAAAATATTTATGCCGCCAAAGGGCGCCCACGTTAGAGCCGGCAAAAATTAGTTTCTTGTCATTAGAGAGGCGCCTTGCTTTTATGGTAATCATCAACTGGGTTCAGAACTGATTGTAGAAAGCAGGGCTATGCTGGGTATACATGTAGTTTGTCCTCCTTACCCTTCTTGCATCATAGAAGATGTCGTAGTCTGAACTGGTAAAGAGGATGTTCTCTGGTTTGAGGTCTGTGTGTGTCAATCTTGTGCGATGAAGGTCTGTGGAAAGAGGGCAGTGTGACCATGAGCTGTGTGCTGATTACCTATGTCTCGATTCATCCACCCCCACTCCCTCTCTCCCCCCCTCTCCCTTCCCCTTTTCCTCCCCTCCACCCTCCCTCTTGCCCGCCCTACCCTCTCATCCTCCTTGTTAGATTGAACAAACACAGAAAACTGTAAGATCCTCACATTTTACAGCCTTGATGAGCTGGTACGAAATGTGTCTAACATGGCCAAGTGGGTACGGGTGATATTGGTTGTCTCGCTGTGGGAAGGAGGAGGAGTAGTAAAGCGTAAAACACGTACATTTATAGATAAAGGTTTTGGCACCACAACAGATGCTAGTCTTGCACGCCACACCCTTCACAGAAAGGAAGGGTCTGGTCACGCTGCAATTGACAAGTTATCGCCCAAAATCACAACACTTGTTGGTAGATACACATTGTCTGATGATAGTCCACTATCATCCCGTGTGTTGCAACCATATAGAATATGATGTCACTGTTTCCAAAGCATGATGTCAGATGCATGACTTTCACTAGTTCCTCAATTACGCTTACGTGAATGACACTAAACTGGGCTCCTGGTTCAGTGGCTTACCAGGAAGTCAAACACGCTCAGGCCGAGCATGTCAAATGTGAGACAGATGTGTCCATGGTAGTCAAACCAGTCTAACATTCGCACACAGAGACTGGGTGGAGGAAGGGAGGGAGGGAGGAAGAGAGGAAGAGGAGGATAGACGAAAAGAGAGAAGGAAGGGAGAAGGGTGGGGAGAGGAGGGGAGGGGAGTGGAGGGGAGGGGAATGGAAGGGACAAAGAGGGAGGGAGAGGAAAGGAGGGAGTGGAAGGAGGAAAGGGAGAAAAGAGAGTGGACGAGAGAGCATGATGTGGTATACACAAGCCGTAAAAACAAAAACCGATGAAACTTAGCAATGTTTAGACTTCTACCTCCCCCACCTACACAAAATACAAGTTTACTTTGTGCCCACTCAATCAATCACACAATAGCCATCCACAGTACCCTCCTCACACCCACACACATGTATCCTCACACCCCACACACATGTATCCTCCTCACACCCCACACACTCACTTTTGTCCATCATCAATGACATCTCTGATCTGTTCCAAGACCCTGATTTCAATCTTGGCTGCAGCCCTGGAAACACAAACGCAACCATACACATCACTACCACAGAAACACTCCAACAACTCAAGTAGACAACATTATCAATCACAGTGTTGCACTTTGGACAGTGAGGTGAGCTGACATTAGACAACTGTATTGTCTTCAGCCCACAGCCCACAGTTCACTTTAGCCAACACTAGAAGAGAAATGGCTCCAATCAGACTACGGCTCACTTTAAACTAGGTTACTTCCTCTGTAATAATTGTGTTAGGGTTCTTGGTAATGATGATAAACATGCAAAACTTTATAAGCGATGTTTCAAAGGCACTTTGTTGCTAATGAAGAGAGTCAGAGTGCCCTTGAAAGGTTGCACAAGAACATTTTGGTTACTGCCAAGAATCCTCACAAATTTGACTTAGGTGTGATAACACAACCCTCAAGCATTATACCACTGGGAAAGTAGTGGGTACTGGAGAAAGTCACTTATCCAACACACAAAGGGTGTTCAGACAAGTAAAACAGTATTACTGTATACAAGAGTACTTTCCATTTAGTGCACAGCACAATAACACACAGCCATATACCAATATTTGGAGGTTCTGGATAAGTGAAGATTTAAGTTCAGATAAGTGACCACCTATTGTTTATCACAATCTTTCTTCTCTGTCTCTTTCCATGTGGTAAATGGCAGCGTACTGACACGCTGCTACATGCACAAGCTACAGTAGGCACGAAAAACTTCTCGGGACCATGTTGGTTCCAAGCGCTATAAGTTGGTGTGGTGGGGTTTGGCGACACTCGATCCCTTGCCGACTGTATCTCTGGTTCTTGAACAGCTACAAACATGGGACAAGGATTGTCATATAGAGAGACTCTAGGCCTAAAACATATCACGGGTTGAACAGCATTGGACATAGGGTGCAGCTGTTATATACGTTCAAGTACTTCGACCGTCCAGAAACCATATAAATGGTGCGTATTACGATTCCGTAGTAAAAACTTCATACCGTTTTTTGAAGAACGGTCGCACTGTAGAACGACCGTTGAATGTAGACGGAACGTAAACTTTTTATTGGCACCTACTGTACATGGAAATTAACGGATATTTTCACACAGGTGTGCACTAGTAGAGAGGGAGAGGTTTAAAGTGTTCATGATCAAGGGAGCACAATCACTCCAACAAGTTTAATTAGACTAGCAAAGCATGGTTTAGAGAACAAGATCAAGGGGCAGGGTCATTCCAGGTTCAATGGGTCTCCTGAGATCATAGCTGTATACAACACTTCATTAAACTGCACTTATGCTTTGAGAACACATGGCCACTGACACCCCATAGACCTGGCACACAGCCAGCAATCATCAAACAGTAAACAGGTGTTCCATTACATAAGGAGAAGTACATGAGAATTTAAGGAAAAGTGGTAGTTACTGGGAATTGAACCCTGGGCTTGATTAGCTGACACCTGCTTTCCTATGAGAGATACTGACGCAATGTTAAGTGCATACAATTGTATCTCCACAGGAAGGAAGTGAGCGCCTAACATTGAATGTGCCAAACAGGGAGGTGTGCTTTATTTAGAGTTAGGCACTAACCACATGCAAACCAGCGTTTAATAGCAAATGTGCACTTGTCAGCAAAGTGCACTACGCATGAGTATTTCACATGGCAAAACAGTCACAAGGCTTCATAACAAGCATGTGAGTGAGATAGAAAATTTCTCATGAAATCAATTTTAATGGCAACAGAAACACACCAAGTTCATTGTGTCATTTCAGCGTTTAATAGCAAATGTGCACTTGTCAGCAAAGTGCACTACGCATGAGTATTTCTCATGAAATCGATTTTAATGGCAACAGAAACACACAACAGAAACACACCAAGTTCATTGTTATTTCAGCTTCTGTCATCATAAATTAGTTCCCTGAAATACAATTACGTTTTACAGATGCCAACTTTTTTGTACTTGCACAATTCCGTGTGCACTTTATGGGATTTTTTTTACACATGGCGAACCTCCACAGTTACCCTCGTTCTCTGCTTATTTCTTATTTGCTTTGATCTCCAGTTTTACTGACATACATCCATGTTCAAAGCTTGCAGGGTGAGCAGGCAACAGTACATATAGTCTATGCACTCGCTCAGGCTTGCCCCACACTGTCCTGTATTCATTCTGTTGCGTGACTCAGTGGGCAATAACCCATACCATTATGTAGTGTTTTGTTACACTATCTACAACAAAATCTACACCCCCAAAACATAAGACATTATACGAACCATTTACGCCCTCAAAATCACTGACCTGTACTTTGGTACGTTCTTGATAATTTTAACAGCGACCTGTTTTCCTGTTAACCTGTAGAACATGGAGGGGGGAGATGAAGAAAAGCACATTAGCAAGAGAGCATAGCATTGAAGGAATTTAGTTTAGTACACATTACTAGTGGTCCCTAAAGAATTTAGTCCACTGTCCTTGTGGTTGTTATCCAACTAATAAGTTTCAATACCCCTACAAGTCTCAATAGAATAACCAGTCACTACGGCAAGTGGTTACCAACCCTTCTTGATGAATGGAATCTTTTGTGGTGTTTGCCCCCCAAAATCACTAACTGCCAGCTCCAAATCACCTCTGCGTTTAGGTGCCACTAAAGTCCGGAAGGTCAACACGAACAAGTGAGGTAAACAATTATGAGTTACACGCCAAACATTCCAACATGCACAACCTTTTCACATGTTTGGAAAGGGCTAACTCTATGTTTTCTAAACATAATCATTCGTGTCACTTGAACACCTGGGGTTCAGCACTTATCCCATACCCCACCTCACCTACATACCCATTCCCTCACACAGAACTCGCGTTATACCTGACTCAGTATAAGGCATGAGTTCTGCTCCACCAAGGATTAATGCGTTTTATGGTATGTGCAGTTCCTTTGGTAGGAACATTCCGGCTTTGAGGGCCTTCCTTAGTCTAATTTTAGTACAGCAGTGTACAGAAACCAAGTGCCATTCATTCTCAGCTGCTTCCCGCCCAGCTTTCCGCCGCTTGCAGTATGGTAAAGCGATGGAAAACTGGGTGTGGTCCTGTGAACGAAGCTAGCGATAAGCACTTGGTGTTGCGTGTCAAATTTCACCTTGACATTTTGTTTATAAACAACATTGACATTCAGCCAAGACACTAACTACTCATAACTAGTCAAGTAATCCAGATTTGTTGACAGCAAATGTAATATGCTACCTATTGATCTCATGTTTACAGTGGCATTGCTACAGTTACTTACAATTTGACCTTACATCTAGGGCTTTAGACACACAACACCTTAGCTACTTGGTGTGACACACTTGGAGGGATTCTCACGTACACAAATCGTTATTTAACTAAGCAATACTGTCATGGTAGCATTACTAGCCAGCTACCTAAGCCATATTGGTGATGTTAACATACCTGGCAGGACTATTTGGGAGGTATTTTCATACATACATAGCAGTGGTAAAAGACTAATTATAACTAAGCCATATTGGCAACACTACCGGGCTAATTAACCACACCATAATTGTAACGTTAACATTCCTTGGAGGACCATTAATGTATGACTGTCTGCCAACACAACACTGGCAGGAGTGAGCCATACAGATGCAATGTATGACTGTCTGCCAACACTGGCAGGAGTGAGCCATACAGATGCACACCAAACCCAGACTCAATGGCTACCACTAAGGAAGGACCTGTGGTGTCACGTGAAGTGGACAGCAACATACATGTAGAATTAGACATAAGAACAGACTTGCCAGTGCAGCAGGTTAGACACCGACCTGATGCTGATAACAGCAGGATAAAAATAGACCATTTTCTGCTGACATCACCACCTGTCCACTCATCATTACCACACTCACACGTTAAGTACATATGCTTACATTGTACATCTCCACAAGAAGGAAATGAGTGTACATGTGCTAACAGTGAGGTGTATTGGGGGTGTGCTTTATTTGGAGTACAGCAAACCAGCACTTATCATCAGCTAAAAGCAGACTGTGTTTAAAGACACATGGGTACAGTATGGAAAATGAATGCAATTGACGCGTGTGCATATCCTGTATCATCCAACTTGTCCAAGTACCTCATACAGTGCACTCCAGGTGAAATTAAAGCCAATCTGACAACAGGAGGGGACACCAAGTCTAGTGATGGTGAGCAGATGTATATGGACATCAAAGACCCCAGACTGCCAGCTGCAGTAAATTAGCCACTGATAAAGGAGATGATATCGTGTGTTGACAGTAGCATGTACTGGCAGAACAAGCCATGCAGGATATCCACAACTGACTACCAATGACATGACATAGCAAGTGTAGCTGACTGTTTAAAGCCAGGAGCGACCATGTGTGAAGCAAGTTTATCACTATAATCCATAAGGCATCCTGTGTTTGCAGAAACTTTCATACCTAAACGCATGCCATTTTCTCCTACACACAAAAATAGCCAGCATTTCTGGACTATAACCTATAAATAGTCTCATTCCCGTGGACTCGCTTTCTGGAGTATAGTCTCACTGCTCATAAATAGACTGCCGCCTTACTAGCCTTATTGCACAATCTGAAAGTACCACAGCAGCACAAACCCTATCATCCCCCTCAAAATCTCCCTAAAACACCACAAAGGAGGAAATCTTTCCACCTGTGGGTAGCTACACACACACACACACACACACACACACACACACACACACACACACACACACACACACACACACACACACACACACACACGTAAACAGATGCTGCTTCTTAATTCAACAGTACAGATTCCAAATTACAAAAGCAAGTTTACATTATGAGAGCACAATTTAGATGTTGCTTTGATGTCAAATTGTTGGACACACCCTTGATTCTGCAAATTAACACGGCATCTTATCAACGTAAATTCTTACTATCGCACTGTTTACAAAACACGTTTTCCTTACACGAAACGTTTTTACCTTTACACAATATTGATAGTTCTTCAGTGTGACCTTCCCAACAACAGTTTAAAAATTCAATATGGCAGCACAGTACACATCCTTTGGGCAGGCATCCAGATAAGATGAAAATACATGCTTGAACATTTATAACCGAAAGTTGTATGTTTAAACTCAGAGTCTCCTTTGCCCCCCCCCCCCTGTTTGCAGCTTTTCAAGAATCAGAATTGTCAACCTCATAAAGTCAGCAATCCATTGTTATCTAACCCCCACCCCCATTGTTATTTATTTTTTTTTTTTGCAGCAATTCTTTTACGCTAGTTCCTAGTACTAAAGTTGATTGGGAGTATTTGACCAACAAACAAGTGATATTTGTGAAAACAGTTCCATACTACCAGAAATTTCCCATGGTGAAATTTCCCAATATACAGTACAATTGAAGTTGATAGTTACGTTGTGAGTAAAAAGCCTACTCGATAGTTGTTTCCCCAATCTACTCTCGCCTACTCCTCTGTTGGTCAGCGGTAGTTATCAGTTGACATAAGAATCAGGTCTGCCTATCAGCCCACACACAGATGGTCAAAGTAGATTGGCTTCCTACAAACTACACACACTTGTGGTTTACTCTGTTAGATAAAGATCTGTCCGCCAACATTGTCAACAACTCAGCTTGAAAACAAATCCCACCAACTCGTGGTGGTAGCATTGTTTCGTGCTGAACTCGACCCCTC
>OX422186.1:937496-995112 GCA_949130485.1 Agelas oroides
TAGCACACAGCAGCACTTCCAGACTTTCACACCACAGCATTCATCGTCTATAGTATGAAGAGTTGGTACTGTCAAGTGGTAAGTGTGAGAGTGGAACAAAGGCAGGTTAACACTGTATATGGGGGTGGGAACGAGGCTAGTGCTGACTCTGCATACCCTAGATTAGGCACCTGGTGTTTCATCGCAAATATCCCAAGCCGGCTAACTACTATACTGTGTACACTACTATACTGTGTACCCGCAATGCAGAGTATTGTACTACTATACTGTGTACCCGCAATGCAGAGTATTGTGGTGAGTCAGCAATCCACAAGAAATTATGAGAACAAACGAGAAAGACCTCAAGATATGTTTTTGTCCAATGTATTGCTCCATGGTCACGAGATGAATAGATAAAATGCGGAAAAACAGATCACAGCAGACTTAATTACGTCTATAAAGTACAGTATCATCATGGCACTCATGGTACTGGATGAACTAGCAGAATGTGAGTTAGGGTAGGGATTAGAACAGGTTTAACGTTACTGTTGCTGTCTGTGGTGCAATGCTGTTCTTTGTGGTCACAGTTTTTCAGTTCTTTCACTTGCAGTCTGTGGTCCTCCAAACTATCATTTCATGCATTTTCGCTTTAAGCCAGGCCCAATATACAATATATTGGAAAAATACACATAGAATTTCACCAACTTGAACAAAACTCTTCACAATCGTAAAATTTTGCCCTGAAGATCGGCATAGATCAAACCATTGCTATCAAGTTTCATCCATCTGTGCATTAGTCTAGTCTAGCCTAGCTCCCAGGCCCCTGCCCAGCTTACTGCAACCAAGGGGAAGTTACTGCAAACGCACCTTTAGTCACTTGACAAAAACCACCATTATTAAACCCAAAATAATAAAACTGTAGTTCTGTTCTCAACCATAAAAACTTCGCTCCAAAGAAAATTCAATTCGCGATCCAGTTTCGTTCAGCTGTGGGTCAACATCAGTCATCTTGTATCGTGACAAAACCGCATCCATTAAACCTCATCAAGAGTTACCGCAAAGTCTGCATACAGTGAATAAAGTACTGGCTTGCACCCAAGTGATCCTTGTTGAGCGTAATTGTTTATTTCAGTCCATCCTGTCACAAACCGAGTCACTATGGTGGAGGTATGCCATCAGCAAAGTCTCCTCTATACAACATACAGCTACAGTAACCCATGGGTGTTGATATTGATTTTGGCCAGCGTCCAAGCGAAGGGAGTTTACTGTGTCAACACTAGTGGGGGCAAGCACCAACACATCGCATGATGTAAGATAAACAGCTGCTGTTGCTCTTTGCCTTACAAGAGTAAACCCACACTCAGTGTCAAACAACTAACTTATAAGGAGATAACCGTACCTGAAGAAGACTCGCTAAAGCCAAATAACCTCTTATAGGTTATTTGGCTTTAGCGACCATTAGGTCACAAGCACACAGGAAAAGACCAACTAAAGCGTTTGTCACTTTCACTCCAAGAAAGGGTGTCAATTGCTACCAGTGTTAACAGCAAGAGAGTGAAGATGTTAACAACTAAGACCTACTACCATATAGGGAACTTCTTTCACTCACACAGCCTTGCACTAAATTCATCTTCATTTGCACCTACAATTTGTACCTGCTCTTGACAAGTCAGGAGTCACAAACACAGCAAGGAGCAGAAATAAAAAAGAAACAGACGCTCTGGCAATGAGTATCACAACTACAGTCGCCTCTACTGCCTAAGTTGACAGTTTGCTTCAAGGTATTCCTACCAACACAACACACAACTGCACTAGCAGAACATTGACCAATCAGATTGCAGCATTTCATTTAGCTACAGTATAATTGGAGCATATTATGGGATGTTCTGTACACTGAAATAATGTAGTGGAAATTTTAGCAGTTGTGTGATGGAATTTTCTCCTAATTTTCCCTGCAAATATCGATTCATCGTTGCTGGAACACTACCAACAAACGTATGGATGCTTGGAGTTGTGTGCCTCACTTTGTCAGTCTGAGAAGTCTTAGCTGCATGGTCTTCATCGTGTGTCTACACTTGTCCAAGTTCCAGCTCAAAATCAAACACACATTTTTGCTTACACAAAAGGCACACACAGCTAGATCAACTGGCTCAGTACAAAGGTAACAGCTGCTAGCAGCATTGCAAGCTGTCAGAGATTCAAAAACAACCACCCTCAAAGAGTTGACTCAACACATAGTTAGATGTAGATAGCCTTTGTGTCCACAAACAGAGCTATGGACTGTTTTCATTGCCACAACACAAAAGGATGAATACAAGAGAACTAACGCCTTTCTGGCATTCAGAGGTGAAGACTTGTACCAAGTGTTGTACCCAGACTCCTCCCTGGTCGCTGTCGTATTGTAAGGACACATTACAATACGGACAAAAGCTGAGAGAAGCCAGAACAAGGCTACTACAAATGTGACAAATTGTGCTGATATTGTGCCAGCAGAGCTGTCATGACAGTGCTAGCATCTCAGCAACACCTGTAACTAAGCATCCAGAACACAGCTCAGCAAACGCAACTAATGCCACTAACTGACCGACAACAAAGAGTGGCAACAAGAACAGGTGTACAATGGCACCACCATCAGATGTTCTGAACACAGCTCAGCAAACGGCAACTAATGCCACTAGAACAGGTGTACAGTCTTCATTGACGCTGCTGGAGTGATACGATCGTGCAACATGGAGACTGTATACAGTAGTTTCCAAGTTCCCCCCAAAAACCTGGGGAGCCGCGAATGCGCAAACAGTGTGTACCAGGCGCTCCCTCCGATTTTACGAGCGCCTGGGAACAAGGCTAGTTCACGTATAGCTGTTCGAGAGAATCAACAATTTACTTCTAGCTATCTCATCCCAGACATGCAGTCAGGTGGCTTGCCGTGTTCATGATACTGTAGAAGCTCACGTTTGGTGAGAAGGAACATCTGATGGTGGTGCCATTGTTATCAGCCATAACACATCCTGCACACAGCACACACAATATCTAGGACTACCTACACAACATCTAGGTCTACAGGGAGACGAGATGACAAGAGCAACTATTTAGTTTCCTCTTTAGGTGGCTACACTAGCACTGCTTCAAAGTAGCCTCCTACAGCTGGTCTCAGACATGCCTGGACCACAGACTGGACCACTTTCCCCTCAAAGTGGTGCCAGTGACAGATGGTGAAACCCAACAAGATGTCAGACTCAATTAGAGGCTTGTAACATCTGACACTAATTGGTCTCACCCACTTCCTGTTGACGACATGTACAGAGTGTGTGTGGGTGACTATGTGTGTGTGTGTGTGTGTGTATGTGTGTGTGTGTGTGTGTGTGTATGTGTGTGTGTGTGTGTATGTGTGTGTGTGTGTGTGTGTGTGTGTGTGCATGTGTGTGTGCGTGTGTGTGTGTGTGTGCCACGCACAACTGCGTGGACTGTGTTTGCGTTTGTGACTGTGCATGTGATGGCTGGCAAACCAACTCCTCATGGATTTACCTTCAACATCATGTACCTCTACAAATGGGTGTGAGGGTGGATGCGTAAAGACGCTTCGAACCTTGATGTTACTTATACGACACGAAGAGACAATGGCGAGTGGGTCCAAATACACATCTGTGATTGTCTCGCCACTACAGATTACACAGCTGGAGTGTCTACCATGCACTCTTATTCTACACAGTAGCTATTTTTACAACCTGACTGATATCACACTTGTGTAGGTGGCATCAGCATTCCTTTCTAGGTATTGAATGAAGTCCTTTTGTAGATGGACGTCAGGGAAGGTCTGAAGGTTAGTTTCTCATCAGGAACATCCAGTGCTTCACTATAGTTCACACACTCTTTCTGCTTAGTTACCACACTGACTTAACCCAGTAAAAGTGAGGCCGAGAGTACCACACTGACTTAACCCAGTACAAGTGAGGCCGAGAGTACCACACTGACTTAACCCAGTACAAGTGAGGCCGAGAGTACCACACTGACTTAACCCAGTAAAAGTGAGGCCGAGAGTACCACACTGACTTAACCCAGTAAAAGTGAGGCCGAGAGTACCACACTGACTTAACCCAGTAAAAGTGAGGCCGAGAGTACCACACTGACTTAACCCAGTAAAAGTGAGGCCGAGAGTACCACACTGACTTAACCCAGTAAAAGTGAGGCCGAGAGTACCACACTGACTTAACCCAGTAAAAGTAAGGCCGAGAGTACCACACTGACTTAACCCAGTAAAAGTAAGGCCGAGAGTATTTGTTATTGTTGAGAATATTGATGAGCGAATTTGCCCACGGCACGAAGATCAGAGAACAGTCAGAGAAAGTCCGAGAGAGTCTGAGAAAACCAGAAATGGCGACTGAAGAGGAGGTTAACAGGCACAAAGGAGAGAAGTCAAGGTCAATAAAAGGCGAGAGAGAAGACATTTTTGGCGTCATGAGCCTAATGTCTTACTATGGGATGTGCAATAATGGCATTCTGTGCTGGGGACAAAATTACATGTAAAAATGTTTACCGATCTAATTATCCCCTCCTTGAGTGATAATTACCAGCCCACATGGCACCGTTTGATCTGTGATATTTCATGAATGGATGTACATATGTTGTGACTATGGTAGAAAGCCAGAAACTTCCCACGACTAGCCTCATTGTCAGGGTCCTCTCCAGCTTTCTATCGCTTGTAAAAAAGCACAGCAGAAGAGGGTAGTTACCTCGCATGAACATCAAGGGTAGGGGCTAGAGGGTGCACTCCCCAACTCCCCTCTCTCATTGCTCTTGTCTTCCTCCCCCAACAAAAGAAAATAGTCAGAAAAAAATTCTTTGAGTTTTGCTGAACACAGCATAGTACACACTGCAACAAGAAGTCCAAACGTTTCCGGCCGCACAAATGATATACAGTCCAATAAAAGTCCTTTCTAAAACCATGTAGCAACAGACACATGTACCAATGAGCCTCTATCCTATGGAGAATGAACCACTTGTAGGTGGGCAGGATGAATCTTATTGAACACAGTGGCAAAAACCAAGAGCCAAAACATTCATCAGCAGTTTCAATAACAACCCTTTGTCTCCGAAGCTTCCAGTACACTTCTAAGGTGGCTGCAAACCCCTATCCCCATTGTATACCCTACATTGTGACGACACACCCGTCTACGAGACGGCTTGTACCCTTTCAGAGGTAGCCAAAAGGAGCTAAAGGGCTCCCCTGAATACACAATTGCCTGCAAACATTGAGAAATCACTCGCCAACAGCCGAGCACAATGAGCGCTAATGGAAAGGGCAGGTGGATAACTGTGAATAACAACCTCTTGTAATGAACCTGACAAGCTGTTAAATTCCCCACATGAACGTAAGTACAGAAGCAGTGAGTACCATCTGTGCCTAACAAGACATGAAGATCAATGTAGGGTGACCTAATTGAAAAATAAGCCTCGTAACACACACAGATGGTGATGAATCATTTGTATCATCATGGGAAGGAGTGAAAAGTGAAGAGGGGGGAAGAGAGGACAGGGTTTTGATGAATCATTATGGGAAGGAGTGAAAAATCCATTGAAGAGAGGGCAGGGTTTTGGCTGAGACTTGAAATCAAAGAGCTTCTAAAACATGCTCCAATGATTATTTTTCCACTAGAGGAGAAAAGAAAGCTACCTATATATACAAACTGCTGCTTGCTCGAATCCCAAAATAACCTTCACAATTTGCTGTGCTTTAAATGGAAAGCAATCTGCTTTGCATTCCAACAGAATCGGGTAAGTGGCTTACCACTGCATACTGCCTGGGCCACACAAATGATGGGTTTACTATGGCAATTACAATTGAGAGTAGTCATGCCGACACAGTCCAAGGATAATAGCTATTGTTAAATAAAGATGAATTGTGGTAAGAGACGGAATAGAGAAATGAAAAGTCGCCGAGAATCGAACTAAAGGTGCTCTGACACAGAACATGTCTCACAACACACACAGATGGTGATGAAGTATCATCATTGGAAGGAGTGAAAATACCACTGAAGAGGGGAGAAGAGAGGACGGTTTTGGCTGAGACACAGAACATGTCTCACAACACACACAGATGGTGATGAATCATTTGTATCATCATGGGAAGGAGTGAAAATACCACTGAAGAGGGGAGAAGAGAGGACGGTTTTGGCTGAGACTTGAAATCAAAGAAACGAAAAACCAGTAGTCGTCGAGAATCGAAATGACACATAAATGTTGCAATCAATAAGCAAGTGCTATTGAAGCAGATGTGTACATGCAGCCAA
This sequence comes from Agelas oroides, assembly GCA_949130485.1. Classification (NCBI taxonomy): domain Eukaryota; kingdom Metazoa; phylum Porifera; class Demospongiae; order Agelasida; family Agelasidae; genus Agelas; species Agelas oroides. The sequence continues at coordinate 943,763 of OX422186.1, forward strand.
ACTGGAGTGACAATACAATCTAAGATCATTAGTACTGTCAGCAAAGGAGGAGGAAGTTGCTCACACACACACAGCATTACACCGCCACCCAGGGAGGAAGCCTGACATCATCAAATCAAGTGTTCCTCCTGGATACAGCTTCAACCACATCTGAGATCATATTAACACAGGTGTACACACTGACTGTCAGATCCTGGTTTGTCCCAAACATGGTGACCACTAAAGACTAACTGATTGCACCCAAGAGTAGGTTTCCTCCCAAACAAGATTAACAGTCCCACAAGATCACGTCTCTGTCCTGAACACAGACACCATCATCAAAGGCAGCTGCACAAAGAGAGTTACACTCAAGGAGCTTCTAACTGCCCCATGGATAAGGCCAGCCACCTGACTGCATTTTGTGCATGAGATAGCAGTCCCCATCGCCCAGTCACCGACGAGGCCTGGTATTGGCTGAAAAGCGTTCTCCACAGAGACCAACTTGAGTAAGATCTGGGCCTACTTTTTATTGTCTAGGAATAAGTGGTTCGTTGATTGTTCATGTATATACGATTAACTGTTCCACAAGATCGTGTTTATGTCCTAAGCACAAGACTAATCTGTCCCATAACATCAGCAAGACCATGTTTAACACAGACATACACAAGACGATGATGATGGGTCAGGGCCAAAATAATATCAAGAACAGATGCCAAGTTCAGTGGAGTAGTCTGTTTGTCCATATAGTGGTACTTCTAGCTGTGGTCAGTGCGGTCAAGAACATTCTCCACTTCCTACATACATGTGTATCCCTGGTGTATCCCTCAGCAAGAAATACACAGACACACAGACACAAACATGAACTAGTACTGAAAGTGAACACTTGTACTGTGTAGGTGTTCACAAACAACCAGAAACTCTGTTCCCCAAACAAACCTTTTTGCTGACAATTAAGACCACTGTAGACAGCCAAGTCAGCCACGTGATATCAAAAAGGGCAAGAGCTTACCGTTTCTTTGCTAAAGGGGTGCGTTCATATTATACCAACATAGTACCAGTCACACCAATAGATGGTATTGGCAGAACGTGCCATGTGCAGTGGCTACCTAAACCATCTATAGCCCTGCAGTGATGTAATTTACCTCATGCATGTTAGAGCCTCCCTAAAATGTGGTATAACAGACTTATGCCAACATCGCATGCACACGTAGCACTTAACTTCATGCCAACAATCTTCATCTCTACCACCCTACCTGTCTGTACAGCAGACGACCTTGCCAAACGTTCCCTCCCCAAGTGTTCTAAGAACCTCATCTAAAGTGAAAGAGGAGAGGAGAACATAAATATGGTGATTGGAATCATACACAATCAAAGCGTTACCACTAAAATCCCATTATATCCTGCAGTGCTTAAGCTAACCCAGGCCAAGCGTTTCTTTGTCCCTTGGGTGATCGGTCTTCAGGCCAAAAGGGCTTGAAGACAAAAATAAACGAATACTAAGGGTAAGGGTTTAAATTTAGACATTTAGAACTTAGACATTAGTTTTAATGTGAAACTGGCAAGTTCACGGCTCCACAGTTCTAAGCAATAGTGTCAACACAGTATACAACATATTGGACTTGTTCAAAGTCTACACTTATTTCAAGCGATAATGACGGAATTAGTGAAAAATCGCATTGAAATTGCTCCTATTTAGCTTGTTTTCTAACAGCAATAAGTGCAATCATTTCATAGCCAAAATAAGCCAGTAAAGCTCAGAGCGCCATTGTATGCTCATTAGCTGTGAACACACCATTATCAGAGGCACTACTACTCCAGTCCCCAAGACATCAACCTTAGGCGGTACACTTGGAAACGTATTCATGCTCACGGCTACAATAACAGTAGTAACAGCCAGAACCAAGAACCTCCCGAAGTGTAGATGGCAGCAAAGATAGCGGAGAGATCGGAAGTTGACGCAACCTCAAGCCTGGACTCACCCAGCGCCTCACTTTTTCAAAACAAGAGACGTGAAATACTATCCTAAATGCACTGGTAACCCGATCCGCATGGTTCGGATAATCTCTCGTATCCCAAGTGCATAGCAACCCTCGTCTACACGGCTCACCGCCCCCAGTTCTCTTCACCCACGGGGTTTACTTAGTTGCTGCGACTATGCAGCTAGCCACCAGCTACTTAACTAGTGTCAAAAACAAAAATAAAATAAATTAGACAAATTTATGACTCAGTGCATGTACATCGCGACTCCAGCTGGTCTCCCTTTTGGTAAATCAGATGGCCCTCTTCATCGTCCCGCACTTTCACGGTCACAGTTCTTTCGGTCTCTTCTCTCCTCTCCTCCTTCACTCTACCCTTTAGCACCCGCTTGTGGTTTCTTTTAGAAGTGGGGGGAGCGACAGCATGGCCCTGGATAGTCGGTGCCCCAGAATCGGCCGTTTTGCGCACACACATAGCCAGCATCACGGAGGATTTATAGAGACAGGGAGGAATGGAGTCTCAAATGTTTTTACTGCAGCTGAATTACTTCTAGACACACACAGTGGCTAGCTAGGCTAGCGTACTACAACGACACACTGATTCCGTATGGGAAGATCTCGGAGGATATTCCCGGCAGGAGACAACAGACAGAATACAGAATTTAACCGCCGCTACGCTATACTGCTACACACAGCCAAGTACTTTTCGCGGTAACACTAAATATAGACAACTACACACACTAACACAGCACAAAAGGCGAGAATAACGGAAGACAAACGTGCACGAAATAGAATGCGAACAAATTTAATAACTATTAATAACTTACGCTTTCTTCATAATGACTAGCCCGCTTCCGGTTTGAAGATCCTGCTTCAGTTTGCACTTTTAACCCTTCTAGTTTCCGTTTGCGGCTCGATGCCGTGCTGGAGTTGGAACAGCGATGGCCATTGAGGGAATAGGAGTGGGCATTGCGCCTACAGACAGGTTCGTTGTGGTCCCCACATCCGTACATCTCAACGGGTCGACGGTGTTCGTACGGACGCAAGTAGTATTTGTGGTGGTACACCTCTTGTTGCGGCAGAGATACATAGTCTCGTTTATGCATGTAGTCGTATCGTGGTCGTTTTGTAGGATGGTACGAGACATTGTTTTCGTCTCTCGGTCTTCTTCTGCTTGACATTTTGCTATTTACAATAAATCAAAAATTTCCCTAAAAATATTCTTGTCTATAGCATAAACCAACTATTACATGAATGCTGTATGTAGTCCACATAAAAATTTTGATAGTTTACAGGGATAACTCAAAGTAATAGCAACAAATTCCACAGTTTAGCCTGTTGGAAGAAGGAAAATTCACAATTGACATCAGCTCATCGGAACATGTACAGATCCAAGAGTGCATATGAACGGGCAGCTTGAGTAAGAGCGTGTAACTCTGTAAAAATTGAAACAGGTCGGAATTTATCGTCAGTATTGAAACGGTAACACGTACTGCGCATGCTGCGTTGACATAAGCCATTGTTGCTAAGCATGTGACCGGGTGTTCTATTTTTAGTATGGTTTGACCGGACTACGGGCTTCTATCGGAGTTACACGCTCTTACTCGACCCGCCCATTCTAATACGTTCTTGCTATAGCCTAAACAGTGCATCAAAAGAGCTACGTGTATGTACTTAGCTACATGTGTGGCAAATTTCAGTGCTCATGGTAAACATTGAAAGCTGTTTTGACATAATGCATTGAAATTTTGCATTGTTGACCCGAAATATTGTCAGATGTCAGACTGTTATCAAAACCCACAGTGAATGGGACTGCAAACCAAGCAGTGAGCTGTTGATCACTATTGCATGAAGGAGGTCCGTGGATCAAAGTGTTTGCAGTCCTGGGTTTTGCTACAGCTAAATAGCATCTACTAAAATGCTCTTGCACTCTTTACATGACTGGTTCACATCTTACGTTGAACGTAGGTGTTGTATAGTCCAGACCCACTTCCGCAAAAAAGTGGGTCTGGCTTGCGAGACTAGGTGTCATACAAAGCAAGTTATATGATCCATAGTCATGACTAAAGTACAAGAAAATGCCATACGGTCAGACTTGTATTAGGTAAAAATGCCATATGGCCGTACATGTACTTACCAATCAGCCCACTTAGGTAGAGCTCACTCACACTCAAATATGCGTATCAAGAGCACATAAGAACGGGCAGCTTGAGTAAGAGCGTGTAATTTCGACTGGACTATAGGCTTCTATTGGAGTTACACGCTCTTACTCTAGCCGCCCGTTCTTATGCGCTCTTGGCGTATGTTATACATCCCAAATGTACATACATTTTTCTTCATTTGCCTGTACTGCCAAATATGAAGGGGTGTCACCATCTATAATAAACACACACTTAAGGTAACTGGAATGGTTGGTGGAAGAAGTTAGTTAGCGCTGGACTGGAGGTGATACAGGTTCAGGAGACGACATGTTTGGGCCAAAACAAGGTTCTATATGAAGCTACACGTGTACAACCAGTTCACAAACTGCCAATGGCACACACAAGTATGCACACATGCACACACGCACACATGCACACACACACACACACATACACCCACACACACCCACCCACACCCACACACACACACATACACCCACACACACACACACACCCACACCCACACACACACACACACACACACACACACACACACACACACACACACACACACACACACACACACACACACAGAGTCTGAAATGTAGCTCTCCATGTGATGTCAGAGGTCACATGAGAACACATTGACATTGACAGACACTATGAGATAAAATTCACCAGGCCTCCTCCTGATTCTTGCAGGGTGGGGTCCACAGTTAGTGGCTACTAGGAGGGATATGTACTGGACCAACACTGGATGATGGTACCTCACAAACAACATACACACGTTGCAGTGAGAAATGTTAGGAAAGAAAGACTTTAAACACAGGTGAGAACACAATGCAATTCATGATACTTACGGTGGTTCCATCACTCCTTTCTAATACATATCACCTTGACAGCTGCAAGCTTGAGCAGACGACGGTACGTGTGACAGTGTGTGTTAGATGGAACTAGGCTTGTGTGCCACGCCCTTGTACATTATGTATGTGATTTAGACAGCAAAATTCACAAACTTACATGTATTTCTTCCATTTGTGAAAAATTTCTCTGCTCCAAAGGGGGCACCCTCTGGATGTTATAACTATTTTTGGAGAGGTCTTCTATAACTGCATGTACAACTATCACACTGGGTGCACAGCAATCACATTATATTTTCTTCATCTTTGCTCACTTCCCCAACGAGCACTGAAACACCAGCCATAGAAGTGTCGCGTAAAACTTGAGGTAAGTTTGTCTGGCTGCAGTTGCCAGTGCCGCTCTAACTAGAAGACATCTCTCTAAACAAGGTGCCTTTATTTAACAGCACCAAAGCAGAGACCCTACAGTAATGCCTGCACAACTCTGTCCTGTTCAAGTTGGTGGCAATGGCGCATATTTGAAAACTGATGGCAAGCCAGTTGTAGTCAACACCCAGACAACATACGACATATATACTGAAGAAAAGGTTATCTGGTACCAACTTGAGTTCGGAAATAACTTGCCGACGTTTCGACTGAATGCTCCAGTCGTCATCAGTGCGAAAGTGAAGAAGTGCGAACCAACGTTGCTATTTATATTTCCCAAACTCAAGTTGGTAACAGATAACCTTCTCTTAATTTATGCAGCCAACTGAGAAGCCACTTATACGTATACTGTAGCAGGTCAACCTGAACATATGGCCTGCTACAATACCTAGAATTACCATACCTAGAAATACTGAGTATGATACTCACACATCAAGCACATTTCACCTATCAAGAGCGCATAAGAACAGATGGCTAGAGTAAGAGCATGTAACTACGTAAAATTCGAAACCGGTCAGAATTTACCGCAAGTACTACAAATAGTAACATGTAATGTGCAGCTGCACGTAGACATAAGCCATTGTTGCTAAGCATGTGACCGGGTGTTCTATTTTTAGTATGGTTCAATAACTTTGACCGAACTATGGGCTTCTATTGGAGTTACACGCTCTTACTCTATCCGCCCGTTCTTATGCGCTCTTGACCTATATATAAGCACATATTTGCTGTTAAATGCTGGTTTGCATGAGTTATTCTAAAATGCACCTCACTGTTGGAGCATTTTGCTGTTCACAGTGCTCCTTGGAGATGTAAGCATATATTGTATGTGCATGGTATAAATTGTGTCATGCATACCTATGTTGAAACGTTAGCTGTAACAGGTATACCTAAACATGTCACTGGAAGTTTAATGGCCTTTTGTACATATGCAAGCAAACACAAATGAACTTTAACCTCCTTTTGTGCGAGCAAATTGAAATGTTGTAGCCATCAATTCATGGTTTATATACCCAAAGATGTATATGCTGGTGGAATTTCAAGCATCGTAGGCTACAGTACACAGTGTATTTTAAAACTCCGGGTTACATCATCAGGCTAAGTTGGCATAGCACATATAGTCTTGTGCCCAGTCGTCCACGCCCCCTGGTGGAGAACGTCTGGTGGCTTGATTTGAATTTTCTTGTCACGAAGGCGTGTCCGGCGAATGCATTTGATAATGCAATTATCAGACCTGTTCTCTATTTGCTGTTCGATTTGTTGTGTAGCCCTACCTTCAAGTAGTCAGCAACGCTCCCCAACCATCGAAGTATCAGTCGCTAGTGAAAGAAGCAGCAAACTTCCTGATTTCAGTCGTCAAACTTGAGCTAAAACAGCTGGCGACATCCTTCCCTCACACAAACTCGCAAACTGCCTGAATTTGTTCGTAAGCAGGTTTGTTGGTAGCCCAGCCCTTAAAAGAGCAGAGCGCTGATTCACAGAGTTCTCTCTTCCACACAAAAATTGCAAACCTCGGAATAAAATCGAGGCGGCCATTTTGAACTTTGATGACGTAGCCACTTTTTAATTGTGTGCTCTGTGATTTCATTGCTCATCTCATATTCCAGATGAGAAAGGTGTTAGTGACAAGAAATTCAAATCAAGCCACCAGCCGTTCTCCGCCGGGGGGGTGCAGCTGGGCACGAGACTATACACATGCACAGCATTAAAGCTTTTGACATCGAAATAGGGTACATGTAGTGTCCAGCATCAGGCATACCAGGTAAACATGGTGCAACTGATCTGCAGACTCATCCTGAGATACGGAAATTCACAGACATTCTGACTCTAGTTTGAAAACCGAACCATTGTTGGCTTAATCAGCCTCTGTCCCACGCCTTCACCACCTTCAGTAATTGATCACTACTACTAGTGTATCCGACACTACCTTGCAAAGGTCATAGGTTGGTGGAAGACACTTGAGATTGGGGGGGGGGGCACATGACTACAAACACAAGCTAGGGGGATACCCCAGAAAATCTTTCAGAATTTGATGCTCTGGGGGGGCACATGACTACAAACACGCAGCAGCTAGGAGGGTCTGGGTCTGGGGTTTTCTGAATTTGATGCTCTGAGATTGCTTCTGAGGCCATTTTTGGACCAGAGCTTGCTACTACTCCGGCGTGACATCTTCACAGCAATAGTTCATACCACGCTTAATAGCCTGGGGCATCTCAAGTGGGTCCAGGTATCAGCCTCATTCACTGGGCTCCCACTTTTTTCGTCCTCGTTCACCTTGACAATGTTTTCACTGTCTGAATCTAGACTAAAAACAAAGACACTCGCTTGTCTCGAGATTGCTTGCTACTAGCTAGGTCACATTGCTTCTTGGACAATCACAAATGCCTGAACTGTGCACCTGCCACTGTAAGATTTGAAACTGGTTGGAATTTACTGCCAGCACGTGACCAGGTGTTCTATTGGCAGTATGGTTCAATAATTTTGACTGGACTATGCACTTCTATTGGAGTTACATGCTCTTACTCGAGCCGCCCATTCTTATGCGCTCTTGTCTACCAATATAGGTAGACAATGATGTCACTCATGTGCTCTTACATACTGTAAGCATTCAAAAAACAGACGGAGGGGAAAAGTCCAGGGAACACAGCTAAACAGTTCCCTAGCTGCTGCAAACTTGAAACCAAAAACATTTTGCTGATGTTTCGATATTTCAGTTGTCATCGGAGTGAAATGCAAAGCATTCAGTCAAAATGTGGGCCAGTGTTCTGGTTTCAAGACGGTAACTGAGAACCAGCAGGAGCCAGTCGAGAAGCCACTGAAAGTATTTGACATCAGATCCTTGGCTTTGTACGGGGAAGTGATTTTGTCAACAGCACTAACTTCCTGAAATCTTCCTCACACAAGTACATTTCATCCATGCCAGTGGAGAACGCTTCCATTACAACAACACTTAGTCTTCCTAGTCAGGAGGTGTTGAGCCATCAATATATACATATATCAGGGTTTCATACAGAGGGGGGGGGGGGGGGGGGGGGGGCCTGGAATTCCCCCCCCCCCCCCCCCCCCTCCCCAGAAATCTTGAAATTGAGTATGGTTATTATTGTGATGCCATCAGTATTAGCTATTTAATTTTACATGTTACTGGACATAAGTATGTGTCATCAAAATGTTGTTTGGAAAGTTTGTCCCAGATTGCGTCTAATGCAATCTGGGAGGATTTAAGTTCAAAATTTTCCTGGGGGGGCATGCCCCCAGACCCCCCTAGTAGGCACACACACTTATGCGTGCGTGAGCATGCTTTCGCACGCTACTATCATCCTGCTACCATCCTGTTTCCCCCCCCCCAACTCAAAATCCTGTATGAAACCCTGTATATGGTAGTATACTGCACACATGAATTTACCTTTGTTCCCAACAAACCCCAAGCTTTTGCCAGTATTTGATCACTTCCAGTATACCAGTATGGAGAGGGAAGGCCTGGGAGATTTCATCACTTGCAATGATGTCAGGGGGCCGGGGCGGTGCCAAAGGAAGAAGCTTGTACACTGTTATGTACGGACGGAACATTGACAGCTGAAGCAGTAGCGTCTGTCCAAGGACGGACATGCACAGCTGAAGCAGTAGCGTCTGTCCAAGTGCTAGAGTCTCAAAAATTTGAAAACTTATTACTTGTTGCTAAGACAAGTGCTTCAATCAGGGGCTCCTCCCTGCCTCTCTCTTACCTAAGTAGACATGACATCATCCCAAGAACGCATAAGAACAGTGGCGAGAGTAAGAGTGTGTAACTCCAATAGAAGCCCATAGTCCAGGCAAAATTATTGAACCGTACTAAAAATAGAACACCAGGTCACATGCTTAGTAACAATGGCTTCTGTTATGTAGCATGCACAGCATGTGGTACAACTTTTAGTACTGGCAGAAAATTCCACCTGGTCTGAAATTTTACGAAGTTACACGCTCTTACTCTAACCACCTGTTCTTTATGCGCTCTTGATCATGCACATGACGAGATCTTCCAGGCCTTCCATCTCTGTTTTGTGTTCTGCAAGTGATCAAAAAATGGATGGTGGGAAGGTCAAGGTTCTTGCTAGTAGACTGTTTTCTGTCACTGCATGGTGAAACATTGGCAACTGAAGCAGAGTCGGCCGGCCGGCCCAAGCACTTACGAAGTTTAAAGCTTACCACTTGCTGTTTAGGACAAAGAATGCAGGTCTAAGATGAAACAAATATATTCTTTGAGTTGGGGACCCCTCCCCCCTCTCTCTACCTTAGGTATGAAATGTATGAGACTAGTTTGGAATAGTCTCGTGCCCAGACCCCACCTGGGAGGAGAAAGTCTGGTGACGTTTGGCCAATTCCTCGGGCTTCATTAACGTTGATTACCTTATGGGGAGAACTTTCCATACGCCAATCACATTGCATAAAACACAATCTGTGATTGCAACACTGGAAATTCTTGGCTACTTTAGCACGTTATTGGTGCATAAATTAGTTACCAGTTCGCAACTATGCATACAGTAAGCTATAAAATTTTTAATAAAGCCCGAGGAATCAGCCGAATGTCACCAGACCTTCTCCTCGTGGGTGGGGTCAGGGCATGAGACTAGTTTGGAATGCCTCACACCTTGGTTAGCAACACCAATGGTGGCTGTTTGTGTCCAGTGGAAGAGAAAATGTGAGAAATTCCACGCACTTTAGGACAATTTCAACACTTCAATAGGAAGCTGTTACTATGCAGTATAGCAGTCACAGGCGTAGTTTAACAATCAACAGTATTGTGTAAGCATGAGTATTTCACACAAAAGGCTTATTTCATAAACTTTGCACCGCATATAAATATTCCCCATAAAAATTTACCCTTTAAATAGTAGCTGATCAACAATTGTTGAAGTTAGCAAAAACCTACCATTTACAAATACTGTCTCCCACAGTAGCTTACAAATATTATGCTATTCTACATATTTTCACATGTAGCAGTTCATTGTACACACAGCTACTGTCCCTGTATATATTATGTACTTACATGGATACTCCATTTCATTATCTCACAGTGGCACGGATGAATGCTTGCTCATTTTCACCTAGTAATGAGTAAACTAGGAAAAATTTCACCCCATACGAGCATCTTAGCCATCAAATTTCTCACATCCTGAAATAGCAGGTTTTATGATGCGTCCAGGCCACGAGGAAGGAGGAAAAAGTTGACCAGGAGCTAGTTTTCTTCCTCTACAGCTATTCTATGGAGGTAGCACAGGTAGCAAACATTCCCATGTCTATATTATAGTGGGCATGTGTTCCCTATGAAAAACACAGTAATGTAACATCAATTACCGTATTTCCTCCCGCGGGTACTATTAATTTCAGACCATACTTACCCGCGGGTACAATTAACTTCAGCCTAGTCGGGCGTGCGCTCCAGTCGCACATGCACCATCGAAATGCACACAACTGACATCTTCGTACGGCACAAATGCTAGGTACGTACAGTGCAGTACAGTGCGTGAGTACAGACCAGATAGAAAAGCGATCTGAGTCGTCCAAGTCGTCCTCGTTGCCAGCAATGAGTGTGGCTGTGTAACTGTGCGGGAACTATTCGAGGACGGGGTTAATTCAAGGGCGGGAAGAAATCAAGGAAATACGGTATCTTCATGAAATGGGAGGTACACTCTCAAGAGTATGTCAACTACCGGTATTATGCAGAGCCAGATCAAGGTTTGGGTTTGGGCCCAGAACAACCATCTTGTAAAGCGGTCAAGAGTAATATACATGATTGTAAGTACCCCAAAGCTGTATACTGGAAAACATCACAAGTCTATTTCCGTCTGTATATTGTTACAAACCAGTGGCGTAGCCAGTAGAAACAAGTTACCTGGGCACATTTAAGCAGCGCCAAAGGATGTGGTGACAAGTTTGATTACGTATCATCCCAAATCACACTTGGAGCGCCGTAAGTCAGTTAGATTTGCTGACAAGAGTCTCCCTCCCTCCCTCCCTGACGAGTGTAGGCAGGAGTGCTCTACTGTTCAATCCTTCCGTTACAACTACTACACAAGCTTCTATTTCTCGTGAGACTTGCAGTACGACTGTTACATGATTTGTAGTACAAAATAAACACCTTTAATACCAACATGTGCAAGGCTTCCCCATTGACCCCTATCAATTTACATGTGTTGGACACATCATAAAACATGGAATGTGAGAAATTTGATGACTGAGGGATGCAATTTGCCCTAGTCTACTGATTACTAGGTGAACACGAGCAAGCATTCATCCAGTGTATTGTGAATAACAATGGAGTATCCATGCATGTACGCATATACACACACGGACAGTAGCCTCATTCCCAGGCCCCTGCCCAGCTTTCTGTACTGCAACTGACAGAAAGTGGGTGGGGCCTGGTAACGAGGCTACACAGACTGTAGTTGTGTGTACAATAAGTTGCTACATGTGAAAACATACTATCAAGTGTAGCCTCGTTCCCAGGCCCCCGTTTACGTTCACAATAATGATGTCAGGTGGACGCGAGGTGGATGTAGGGGGGGAGGGCCCAACTGCCAAAACAACGCACTGGATCATCCGTTCGAGCGCCCTATCACAGTTTTGGACTCCAGACATTAGTGTGATCAATTACTCGTCTTGACCAGTAAGAAACTCGCTCTCAAGTTTAGTATATCAGCCCCTCCCTCCCCACATCCACCTTGCCTTCCCCGTTTTACGCTGGTCTTCCGCTCCCGTGTATTATTGTGAACGCAAACGCACAATTTCTCTCCATAGACTGTAACAGTTTGGATCCAGTATATTCCTGAGACACATAACACCATTCTCTCACCAAATGTTCAACTGAGGAATAGCACTTTATCAAATACATGTACCACACACACACACACAATGACTTTTCTCACACAAATACACATGTATGTATGTACCAGTGGACTTGCCCTAGGGGTGGAACTCAAGAAGCTCACAGACATGTACAATAGAAACAACAATGTAAGGGTGTGGTCAACAAACAATGGCTGCATCGTGAGCTACCTACCTTCACCAGCTTCATATGACAAACAGACGCAAACTAAGTAAACTCGACCAAGCCGGCCCCAGACTCCCTTAGCAATTTGTGGTCAAAGAAGCCCGGCCCAATAGGTCACTGTTATTCCTCCCTAACTTAAAATTCTGTATGAAACTCTGCTTTGTATTATCAGGGAGGCGCATTCCGTGGCTCAATAAGTCGTTAGTAATGTAATGAACTGTATTGATGCCACAAGTCACAATGAAACTCCACATAGGTGTTACAAGCCATGTAGAAGCTACGCATTGATGCCACAAGTCACAATGAAAGTGCACGTTACTAAATCATGTGGAAAACCCATACTAGCACTGCAGAAAATCAATATCAGCACAAGTCAAGGGCTACATTCGGTTGAAGGATGTACATGCACATAAAATATGGTTCACACGTATAATAGCTATACTTGAAGAAATAAAAGACCTTGTACGTTGCATTTGACATTGCTATTAGGGTTGCACACTCCTAACAATACAAACGGTAACAAACTCATGATATTTTCAGCATAGCTTAGTGATATCTTGTTAATCTCAGTAACACACCCTCCCACCAGGTGCATCATCACCAGCAGTTACAGGCTTTGGGACAATGGTACAGCATTTGGCATGCAAGATGAGGGGCATGCTCATGAATTACTATTTTTAGATCTTGTTGCAGTTTTTAAGTTCAAGTGGCTACTAAGTAATTGTTGGTTTTGGGTGGACCCAAAGTCCCCGAGTGCCCTTCATATAGGCCAAGTGAGAGCACTGCCTCAAGCCAGTCCATCTCTCACCATCCAAAACTTTTCTGGAGGGTGAGAGATGGGCTGGCTTGATAGACTAAGAGAGTACATGCCCTTCATATAGGCCTAGCGAGAATGCTGCCTCACTCACACTGGGTCTGGTAGCTGATAATTTGCTAAGACAAGTAACCAACAAGAGATAAACAATTTTCATCCTACCAACACATAAACGCTGACAGCCATCCTGGAAGAGAAGATTAATCAACTGTGACATCATTTCCTAATGTACCATACTCTTTGTCATTCATACATTCTGCTGAGGCGGATCACATCTTGAAAGGAGAGGTCGGCTAGAGTATCTTTCCTCCTTTATATGGTAGAGCCATGGTACAACATTGTAGGTTACGGTAGAGTGTAGTCGAGTATGTTAGAGTATGGTTAAGTGTCTTCACACATGCTTTGGTACATTTCTGTGTATCATTGTGAACACAAAGTGAAGAGTAAGCGATGGGGGCCTAGAACGATGCTACCAAATGGAGAAAAAACACTATCACGTAAATGAAGTTCGGTCGTGGATGGGGTGCAGATGTAAGGAGGCATGGGGCCCCACCTTTAACACAAAAGGCTTCATGGTTTGAGTGCTCCACCACTAGGCAGGATGTCAAATACATGTACACAGGTATCTATATGGCCAGTTTGACCAGTAAGAAACGCAACCTGTAATTTATGTAATTTTAATCTTCGAAATCTTTATCAGATAATTCAACAAACAGTTAAGGTTGAAATGTCCTGGTAATGACAGTATTTACCTCACACCTGTAATAGAAGGCCACTCATAAGGTGAGCCTGGGGGCAGTTTAGCCTCAGGTTATGACTCTCAATCCCAGTCTACTACTTTGATGTGTACTACACCATGAGCCATGAGACACGTACATACAAACGCACTACATACAGTCAATAGACATTAACAAACGTTTACCCACCTATGGTGAACAGATGAAGCTTCAGTTCATGATTGGACGGGTCTACAAAGCTTCTCCAAACCTTTTCTAGATACGTTACGTCAATCAGACGCTTTCTTCTTCTCCAAAACTTACTTTCCAGCACCACGAATCAGAAGGGCGGCAAATTCCCAAGAGAACGAAAAGCCGCCATGTAACGTCGTTGTATACCGGTAACGGTCGTTCAAAATTGGTCACGTGACGTATGTGCGCTATTTAGGATCATAGGCTCTGAAGACGGTGAGCATGGCTGCTATCAGGGGGTTTTCTTTGGCGAATATTTCAAAGATTCGCATTGCTTTTTCCACCTTCGACAGCAGGGTGGCATCTGCAAGGTATAAGATATATAAGGACAAGTTTCCATTTCTAAACACTGAAAAATTGTCTCACTTGTGCACCTACAACGGTGAAAGGATCTGTGTATGCAGATGTAGACTAGTTAGACCTCCTCCTTCAATCAAAACAGTCTGGGTACAGACTAATACGACACAACTCCTCTCTTCCAGACACCTTGAGGGCACCTAGTCTCACAAGCCACACCCATCACTTGCGAGACTAGAAGGTACCCTGATAAGAGAGGCGTTCTCACATAGAGACATGTGTTCAACATCATTGCAGCCACACTTCTGTGTATGTTCCACCATGTTGAGAGGCAAGTGGATAGGAAAATTGTATGGCAAGGCTCGTCACACCCCACTCCCGTCGAAAATGCAACTTTGGTATCTGCTTTGGCTGGGTCCCTAGCAAGTCAGCCTTAAGTACTCGAACTTGGCTACCGACTTGTTGCTAGAGCACGGCAGGCTATTTGCCAGGTCATTATATGTTCTTTCTCAATGAGCCCAAGGTCTGACTGTTAGGTTGGGAGCATGTTTAATAACTGAGCCTACACCTCATGACACTCCGCCCCTTCATTTTCTGTTTTTTCTGGGCTTCTGAGAATGAGGTTAGGCATGCGTAGACTGCTTTAGTATCATGCACAGCTACAGAATTTATGTCTATGTTTTGTTGGTACTATTGTAGGAAGTTCTTTGTGGTGTCTTGTGTCACATGCTGCATTCATGAAATCGTATTGTAATGAGGGTAGTTGACTGTTGTATACTGCAAGAACTGTGCATGCTAGGCACGTGATGCAAAGTTTTGCCAACTGCTGTTGTATAGTAGGCTAGCATGATTGTAGTCTCATACCCAGACCCTCTCGCATGTGCAAGAAAGATGGTCTGGTGTTCTGAGCGACTTTTCTTGTCACATGGGGCGGGGTAGCTCCCCGATCTGAGAGCTTGAATCAGATTCTAGAATGCATAATTATATGTGCATGACATAAGCGATCGTATTTTGAACCGAATTGGAGGTAGAAAAAACTCACCTCGCAGCTCATTCTCAGCTTTCCCAAGAGGCCTTATCAAGCTTTTGTAAACCATACCGTGCAGCAGTCTAAGTCATCAGAAAACTCGAGTCCCGGATGTAAAATGTAAATATGACATTCTTTACGCCGTAGACCCCTGCCCCATGTGACAAGAAATGTTGCTCAGAACACCAGACCTTCTTTCCGCTTTTCAGGAGGGTCTGGGGACGAGACTACCTCCAAAGGGTTGAAGGGGGGTCTGGGTACGAGACTAGCTAGCATGTTGACTCAGTATGCATGGCAACATGAGGTAATTTATGCACCCCTTGACTTAACCTTGTATCCAGACACTTAACCTTGTACTCAGGCTGTTCTGGATACAAGGCTAGAAGGTCATGATATTGATTGGCTCATATGCTCTTTACGAGGCTAAACGAGTAACAATGAAGCTACTGACTGCCTTGTTAAACTGCTACAATTGATGTCTCTAAAGTTGAATAGACAAGGTTCAGCAAGCTATAGTAGTCTTACGTTACATGGAATACATAATTAGGAGGACCACTCAACACTTCAAACACAGTAATATAACATGGAAGGATATTTGCTTTCCAATTCATAATACATGTAGCACTATAATTTCATCATATTACCTCTAATTTCAGGGACTTCCTTCGAAGGGTATCTTCCTCCAAGCTGCGTGAGACAAACCCCAAGTGCAAGATCACATCTGTTATTACGTGTGACTACTCTGCACCCACAGTGGATGTCACATTCAGTGCGTTGCATAGAGAGAGGGGAATTGTGCACAAAGAGTGTATATCAAGGTTTCATATAGAACCCTGGGAGTCCTGGAAAACCATCCCTACCCCCCACCGAATCTCGCTAATAGGCAACATACCTTATAGGAACATTGGCTTCAGAACCAACCTCAGAGATAATAAAAAAAATTTGCTAGGGCATACCCCCCACACCTCCCTCCTAGTAATGCAATTTAACGAAACAATCAACTGTGCAGGAGGCTGCTGGCATAGTAAATGTATAGCTTTAATATCTCCAAAACCGTAACTGACACCTCAAACAAGTTACAGTCCAACAGAAATGTATTATTCGGAGACAAAAAAGCTTCTGTTTACAAACATCCAACGACCTGGCCTGATGGGTCAATGTTTCCCCCTACCTCACAACTTAAATCCTATATAGAACTCCTCTGATGAAGACACCTTGGGAAACATGCTATGATTAGCAAGGTGTCCTGGGTATGAAGAGGGTTCCACCATGTTAAGGTTGCGTTGAGCCACTCCTATCTTCAGGGGCTTGATGTACCTCTGTGGTTTTCCACAATAGAACCACAGATATTATCTGTTGTGATGCTCTAGTATAGAGGCCTACATTTATAGTCATCTCCACCTTGCACACTTTACATACTAGTTAGCAAAGCATCTCCATAGCTTAATGTTGTTTCACTGCAGTGAAGTGGGAGTGGGTGTAACTGCAAACAGATCACTTATCAACAACAAATTACGTTGGCATCTCCAGATTTTTAGTGCTTATGGCAGCAGCAAAAAAGGCTGGTAGCAGCAGTTTGTGATTTACTTTTCCTCTCTCTCTTTAATTCTAGGTGATGGCAGCTCAGTTCATTTCAACACAACTGAAACCAATGTTTTAGAAATGGTTGCTCAGATCAACACAAAAGCTAGAACATTGTAACTCATGATTGTGTACCTTGTGTCATGTTCATTCTGCTATACTGCCTATTCAGTATTCTTCACATAGCTACACTTTCTTCTCAACTGCAAATACTTTGATATAGAATAATGACTCAACCCTTCACAGGACAGATTGAGAGACAACAAGAAATGGCAAATTGTTCTCAGGAATATAGCCAGTGTGTATATAGTGACTCTTTGAAATAATGAAAGGTTGAGAACCAACGTGGCCTAAACCACAAATGTGGAGTTAGCCCCCCCTAACATGGGAATACTCTTAAAATGCATTTCAGAAGCATTAAGATTTTCACATTTCTGACCACATGTTCATATGCATTTTTGCACAATTTGTGCAATTTCCAGTACTTGATTTTGGGTTGGTCCACTCTTGGTTCTCAGCCCTTCAATTGTTCCTAGATCATAAGCAAAAACACTATAAATATAAAAGACTGTTCCAACACTTAACTCTGCCATCTATACGTCACTCCTGGTGATGAACACTTATCATGGAGCCATAGTTCTTCTGCTGTTGTATTATGTATGAAGAGTCAATTTCTGAGTATCTTCCTCACCTGTAGGTCGAGTACTTTCCATGACTTGTTCTCAAGAAGCATTTCAGCAATTGCAAAAATTAATGGTTGTACTTAGTACAAATTCTGCAATGAGTATCATTTGTACAAAGGTAAAATTAGCACCCGCCCACCAGCTTATATATAACAAGCAAAATTGTGATGGGTATTTCTCCATCATGAGGATGCTAAGGATAGTATGTGTGTTGGTGAAAAAGACATTATAAGGTCTCAAACTTCTTTTACCAACTGAGCCACCAGAGTCCTACGCAGCATTGGATTAGGCCATTGATATTATATCCATAGACACGGTTCAATTCTCTCTCTTAGACTTGGCAATTATACCTCTCTCTACACTACAGTACTCTCTGTTCATGTTCATGTCATGTTCGTGTTTCCATGGGATTATAACTGTAGTACTGGTCTGATATACAACAATACATTTGTTATACCATCATGCACGAGTTTGACCAAACATGATACCCCGGCCTGCGGCCGGTCACTCTTTCATATCGCAGATACAGTACATACTCACAAATAAACAGCAGTTGTGTGCAATTGCCATGCACGAGGAGATCACTCTCCACTTTGAGATGTATTTTATTTGCAGAGTTGAATGATGGCGAAAAAAGACATTGAGATCCAGCCAGGATTCGAACCTGGGTCCTCTGAATTCCGGTCAGATGCTCTTACCAACTGAGCCACTGGAGCTCTGGCATTGGAGCAGAGGATAGATGGCATTTATCCATAGACACAGTTCAGTTCTCAGGCTGGATCTTTCTAGGCTAACTCTAACGGCACATACAAAGTGGCTGCTGCTTTTACCCAGCTCGCTGGTGGCAGCAAAAGTACCTCGGTACTAACCATGCAGAGTTAGAGCAACAGCAGTTCACTCTCCACAGTATATAGAAACATTATGTAATAATACCATGCACTGATTTGGCCATAGCTATTAAAACAATTACAACAGATTACTTGAATAACAAGATGGTATTTTCATGTGATACATACAGACAACATGTAAATGTAAGTGGTGAAGTAACGTACAATAGCTAAGCTATGAAACAGACTGGATCTAGAAACACACTCTGCTGTCAACTCGGCTACTGGAAAAGGATAACTCATATTTCTGGGGAAGCTCCAGTTCTTCCACTGTTGTATTGTGTGTGAGAGAGTCAATCAGTTTCTTTGTGCCCTCCTCACCTATAGAATCATCTTGTAAGGACAGTTCTTTCAGTGATTTGTTCTTGAGCAGCATTTCAGCAAATGCAGCTGCTCCTTTGATTCCTATTGGGTTGTCCTGCAGGTTCAATGTATGCAGTGTCTCATTTGTGCACAGAGCACTCGCTAACTGACATGCTCCATCTGAGTCAATGTTGCAATGACATAGATCAAGGTCTACAAGGGTGTGGTTTGTCCTCAATACTGAAACCAGTGAGATGGTATTCTGAAAGGAAAAGTATGAGCCATTCATGTCCAGCCACTCAAGTGTAGTGTTGTGATGGAGTCCAATGATGATCAGTTCGACAGCATCTGGAGGGAGCGCATTATCACCAATGTAAAGCTGCTTGAGATTTGTGAATGACAGCAGCTCACTCAGAGCTTGGCAATCCTCCACACCAACTATTCCAGTCAGCCACAACTGCTCAAGTGAGATTTTATTAGTTGTCAGTGATTTTATCAGTGGAACAGTCACTCCATGTTCAGTGGTAATATTGTTGGACAAATCAAGTATCTTCAAGTGAGGCACATGTGGGATGAGACGGGCAAGCAATGAACAGGATCTGGAGTCTATTTCAGAGTTAATGTCATCACCTAGACTAAATGTTGTAAGTTTCTTTATAATTTGCTTTGGAAGGCTCAATAGATGTTTCACTCCTTCAGATGTGATATCATTCTGGTTCAAATCTATCTTAGAGATCCCTCCTGTGCAGTGGGTTCCTTCTTCCAGTGCGCCTTGGACTAACATTTCCACTCCCTCATCTCCAATGTGGCTGTTAAAAAGTCCAATATTCCAGGTGCAGTTGCTGTGAGACACACAGTAGCCTAAGACAAAGCAGTCAAAAGGAGTCACTACATCAAACTCTTTATGAAGCTGAACATTAGATGACCCTAGCAACTTAGCAGTGACATCACTGTCCCGTGCTTCAAACAACCAGTGCAGAGCATCTAAGGTGACACAAGACGCAACACTAGCTGAGTCATCACCAAATTTCTCTGTCTCTACACACAGTGCATTCAGCACTTCATTTGGATAACCATTAAACTGCTTTACTCCAGATAGAAACCATAGTACTGTCTGAAAGTGAATGCTCCACTGTTGGTTATGAAGGTATGAATGCAGCTGTGTTGTGACTTCTGTGTATTTCCTAAAATGTTCCACCTGTTTCTCCACTGGCTGTTGTGAGACGTGAAATGCAGCCAGATACTCTTGTACTGTCAAGTGCAGGAAGTTGTAAGTAACTGCAGCCCCTTCATCTGCATATAGCTCTGGGGAACAAGTCATCAGACCCAGGGTTTCAAAGTCTTCAGGGAGGTCAGTAAAAATGACCTGCTGCCCACTAAGGATTCCTTCATATGCTATTCTGCCCAGTTCACACAGCTGTTGGTAGACATCTTGGGGCAAGTCACTGAAACTGTGTAGCCTCCACCTCCTCTTCTTGCCATGCACTGGGTGGTCTAACAGGTGGCACAGAAGGAGACTACGAATTAGAGAAGAATAAAGCTCTGTCATAGTCTTGGGGACTAGGCTCTCATCTTTCCTGCTGTTTCGATAGACTTCAACCACAATGGCACAGTTGAGGGGGATGTACATTAAACTACCAATGTGAGGGTAACACGAGATGTACCTCTTCAAGCCAGCTAGCAGTGAGGGGTCATCAGGGGTGGCACTCTCTAAATAGGACTGAATGTTGTCTTTAGTGAATCCCAGGACCTCAATATGCTGGGATATGTGTCTCTTACATTGCCAGTGGAGGAACTCACTTGCCCAGGGGCGGCTGGTGATGAGGACTGTGGCCTCTGGCAACTCCCTCCCTGTGATAACATCCAGGAAAATAGAATCTCCAGTACGCCATTTGTCTGGGAGTTCATCATATCCATCAAACAGAAGAAAGACCCCTTTCCCCCCTGTTCTTTGGATCTCCTCAACTACTGCTTGCTGAATCTGGTGGTCATGGTATCGGAAGAGATTGGAAATGTTATTTGCAGCTTGTACACTCTTGTCTCGAAGCCTTAGAAGGACAACCAGCTGGTACTGCTGAAGCAACTTTCCCTTCCCCCACTTGCAGCACAGTTTCCAAGCTAAGGTAGACTTTCCCACACCTGGTGCTCCCTCCACAAGTATACACTTTGGTTGTGATCCATCTGGTAGCTGGGCAATTTGGTTAATGTACATTACTCGCTTTGACTTATTGATTTCATTGATATTTCCATGAATTTTGGCTCTTGTAAACCTATCTATCTCACGTTTTGTGATATCCTCCTTTTCAATGAGGGCAAGGTTGATAAATTTCTTAGATTTTACTTGTGGCCATTTGTCATGTATTGGTAGTTTCTCTCGTGTATAGACAGACTTGAGATAAGAGGCATAGGTATCAACTGCAGAAGATTGCCCACCTGAGTTGTAAGGAGTGGTAGACTGTGTGAAATGTACATGCTGATGTTCCACTGATGTTTGGTGATCTGGTTGGAAGTCAGATGGCTTCATGGTGTGTTCCAATGGATGCTGGGGTTCTAAAACATCTGTTCTAGGTCGTTTAGCTGGTGGAGGAGGTGGACAAAAGTTGGATGGTGAGCGTTGTGGGTGTGGACTCGATACAGATAATGACTGAGAGCTGGATCGTACACTGGTTGTACCAGTACACAGTTCTGACAGCTCACGTTGAGTATCCTCTAGCCTTGTTGCCAGGTGCTGCAGTGATGGCTCGTTCTGAAGAACATCAAGGAACTCTCTGAACTTGGTGGCCGGACTCGCTACAATCTGGTCTTCAACTGCTGATAGAAGGCTCACAATTTTTACTCGCTCTTCAATGGCTTGTTTCTGAGCCTCTGTTCGTAAGTCTGGTCCAATCAGCTCCTTTGAATACAACTGAACTGCCAGCCGCCCAGGCTCTGTGATCCCATCAACTAGGATAGAAAAACATTTGCGAAAGGCACGAGACTCAGTCACTTCACGGTTTAATCTAGGGCTGGGCAACTCACGTTGTAACACTGTCGAGCTCGAACGGGACAGTGTTGGTTCAAGTAGTTTACGAACAGGTTTGGAGAACATGGTACATCGCAGTACTAACACTCTCGGGTAGTGGATAAGTGAAAGGCTAGGGCTGGAGGCGTCCCTCGATCTTTTACACATTGCGTAATTTTGTCTGTGTATTATGTAACAACTTGGCAACCACGGCCACCTAGCTATCTAGTGTCAGTCTTACCGCCCACAAAGTCATGACCTCTATTTTACATCTAATGAACCATGATGTTGAATCATACATTGTATGAAATGCAATAGTGTATAGCCGTGTTGTTCCTTTATATCTAAATAGCTATGGCCATCATGCCCTGTCTTGAGCCATGGTTTGTTCAGGTGGCAGTTTGCCATGCTTTCTCCTCAGAGAGTTCAGTGTCTCTACTGGGAACTCTTCAGCATGGGCCTCCATATACTTTAGCACATACTCGTCTGCATCTGTGATGATAAACTTGTGCTTGAAGACTTCAACCCTTGCTCCAATAGCAAAGTCTTGAGGTCTGTAGAACTCTGGTTTGTCTGGGGAGCTACCTGGTTTGGCTACACGAGTCCGCTCAAGAAACTTGCCTCCAAGGATCCCAGCATTTCTGAGAGTGTGTGTGGATGTGTGTGGATTGCGTATGTACCATTGATTATGTGTGTGTGTGTGTGTGTGTACACGTGTGTATTACAATGTATGTACTGCCTATAATCACATATATATACCGGTGTAGATCATAGACTCAAAACGTTTTGGTATCAAGCAAGAGGGACGAGCAAGGATATAATTCAGAGGCTTGATGTTATTTACTAGTTAGGCATTATGAATATTGATGAGAGAGTGAGAATCATTTGGAGGCCTCTAGGCAACTGCTTATGTAGCTTGTCTTCCACTCCTCTGCCAGGGATCCAAGTGGCTTAATGGTAAGAGCGTCTGACTAGTATTCAGAAGGTCTTGGGTTTGAATCCAAGCTGGATCCTGGAATTTTTTCTGTGGATTTATTTCTCGCTCTCTCAGTACAAAAAAAAAATCAATAAGGACTATATTCCCTCTAGATAGATGAGTAGTAAAACAGCTTGAGATATACCCATACAGTGTACTGCCCTCAATGGTGCTACAGAGATATGCAAGGGTGGAGGGTGGAGGGTGGAGGGTGGATGGAAGAGGGTGGAGGGTGGAGGGTCCCACAATGACCGACTTGCCTAGTCTGGACTAATGTAATAGTAGAACATAGTAGTGTAGTCCTAACTGCTGCAGACATCTCAATTTAATGTGCAGCATTTTTGACCTGTGTGGTCTTCATCAACCTTGAGAGAGCTGCAACAGCTTGGAGTAGGTCATAGAAATCATTCTGGTCGTATAGTCTCACCTTTGTGGTGGCTCAAAGATGGTCATCATGTCATCCGTGAGGCGGTAGGAGATGATAAACTTCCTGTTCTTGTCTTCAGGTCGAGAAGAATCCTACATAAGATTGAACATTCTGCAATCACAGCTACATGTATATAGGGAACACTAGAATTTGACTGGTTGAGTAACTGTAGATCTTAGTGCTGTATGATCAACCTCAATTCACAGGCTCATTTGGGACTACAATCCTTAACCATGGTACCTTAATGTACGCAACTGAGGCTCTTGGAGACATGCGTACAGTCATGTATACACTGTAATACTAACGCACCATGATGGCAGCAAAGCGGAGTATCTTGCCATCGTTCTCCAGCATCTTGATAAAGTCCTTCTTGGGTGGTTGAGGAATGAGGGAAAGACACGACTGCTTGCTGTCCTCCAGAGACCCAAACCCATTGTAGGGAGGCAGCTCCTGAGGGGTTGGGAAAACAGATTGAAGTTATTGTACGTCCAAAGGTACATGTATATAACAATACATACACTGTACACCAACATGATAAGGCTGATCTTTGGAAGGGAGCTAAGACTAGCTAGGTAAGCCATACAGCTAAAGGCTATGTTTCACAGAGTAAAGGTGAAGTGGCTGTTGGTTTACTTCATAAAGACATGTTTGATGTTATGAGGCAAAATAGTGGAAAGTGGAAATACGGCAGTCTCCCGGATTGAACACATGGCTCCTGGATTGAGCTGTCACTGAGTCATGACTACTGGACAACCACCAGCCCTCACAATCCTCTACGCTTTCATACTCCAAGAGGAGCAACTGCATGAGGCCTAGGAGCTAATTCAACCACTATACAACATTATATAGCAGGTACATGTACGTATACAGACTGATGTATTACAAGATTACTGCTGTGGTATTACTGACTTGTTTGACTGGTGGTGGGGGAGGTTGGGACACTTGCATGGGAGTAAAGTCTTCAATACCAAAGTTGTGATGGTAGAACTCCTGTGTAAAGTTGTCACAATCGTAGCTGTACATATGGCAGGAGAGAGAGGAAGAAAATTTGTTGTGATAATTATTGTATGTTATATTTACTTCAATGAGCTCTTTCTCTACACAGTGGATTAGAGAAAGATACATGTACCATTACTGTATAGAACAAAGGTGGTCTTACATGAAGAACCGTCTTCCCATAATGTTGACCGTTTTTCCGATCATTAAGTCCTTTGGAGAGAACCACTCCTTCACCTCGTTCTTTGACACCTCCATCACACAGGAAGGAAAGTTGGCTAGTGGGGGAGGAGATGAAGGAGGGGAGGAGGGGGGAGGAGGGGGGAGGGAGGAGGGGGAGGTAGAAGAGATGATACTGGTGAACACAAGCAATAAAACCTGGGGTAGCTAGCCGCACATGTACACACTAAAAGTGTATTGAAAACATGGTTGTTTCTCACATGGGGTGTCCTGAGGGTTCTTGGGCAGTTTCTGTCGGCAGACGAGCACAGGGAAGGGGTCCCGACCATCATTGGGTTCATGCACCTCCCGGATCTCCACTGTGTCATCCACCAGATAGTAGTGGATGATCTGTGTGTGTGTGGGGGGGGGGGGGGGGGGGGGTGGTGGGGAGGGGGGGAGGGTATGTACGTAGTTGGACACCCCTTCTTACTGTGTCTGCTCATGTAACACAATCAAAACACAATTCAAACTCACGTAGGGTCTCATTTCTCCGAACATATTGTCTCTGTCGTCCCAGACGCAGGAGAACATGAGCACATGTCTGTCCAGCTCCAGGAACTGTCGCAGCTTGTCGTAGGTGGAGGGGGTGGAGTAGGTGTGCTGGGGCTGACGGCGGGACTCTGTGTAGGGGTCCGTTGGCCTCTCCCCACTGGGGTTCAGCTCTATACCTTCACTGCACATAAACTCCTATTTGTATACATGTGTGTGTGTGTGTGTGTGGTGTGTGTGTGTGTAGTGTGTGTGTGTGTGTGTGTGTGTGTGTGTGTCACACTTTTACCCTCACACTCCACCCCCACACCTCCACCCATCACACACCTTCACCTCACACACCTTCACCTCCACACCTCCACCCACTCACCATTGTCCACTTGTCGCAGTTGTAGATGTGGAAAACTTTTCCATAGATGGTAATGTTGATGCCCAAGTTGAGGTCCTTCCAGTGCCAGAACTCTCCCAGGTCATTCTTAGGGAGCTGCTGACGTTTGATCAGCTTGCCTTGTGGAATACCACTGTTAGGTGGAGCGGAGGGGAGGAGGAAGGGGAGTGTGTGTGTGTGTGTGTGTGTGTGTGTGTGGGAGGGGGGAGGAGGAAGAAGGGAGAGGAGGAAGAGAGAAGGGAGGGTGGAAGAAGGGAGGGAGGGAGGGAGGGCACAAGAGAAAGGAGGGGAGGGATGGAGAGAGGGAAGGAGTAATGAAGGGTGAAACAGAGAAGAAAGGAGAGAAGGGAAGGAGAAGGGAGGGGAGGAGGGAGGAAGGAAGGAGGGGAAACGGGGGTAGGGAGAGGGGGAAAAAGGGTGGAGGGAGGAGGAGGGAGAAAAGTAAACAAAGGAGAAGAAGGAGGTAGAAAGAAGGACAGAAAATCTCAACCACCATGACATAGCTCATGGCAGACACTGCAACAATCCCTGCTGTTTCTTCCTGTGACACACCCACCTGTTCTCCAGGACTGGTTCCACGACAGAGATGGAGTCGTCCTCCAGGTAGTAGTAGATCTTCACATCCCGGATACGATAATACTCATTGGGAGACTCATGCACTGTCTGCTTGAAGTAGGCATCAAATCGCAGCACCTGCAGGAGAAGAGGAGGCTAGTCACCTGTCTAGCTGTTTCTCATGTAGACCCCATAGTTGTTGTTTTCAGTACCAAAGCAACACCCTGTTTGACTATAGTAGTAGTGATAAAGCTGGAACCTGCCTGGGCTCCCCACACAATAGTTACACTCTGGTGTGAAGGTCTGGAAATGAGATCCATATCTGCATGGTACCACTACCAACAACATCATTCCAGACCTCCCCCGCCTCCAGTTGTTAAGGTATGTACTTCTGCAAGTGATCAAAACCAAACTATACATGACTACACGTACCATCTAGACATTGGAGTGCTTCTACATGTGTTCAGAAAATGATGCATCTCCCTGAGCTCAAACATTTCCTGCTATACTAGTTTCCAAATGGGTGGGGCCGACCACTTCTGGAGGGCAACAGCATGATTGAGAGGCAGCCGACCTTTTGCACATCCAGGCTCCTTCTTGTTAGTGTTACTTTAGGTAACTTTAACTAAATACGTTTTAGGAAGGCCTTTTAAGATGTAGTTACAACTAATATTTTGTTGCTAAACTGGTAACTAAAACATCCAAGAACATCCAAGAAGAAACCATAACTAAAACAAAAAACTACCTTTTTCTACTGATTACTATAACAAAATACCTTTTAGTAAGGCATTTGGAGTTTTAGTAATTGAAACTATAACTAACTTTAAAAATTGTAAAACCGGGAAACTATAACTAAACTAAACCAAATCTAAATCCAAATACTAATTATAACTAAACTGAAAGCATAAACTCTATACTAAAACAACACTACTTCTTGTATTTCTCACTTGTTGACAATTAACCAAAGTAAAGCTGTAGTACTGCAAGTGGTCAAAAACTGATGGCAGGGGAGAAGGGTCCACAAGTTTGTACACATGACAGTTTCCTGTCGAATTAACATTAGGGATAGGCCATTATGCTTGTAAAGTGCTTTTGGAAGTCAATGCCTGATATACAAAGCCACACGTCATTAAAACTATCTAGACAACATCACATGCATGTATTCAAATCATACCTTTTTATCAAAGGCCACATGTGCAGGGACAAACTCGACCGGAGCTGGTTTGGTGGGGTTACCATAGGTGAGGGTAGGTCTTGTGTTGGCCAGCTCATCTAGCTCGGCCTCAGTGAGCTGGTTAACAGGCAGGGGGTCACCCCCCACCCCCAGCTGTGGCCTGCTGGGAAGGGCGTAGCCATTCTTGTAGGAGAGGGTTTGGGAGACATGGAAACGTGCTTTCTGTGGAAGAAATGACAACGGTACATGTACGTATGCTGTGTACACTGTTAGCAAAGTCTGTGATAGTTTCTCTGGTTCTCCTGCCCCTGACTTTCCTTTGATGTGGTTAATATTTCAGTGGTACAGTTTCTAAAATTTCTTTATCTTCCTCCTCCAGATCTGCATTAATTTTTCACACAAATAGAAGTGCATGCAATGGAATTTTGAAATGCGTGTACGAGTCGCAAAGAGAGCAATATATTGAGCAATTAGTGATTATAACGTGATGAGCAGCTAGTTCTGAGCCTAACTCTAGACTAATTGTTCATTTCTAATAAAGATTCGGGATGCAGTCCTCTTACCTCTAATCAACAGTATTGTGTAAGCATGAGTATTTCACACAAAAGGCTTATTTCATAAACTTTGCACCGCATATAAATATTCCCCATAAAAATTTACCCTTTAAATAGTAGCTGATCAACAATTGTTGAAGTTAGCAAAAACCTACCATTTACAAATACTGTCTCCCACAGTAGCTTACAAATATTATGCTATTCTACATATTTTCACATGTAGCAGTTCATTGTACACACAGCTACTGTCCCTGTATATATTATGTACTTACATGGATACTCCATTTCATTATCTCACAGTGGCACGGATGAATGCTTGCTCATTTTCACCTAGTAATGAGTAAACTAGGAAAAATTTCACCCCATACGAGCATCTTAGCCATCAAATTTCTCACATCCTGAAATAGCAGGTTTTATGATGCGTCCAGGCCACGAGGAAGGAGGAAAAAGTTGACCAGGAGCTAGTTTTCTTCCTCTACAGCTATTCTATGGAGGTAGCACAGGTAGCAAACATTCCCATGTCTATATTATAGTGGGCATGTGTTCCCTATGAAAAACACAGTAATGTAACATCAATTACCGTATTTCCTCCCGCGGGTACTATTAATTTCAGACCATACTTACCCGCGGGTACAATTAACTTCAGCCTAGTCGGGCGTGCGCTCCAGTCGCACATGCACCATCGAAATGCACACAACTGACATCTTCGTACGGCACAAATGCTAGGTACGTACAGTGCAGTACAGTGCGTGAGTACAGACCAGATAGAAAAGCGATCTGAGTCGTCCAAGTCGTCCTCGTTGCCAGCAATGAGTGTGGCTGTGTAACTGTGCGGGAACTATTCGAGGACGGGGTTAATTCAAGGGCGGGAAGAAATCAAGGAAATACGGTATCTTCATGAAATGGGAGGTACACTCTCAAGAGTATGTCAACTACCGGTATTATGCAGAGCCAGATCAAGGTTTGGGTTTGGGCCCAGAACAACCATCTTGTAAAGCGGTCAAGAGTAATATACATGATTGTAAGTACCCCAAAGCTGTATACTGGAAAACATCACAAGTCTATTTCCGTCTGTATATTGTTACAAACCAGTGGCGTAGCCAGTAGAAACAAGTTACCTGGGCACATTTAAGCAGCGCCAAAGGATGTGGTGACAAGTTTGATTACGTATCATCCCAAATCACACTTGGAGCGCCGTAAGTCAGTTAGATTTGCTGACAAGAGTCTCCCTCCCTCCCTCCCTGACGAGTGTAGGCAGGAGTGCTCTACTGTTCAATCCTTCCGTTACAACTACTACACAAGCTTCTATTTCTCGTGAGACTTGCAGTACGACTGTTACATGATTTGTAGTACAAAATAAACACCTTTAATACCAACATGTGCAAGGCTTCCCCATTGACCCCTATCAATTTACATGTGTTGGACACATCATAAAACATGGAATGTGAGAAATTTGATGACTGAGGGATGCAATTTGCCCTAGTCTACTGATTACTAGGTGAACACGAGCAAGCATTCATCCAGTGTATTGTGAATAACAATGGAGTATCCATGCATGTACGCATATACACACACGGACAGTAGCCTCATTCCCAGGCCCCTGCCCAGCTTTCTGTACTGCAACTGACAGAAAGTGGGTGGGGCCTGGTAACGAGGCTACACAGACTGTAGTTGTGTGTACAATAAGTTGCTACATGTGAAAACATACTATCAAGTGTAGCCTCGTTCCCAGGCCCCCGTTTACGTTCACAATAATGATGTCAGGTGGACGCGAGGTGGATGTAGGGGGGGAGGGCCCAACTGCCAAAACAACGCACTGGATCATCCGTTCGAGCGCCCTATCACAGTTTTGGACTCCAGACATTAGTGTGATCAATTACTCGTCTTGACCAGTAAGAAACTCGCTCTCAAGTTTAGTATATCAGCCCCTCCCTCCCCACATCCACCTTGCCTTCCCCGTTTTACGCTGGTCTTCCGCTCCCGTGTATTATTGTGAACGCAAACGCACAATTTCTCTCCATAGACTGTAACAGTTTGGATCCAGTATATTCCTGAGACACATAACACCATTCTCTCACCAAATGTTCAACTGAGGAATAGCACTTTATCAAATACATGTACCACACACACACACACAATGACTTTTCTCACACAAATACACATGTATGTATGTACCAGTGGACTTGCCCTAGGGGTGGAACTCAAGAAGCTCACAGACATGTACAATAGAAACAACAATGTAAGGGTGTGGTCAACAAACAATGGCTGCATCGTGAGCTACCTACCTTCACCAGCTTCATATGACAAACAGACGCAAACTAAGTAAACTCGACCAAGCCGGCCCCAGACTCCCTTAGCAATTTGTGGTCAAAGAAGCCCGGCCCAATAGGTCACTGTTATTCCTCCCTAACTTAAAATTCTGTATGAAACTCTGCTTTGTATTATCAGGGAGGCGCATTCCGTGGCTCAATAAGTCGTTAGTAATGTAATGAACTGTATTGATGCCACAAGTCACAATGAAACTCCACATAGGTGTTACAAGCCATGTAGAAGCTACGCATTGATGCCACAAGTCACAATGAAAGTGCACGTTACTAAATCATGTGGAAAACCCATACTAGCACTGCAGAAAATCAATATCAGCACAAGTCAAGGGCTACATTCGGTTGAAGGATGTACATGCACATAAAATATGGTTCACACGTATAATAGCTATACTTGAAGAAATAAAAGACCTTGTACGTTGCATTTGACATTGCTATTAGGGTTGCACACTCCTAACAATACAAACGGTAACAAACTCATGATATTTTCAGCATAGCTTAGTGATATCTTGTTAATCTCAGTAACACACCCTCCCACCAGGTGCATCATCACCAGCAGTTACAGGCTTTGGGACAATGGTACAGCATTTGGCATGCAAGATGAGGGGCATGCTCATGAATTACTATTTTTAGATCTTGTTGCAGTTTTTAAGTTCAAGTGGCTACTAAGTAATTGTTGGTTTTGGGTGGACCCAAAGTCCCCGAGTGCCCTTCATATAGGCCAAGTGAGAGCACTGCCTCAAGCCAGTCCATCTCTCACCATCCAAAACTTTTCTGGAGGGTGAGAGATGGGCTGGCTTGATAGACTAAGAGAGTACATGCCCTTCATATAGGCCTAGCGAGAATGCTGCCTCACTCACACTGGGTCTGGTAGCTGATAATTTGCTAAGACAAGTAACCAACAAGAGATAAACAATTTTCATCCTACCAACACATAAACGCTGACAGCCATCCTGGAAGAGAAGATTAATCAACTGTGACATCATTTCCTAATGTACCATACTCTTTGTCATTCATACATTCTGCTGAGGCGGATCACATCTTGAAAGGAGAGGTCGGCTAGAGTATCTTTCCTCCTTTATATGGTAGAGCCATGGTACAACATTGTAGGTTACGGTAGAGTGTAGTCGAGTATGTTAGAGTATGGTTAAGTGTCTTCACACATGCTTTGGTACATTTCTGTGTATCATTGTGAACACAAAGTGAAGAGTAAGCGATGGGGGCCTAGAACGATGCTACCAAATGGAGAAAAAACACTATCACGTAAATGAAGTTCGGTCGTGGATGGGGTGCAGATGTAAGGAGGCATGGGGCCCCACCTTTAACACAAAAGGCTTCATGGTTTGAGTGCTCCACCACTAGGCAGGATGTCAAATACATGTACACAGGTATCTATATGGCCAGTTTGACCAGTAAGAAACGCAACCTGTAATTTATGTAATTTTAATCTTCGAAATCTTTATCAGATAATTCAACAAACAGTTAAGGTTGAAATGTCCTGGTAATGACAGTATTTACCTCACACCTGTAATAGAAGGCCACTCATAAGGTGAGCCTGGGGGCAGTTTAGCCTCAGGTTATGACTCTCAATCCCAGTCTACTACTTTGATGTGTACTACACCATGAGCCATGAGACACGTACATACAAACGCACTACATACAGTCAATAGACATTAACAAACGTTTACCCACCTATGGTGAACAGATGAAGCTTCAGTTCATGATTGGACGGGTCTACAAAGCTTCTCCAAACCTTTTCTAGATACGTTACGTCAATCAGACGCTTTCTTCTTCTCCAAAACTTACTTTCCAGCACCACGAATCAGAAGGGCGGCAAATTCCCAAGAGAACGAAAAGCCGCCATGTAACGTCGTTGTATACCGGTAACGGTCGTTCAAAATTGGTCACGTGACGTATGTGCGCTATTTAGGATCATAGGCTCTGAAGACGGTGAGCATGGCTGCTATCAGGGGGTTTTCTTTGGCGAATATTT
This sequence comes from Agelas oroides, assembly GCA_949130485.1. Classification (NCBI taxonomy): domain Eukaryota; kingdom Metazoa; phylum Porifera; class Demospongiae; order Agelasida; family Agelasidae; genus Agelas; species Agelas oroides. The sequence continues at coordinate 975,828 of OX422186.1, forward strand.
CAAAGATTCGCATTGCTTTTTCCACCTTCGACAGCAGGGTGGCATCTGCAAGGTATAAGATATATAAGGACAAGTTTCCATTTCTAAACACTGAAAAATTGTCTCACTTGTGCACCTACAACGGTGAAAGGATCTGTGTATGCAGATGTAGACTAGTTAGACCTCCTCCTTCAATCAAAACAGTCTGGGTACAGACTAATACGACACAACTCCTCTCTTCCAGACACCTTGAGGGCACCTAGTCTCACAAGCCACACCCATCACTTGCGAGACTAGAAGGTACCCTGATAAGAGAGGCGTTCTCACATAGAGACATGTGTTCAACATCATTGCAGCCACACTTCTGTGTATGTTCCACCATGTTGAGAGGCAAGTGGATAGGAAAATTGTATGGCAAGGCTCGTCACACCCCACTCCCGTCGAAAATGCAACTTTGGTATCTGCTTTGGCTGGGTCCCTAGCAAGTCAGCCTTAAGTACTCGAACTTGGCTACCGACTTGTTGCTAGAGCACGGCAGGCTATTTGCCAGGTCATTATATGTTCTTTCTCAATGAGCCCAAGGTCTGACTGTTAGGTTGGGAGCATGTTTAATAACTGAGCCTACACCTCATGACACTCCGCCCCTTCATTTTCTGTTTTTTCTGGGCTTCTGAGAATGAGGTTAGGCATGCGTAGACTGCTTTAGTATCATGCACAGCTACAGAATTTATGTCTATGTTTTGTTGGTACTATTGTAGGAAGTTCTTTGTGGTGTCTTGTGTCACATGCTGCATTCATGAAATCGTATTGTAATGAGGGTAGTTGACTGTTGTATACTGCAAGAACTGTGCATGCTAGGCACGTGATGCAAAGTTTTGCCAACTGCTGTTGTATAGTAGGCTAGCATGATTGTAGTCTCATACCCAGACCCTCTCGCATGTGCAAGAAAGATGGTCTGGTGTTCTGAGCGACTTTTCTTGTCACATGGGGCGGGGTAGCTCCCCGATCTGAGAGCTTGAATCAGATTCTAGAATGCATAATTATATGTGCATGACATAAGCGATCGTATTTTGAACCGAATTGGAGGTAGAAAAAACTCACCTCGCAGCTCATTCTCAGCTTTCCCAAGAGGCCTTATCAAGCTTTTGTAAACCATACCGTGCAGCAGTCTAAGTCATCAGAAAACTCGAGTCCCGGATGTAAAATGTAAATATGACATTCTTTACGCCGTAGACCCCTGCCCCATGTGACAAGAAATGTTGCTCAGAACACCAGACCTTCTTTCCGCTTTTCAGGAGGGTCTGGGGACGAGACTACCTCCAAAGGGTTGAAGGGGGGTCTGGGTACGAGACTAGCTAGCATGTTGACTCAGTATGCATGGCAACATGAGGTAATTTATGCACCCCTTGACTTAACCTTGTATCCAGACACTTAACCTTGTACTCAGGCTGTTCTGGATACAAGGCTAGAAGGTCATGATATTGATTGGCTCATATGCTCTTTACGAGGCTAAACGAGTAACAATGAAGCTACTGACTGCCTTGTTAAACTGCTACAATTGATGTCTCTAAAGTTGAATAGACAAGGTTCAGCAAGCTATAGTAGTCTTACGTTACATGGAATACATAATTAGGAGGACCACTCAACACTTCAAACACAGTAATATAACATGGAAGGATATTTGCTTTCCAATTCATAATACATGTAGCACTATAATTTCATCATATTACCTCTAATTTCAGGGACTTCCTTCGAAGGGTATCTTCCTCCAAGCTGCGTGAGACAAACCCCAAGTGCAAGATCACATCTGTTATTACGTGTGACTACTCTGCACCCACAGTGGATGTCACATTCAGTGCGTTGCATAGAGAGAGGGGAATTGTGCACAAAGAGTGTATATCAAGGTTTCATATAGAACCCTGGGAGTCCTGGAAAACCATCCCTACCCCCCACCGAATCTCGCTAATAGGCAACATACCTTATAGGAACATTGGCTTCAGAACCAACCTCAGAGATAATAAAAAAAATTTGCTAGGGCATACCCCCCACACCTCCCTCCTAGTAATGCAATTTAACGAAACAATCAACTGTGCAGGAGGCTGCTGGCATAGTAAATGTATAGCTTTAATATCTCCAAAACCGTAACTGACACCTCAAACAAGTTACAGTCCAACAGAAATGTATTATTCGGAGACAAAAAAGCTTCTGTTTACAAACATCCAACGACCTGGCCTGATGGGTCAATGTTTCCCCCTACCTCACAACTTAAATCCTATATAGAACTCCTCTGATGAAGACACCTTGGGAAACATGCTATGATTAGCAAGGTGTCCTGGGTATGAAGAGGGTTCCACCATGTTAAGGTTGCGTTGAGCCACTCCTATCTTCAGGGGCTTGATGTACCTCTGTGGTTTTCCACAATAGAACCACAGATATTATCTGTTGTGATGCTCTAGTATAGAGGCCTACATTTATAGTCATCTCCACCTTGCACACTTTACATACTAGTTAGCAAAGCATCTCCATAGCTTAATGTTGTTTCACTGCAGTGAAGTGGGAGTGGGTGTAACTGCAAACAGATCACTTATCAACAACAAATTACGTTGGCATCTCCAGATTTTTAGTGCTTATGGCAGCAGCAAAAAAGGCTGGTAGCAGCAGTTTGTGATTTACTTTTCCTCTCTCTCTTTAATTCTAGGTGATGGCAGCTCAGTTCATTTCAACACAACTGAAACCAATGTTTTAGAAATGGTTGCTCAGATCAACACAAAAGCTAGAACATTGTAACTCATGATTGTGTACCTTGTGTCATGTTCATTCTGCTATACTGCCTATTCAGTATTCTTCACATAGCTACACTTTCTTCTCAACTGCAAATACTTTGATATAGAATAATGACTCAACCCTTCACAGGACAGATTGAGAGACAACAAGAAATGGCAAATTGTTCTCAGGAATATAGCCAGTGTGTATATAGTGACTCTTTGAAATAATGAAAGGTTGAGAACCAACGTGGCCTAAACCACAAATGTGGAGTTAGCCCCCCCTAACATGGGAATACTCTTAAAATGCATTTCAGAAGCATTAAGATTTTCACATTTCTGACCACATGTTCATATGCATTTTTGCACAATTTGTGCAATTTCCAGTACTTGATTTTGGGTTGGTCCACTCTTGGTTCTCAGCCCTTCAATTGTTCCTAGATCATAAGCAAAAACACTATAAATATAAAAGACTGTTCCAACACTTAACTCTGCCATCTATACGTCACTCCTGGTGATGAACACTTATCATGGAGCCATAGTTCTTCTGCTGTTGTATTATGTATGAAGAGTCAATTTCTGAGTATCTTCCTCACCTGTAGGTCGAGTACTTTCCATGACTTGTTCTCAAGAAGCATTTCAGCAATTGCAAAAATTAATGGTTGTACTTAGTACAAATTCTGCAATGAGTATCATTTGTACAAAGGTAAAATTAGCACCCGCCCACCAGCTTATATATAACAAGCAAAATTGTGATGGGTATTTCTCCATCATGAGGATGCTAAGGATAGTATGTGTGTTGGTGAAAAAGACATTATAAGGTCTCAAACTTCTTTTACCAACTGAGCCACCAGAGTCCTACGCAGCATTGGATTAGGCCATTGATATTATATCCATAGACACGGTTCAATTCTCTCTCTTAGACTTGGCAATTATACCTCTCTCTACACTACAGTACTCTCTGTTCATGTTCATGTCATGTTCGTGTTTCCATGGGATTATAACTGTAGTACTGGTCTGATATACAACAATACATTTGTTATACCATCATGCACGAGTTTGACCAAACATGATACCCCGGCCTGCGGCCGGTCACTCTTTCATATCGCAGATACAGTACATACTCACAAATAAACAGCAGTTGTGTGCAATTGCCATGCACGAGGAGATCACTCTCCACTTTGAGATGTATTTTATTTGCAGAGTTGAATGATGGCGAAAAAAGACATTGAGATCCAGCCAGGATTCGAACCTGGGTCCTCTGAATTCCGGTCAGATGCTCTTACCAACTGAGCCACTGGAGCTCTGGCATTGGAGCAGAGGATAGATGGCATTTATCCATAGACACAGTTCAGTTCTCAGGCTGGATCTTTCTAGGCTAACTCTAACGGCACATACAAAGTGGCTGCTGCTTTTACCCAGCTCGCTGGTGGCAGCAAAAGTACCTCGGTACTAACCATGCAGAGTTAGAGCAACAGCAGTTCACTCTCCACAGTATATAGAAACATTATGTAATAATACCATGCACTGATTTGGCCATAGCTATTAAAACAATTACAACAGATTACTTGAATAACAAGATGGTATTTTCATGTGATACATACAGACAACATGTAAATGTAAGTGGTGAAGTAACGTACAATAGCTAAGCTATGAAACAGACTGGATCTAGAAACACACTCTGCTGTCAACTCGGCTACTGGAAAAGGATAACTCATATTTCTGGGGAAGCTCCAGTTCTTCCACTGTTGTATTGTGTGTGAGAGAGTCAATCAGTTTCTTTGTGCCCTCCTCACCTATAGAATCATCTTGTAAGGACAGTTCTTTCAGTGATTTGTTCTTGAGCAGCATTTCAGCAAATGCAGCTGCTCCTTTGATTCCTATTGGGTTGTCCTGCAGGTTCAATGTATGCAGTGTCTCATTTGTGCACAGAGCACTCGCTAACTGACATGCTCCATCTGAGTCAATGTTGCAATGACATAGATCAAGGTCTACAAGGGTGTGGTTTGTCCTCAATACTGAAACCAGTGAGATGGTATTCTGAAAGGAAAAGTATGAGCCATTCATGTCCAGCCACTCAAGTGTAGTGTTGTGATGGAGTCCAATGATGATCAGTTCGACAGCATCTGGAGGGAGCGCATTATCACCAATGTAAAGCTGCTTGAGATTTGTGAATGACAGCAGCTCACTCAGAGCTTGGCAATCCTCCACACCAACTATTCCAGTCAGCCACAACTGCTCAAGTGAGATTTTATTAGTTGTCAGTGATTTTATCAGTGGAACAGTCACTCCATGTTCAGTGGTAATATTGTTGGACAAATCAAGTATCTTCAAGTGAGGCACATGTGGGATGAGACGGGCAAGCAATGAACAGGATCTGGAGTCTATTTCAGAGTTAATGTCATCACCTAGACTAAATGTTGTAAGTTTCTTTATAATTTGCTTTGGAAGGCTCAATAGATGTTTCACTCCTTCAGATGTGATATCATTCTGGTTCAAATCTATCTTAGAGATCCCTCCTGTGCAGTGGGTTCCTTCTTCCAGTGCGCCTTGGACTAACATTTCCACTCCCTCATCTCCAATGTGGCTGTTAAAAAGTCCAATATTCCAGGTGCAGTTGCTGTGAGACACACAGTAGCCTAAGACAAAGCAGTCAAAAGGAGTCACTACATCAAACTCTTTATGAAGCTGAACATTAGATGACCCTAGCAACTTAGCAGTGACATCACTGTCCCGTGCTTCAAACAACCAGTGCAGAGCATCTAAGGTGACACAAGACGCAACACTAGCTGAGTCATCACCAAATTTCTCTGTCTCTACACACAGTGCATTCAGCACTTCATTTGGATAACCATTAAACTGCTTTACTCCAGATAGAAACCATAGTACTGTCTGAAAGTGAATGCTCCACTGTTGGTTATGAAGGTATGAATGCAGCTGTGTTGTGACTTCTGTGTATTTCCTAAAATGTTCCACCTGTTTCTCCACTGGCTGTTGTGAGACGTGAAATGCAGCCAGATACTCTTGTACTGTCAAGTGCAGGAAGTTGTAAGTAACTGCAGCCCCTTCATCTGCATATAGCTCTGGGGAACAAGTCATCAGACCCAGGGTTTCAAAGTCTTCAGGGAGGTCAGTAAAAATGACCTGCTGCCCACTAAGGATTCCTTCATATGCTATTCTGCCCAGTTCACACAGCTGTTGGTAGACATCTTGGGGCAAGTCACTGAAACTGTGTAGCCTCCACCTCCTCTTCTTGCCATGCACTGGGTGGTCTAACAGGTGGCACAGAAGGAGACTACGAATTAGAGAAGAATAAAGCTCTGTCATAGTCTTGGGGACTAGGCTCTCATCTTTCCTGCTGTTTCGATAGACTTCAACCACAATGGCACAGTTGAGGGGGATGTACATTAAACTACCAATGTGAGGGTAACACGAGATGTACCTCTTCAAGCCAGCTAGCAGTGAGGGGTCATCAGGGGTGGCACTCTCTAAATAGGACTGAATGTTGTCTTTAGTGAATCCCAGGACCTCAATATGCTGGGATATGTGTCTCTTACATTGCCAGTGGAGGAACTCACTTGCCCAGGGGCGGCTGGTGATGAGGACTGTGGCCTCTGGCAACTCCCTCCCTGTGATAACATCCAGGAAAATAGAATCTCCAGTACGCCATTTGTCTGGGAGTTCATCATATCCATCAAACAGAAGAAAGACCCCTTTCCCCCCTGTTCTTTGGATCTCCTCAACTACTGCTTGCTGAATCTGGTGGTCATGGTATCGGAAGAGATTGGAAATGTTATTTGCAGCTTGTACACTCTTGTCTCGAAGCCTTAGAAGGACAACCAGCTGGTACTGCTGAAGCAACTTTCCCTTCCCCCACTTGCAGCACAGTTTCCAAGCTAAGGTAGACTTTCCCACACCTGGTGCTCCCTCCACAAGTATACACTTTGGTTGTGATCCATCTGGTAGCTGGGCAATTTGGTTAATGTACATTACTCGCTTTGACTTATTGATTTCATTGATATTTCCATGAATTTTGGCTCTTGTAAACCTATCTATCTCACGTTTTGTGATATCCTCCTTTTCAATGAGGGCAAGGTTGATAAATTTCTTAGATTTTACTTGTGGCCATTTGTCATGTATTGGTAGTTTCTCTCGTGTATAGACAGACTTGAGATAAGAGGCATAGGTATCAACTGCAGAAGATTGCCCACCTGAGTTGTAAGGAGTGGTAGACTGTGTGAAATGTACATGCTGATGTTCCACTGATGTTTGGTGATCTGGTTGGAAGTCAGATGGCTTCATGGTGTGTTCCAATGGATGCTGGGGTTCTAAAACATCTGTTCTAGGTCGTTTAGCTGGTGGAGGAGGTGGACAAAAGTTGGATGGTGAGCGTTGTGGGTGTGGACTCGATACAGATAATGACTGAGAGCTGGATCGTACACTGGTTGTACCAGTACACAGTTCTGACAGCTCACGTTGAGTATCCTCTAGCCTTGTTGCCAGGTGCTGCAGTGATGGCTCGTTCTGAAGAACATCAAGGAACTCTCTGAACTTGGTGGCCGGACTCGCTACAATCTGGTCTTCAACTGCTGATAGAAGGCTCACAATTTTTACTCGCTCTTCAATGGCTTGTTTCTGAGCCTCTGTTCGTAAGTCTGGTCCAATCAGCTCCTTTGAATACAACTGAACTGCCAGCCGCCCAGGCTCTGTGATCCCATCAACTAGGATAGAAAAACATTTGCGAAAGGCACGAGACTCAGTCACTTCACGGTTTAATCTAGGGCTGGGCAACTCACGTTGTAACACTGTCGAGCTCGAACGGGACAGTGTTGGTTCAAGTAGTTTACGAACAGGTTTGGAGAACATGGTACATCGCAGTACTAACACTCTCGGGTAGTGGATAAGTGAAAGGCTAGGGCTGGAGGCGTCCCTCGATCTTTTACACATTGCGTAATTTTGTCTGTGTATTATGTAACAACTTGGCAACCACGGCCACCTAGCTATCTAGTGTCAGTCTTACCGCCCACAAAGTCATGACCTCTATTTTACATCTAATGAACCATGATGTTGAATCATACATTGTATGAAATGCAATAGTGTATAGCCGTGTTGTTCCTTTATATCTAAATAGCTATGGCCATCATGCCCTGTCTTGAGCCATGGTTTGTTCAGGTGGCAGTTTGCCATGCTTTCTCCTCAGAGAGTTCAGTGTCTCTACTGGGAACTCTTCAGCATGGGCCTCCATATACTTTAGCACATACTCGTCTGCATCTGTGATGATAAACTTGTGCTTGAAGACTTCAACCCTTGCTCCAATAGCAAAGTCTTGAGGTCTGTAGAACTCTGGTTTGTCTGGGGAGCTACCTGGTTTGGCTACACGAGTCCGCTCAAGAAACTTGCCTCCAAGGATCCCAGCATTTCTGAGAGTGTGTGTGGATGTGTGTGGATTGCGTATGTACCATTGATTATGTGTGTGTGTGTGTGTGTGTACACGTGTGTATTACAATGTATGTACTGCCTATAATCACATATATATACCGGTGTAGATCATAGACTCAAAACGTTTTGGTATCAAGCAAGAGGGACGAGCAAGGATATAATTCAGAGGCTTGATGTTATTTACTAGTTAGGCATTATGAATATTGATGAGAGAGTGAGAATCATTTGGAGGCCTCTAGGCAACTGCTTATGTAGCTTGTCTTCCACTCCTCTGCCAGGGATCCAAGTGGCTTAATGGTAAGAGCGTCTGACTAGTATTCAGAAGGTCTTGGGTTTGAATCCAAGCTGGATCCTGGAATTTTTTCTGTGGATTTATTTCTCGCTCTCTCAGTACAAAAAAAAAATCAATAAGGACTATATTCCCTCTAGATAGATGAGTAGTAAAACAGCTTGAGATATACCCATACAGTGTACTGCCCTCAATGGTGCTACAGAGATATGCAAGGGTGGAGGGTGGAGGGTGGAGGGTGGATGGAAGAGGGTGGAGGGTGGAGGGTCCCACAATGACCGACTTGCCTAGTCTGGACTAATGTAATAGTAGAACATAGTAGTGTAGTCCTAACTGCTGCAGACATCTCAATTTAATGTGCAGCATTTTTGACCTGTGTGGTCTTCATCAACCTTGAGAGAGCTGCAACAGCTTGGAGTAGGTCATAGAAATCATTCTGGTCGTATAGTCTCACCTTTGTGGTGGCTCAAAGATGGTCATCATGTCATCCGTGAGGCGGTAGGAGATGATAAACTTCCTGTTCTTGTCTTCAGGTCGAGAAGAATCCTACATAAGATTGAACATTCTGCAATCACAGCTACATGTATATAGGGAACACTAGAATTTGACTGGTTGAGTAACTGTAGATCTTAGTGCTGTATGATCAACCTCAATTCACAGGCTCATTTGGGACTACAATCCTTAACCATGGTACCTTAATGTACGCAACTGAGGCTCTTGGAGACATGCGTACAGTCATGTATACACTGTAATACTAACGCACCATGATGGCAGCAAAGCGGAGTATCTTGCCATCGTTCTCCAGCATCTTGATAAAGTCCTTCTTGGGTGGTTGAGGAATGAGGGAAAGACACGACTGCTTGCTGTCCTCCAGAGACCCAAACCCATTGTAGGGAGGCAGCTCCTGAGGGGTTGGGAAAACAGATTGAAGTTATTGTACGTCCAAAGGTACATGTATATAACAATACATACACTGTACACCAACATGATAAGGCTGATCTTTGGAAGGGAGCTAAGACTAGCTAGGTAAGCCATACAGCTAAAGGCTATGTTTCACAGAGTAAAGGTGAAGTGGCTGTTGGTTTACTTCATAAAGACATGTTTGATGTTATGAGGCAAAATAGTGGAAAGTGGAAATACGGCAGTCTCCCGGATTGAACACATGGCTCCTGGATTGAGCTGTCACTGAGTCATGACTACTGGACAACCACCAGCCCTCACAATCCTCTACGCTTTCATACTCCAAGAGGAGCAACTGCATGAGGCCTAGGAGCTAATTCAACCACTATACAACATTATATAGCAGGTACATGTACGTATACAGACTGATGTATTACAAGATTACTGCTGTGGTATTACTGACTTGTTTGACTGGTGGTGGGGGAGGTTGGGACACTTGCATGGGAGTAAAGTCTTCAATACCAAAGTTGTGATGGTAGAACTCCTGTGTAAAGTTGTCACAATCGTAGCTGTACATATGGCAGGAGAGAGAGGAAGAAAATTTGTTGTGATAATTATTGTATGTTATATTTACTTCAATGAGCTCTTTCTCTACACAGTGGATTAGAGAAAGATACATGTACCATTACTGTATAGAACAAAGGTGGTCTTACATGAAGAACCGTCTTCCCATAATGTTGACCGTTTTTCCGATCATTAAGTCCTTTGGAGAGAACCACTCCTTCACCTCGTTCTTTGACACCTCCATCACACAGGAAGGAAAGTTGGCTAGTGGGGGAGGAGATGAAGGAGGGGAGGAGGGGGGAGGAGGGGGGAGGGAGGAGGGGGAGGTAGAAGAGATGATACTGGTGAACACAAGCAATAAAACCTGGGGTAGCTAGCCGCACATGTACACACTAAAAGTGTATTGAAAACATGGTTGTTTCTCACATGGGGTGTCCTGAGGGTTCTTGGGCAGTTTCTGTCGGCAGACGAGCACAGGGAAGGGGTCCCGACCATCATTGGGTTCATGCACCTCCCGGATCTCCACTGTGTCATCCACCAGATAGTAGTGGATGATCTGTGTGTGTGTGGGGGGGGGGGGGGGGGGGGTGGTGGGGAGGGGGGGAGGGTATGTACGTAGTTGGACACCCCTTCTTACTGTGTCTGCTCATGTAACACAATCAAAACACAATTCAAACTCACGTAGGGTCTCATTTCTCCGAACATATTGTCTCTGTCGTCCCAGACGCAGGAGAACATGAGCACATGTCTGTCCAGCTCCAGGAACTGTCGCAGCTTGTCGTAGGTGGAGGGGGTGGAGTAGGTGTGCTGGGGCTGACGGCGGGACTCTGTGTAGGGGTCCGTTGGCCTCTCCCCACTGGGGTTCAGCTCTATACCTTCACTGCACATAAACTCCTATTTGTATACATGTGTGTGTGTGTGTGTGTGGTGTGTGTGTGTGTAGTGTGTGTGTGTGTGTGTGTGTGTGTGTGTGTCACACTTTTACCCTCACACTCCACCCCCACACCTCCACCCATCACACACCTTCACCTCACACACCTTCACCTCCACACCTCCACCCACTCACCATTGTCCACTTGTCGCAGTTGTAGATGTGGAAAACTTTTCCATAGATGGTAATGTTGATGCCCAAGTTGAGGTCCTTCCAGTGCCAGAACTCTCCCAGGTCATTCTTAGGGAGCTGCTGACGTTTGATCAGCTTGCCTTGTGGAATACCACTGTTAGGTGGAGCGGAGGGGAGGAGGAAGGGGAGTGTGTGTGTGTGTGTGTGTGTGTGTGTGTGGGAGGGGGGAGGAGGAAGAAGGGAGAGGAGGAAGAGAGAAGGGAGGGTGGAAGAAGGGAGGGAGGGAGGGAGGGCACAAGAGAAAGGAGGGGAGGGATGGAGAGAGGGAAGGAGTAATGAAGGGTGAAACAGAGAAGAAAGGAGAGAAGGGAAGGAGAAGGGAGGGGAGGAGGGAGGAAGGAAGGAGGGGAAACGGGGGTAGGGAGAGGGGGAAAAAGGGTGGAGGGAGGAGGAGGGAGAAAAGTAAACAAAGGAGAAGAAGGAGGTAGAAAGAAGGACAGAAAATCTCAACCACCATGACATAGCTCATGGCAGACACTGCAACAATCCCTGCTGTTTCTTCCTGTGACACACCCACCTGTTCTCCAGGACTGGTTCCACGACAGAGATGGAGTCGTCCTCCAGGTAGTAGTAGATCTTCACATCCCGGATACGATAATACTCATTGGGAGACTCATGCACTGTCTGCTTGAAGTAGGCATCAAATCGCAGCACCTGCAGGAGAAGAGGAGGCTAGTCACCTGTCTAGCTGTTTCTCATGTAGACCCCATAGTTGTTGTTTTCAGTACCAAAGCAACACCCTGTTTGACTATAGTAGTAGTGATAAAGCTGGAACCTGCCTGGGCTCCCCACACAATAGTTACACTCTGGTGTGAAGGTCTGGAAATGAGATCCATATCTGCATGGTACCACTACCAACAACATCATTCCAGACCTCCCCCGCCTCCAGTTGTTAAGGTATGTACTTCTGCAAGTGATCAAAACCAAACTATACATGACTACACGTACCATCTAGACATTGGAGTGCTTCTACATGTGTTCAGAAAATGATGCATCTCCCTGAGCTCAAACATTTCCTGCTATACTAGTTTCCAAATGGGTGGGGCCGACCACTTCTGGAGGGCAACAGCATGATTGAGAGGCAGCCGACCTTTTGCACATCCAGGCTCCTTCTTGTTAGTGTTACTTTAGGTAACTTTAACTAAATACGTTTTAGGAAGGCCTTTTAAGATGTAGTTACAACTAATATTTTGTTGCTAAACTGGTAACTAAAACATCCAAGAACATCCAAGAAGAAACCATAACTAAAACAAAAAACTACCTTTTTCTACTGATTACTATAACAAAATACCTTTTAGTAAGGCATTTGGAGTTTTAGTAATTGAAACTATAACTAACTTTAAAAATTGTAAAACCGGGAAACTATAACTAAACTAAACCAAATCTAAATCCAAATACTAATTATAACTAAACTGAAAGCATAAACTCTATACTAAAACAACACTACTTCTTGTATTTCTCACTTGTTGACAATTAACCAAAGTAAAGCTGTAGTACTGCAAGTGGTCAAAAACTGATGGCAGGGGAGAAGGGTCCACAAGTTTGTACACATGACAGTTTCCTGTCGAATTAACATTAGGGATAGGCCATTATGCTTGTAAAGTGCTTTTGGAAGTCAATGCCTGATATACAAAGCCACACGTCATTAAAACTATCTAGACAACATCACATGCATGTATTCAAATCATACCTTTTTATCAAAGGCCACATGTGCAGGGACAAACTCGACCGGAGCTGGTTTGGTGGGGTTACCATAGGTGAGGGTAGGTCTTGTGTTGGCCAGCTCATCTAGCTCGGCCTCAGTGAGCTGGTTAACAGGCAGGGGGTCACCCCCCACCCCCAGCTGTGGCCTGCTGGGAAGGGCGTAGCCATTCTTGTAGGAGAGGGTTTGGGAGACATGGAAACGTGCTTTCTGTGGAAGAAATGACAACGGTACATGTACGTATGCTGTGTACACTGTTAGCAAAGTCTGTGATAGTTTCTCTGGTTCTCCTGCCCCTGACTTTCCTTTGATGTGGTTAATATTTCAGTGGTACAGTTTCTAAAATTTCTTTATCTTCCTCCTCCAGATCTGCATTAATTTTTCACACAAATAGAAGTGCATGCAATGGAATTTTGAAATGCGTGTACGAGTCGCAAAGAGAGCAATATATTGAGCAATTAGTGATTATAACGTGATGAGCAGCTAGTTCTGAGCCTAACTCTAGACTAATTGTTCATTTCTAATAAAGATTTGGGATGCAGTCCTCTTACCGTGGGATCATTGAACGTGTTCCCGGGAAGGAACGGTAGAGACTGAGCCATCTCTGTCAGCGGACACACAGAACTTCAACTGCTGTGCAGTGACTGTTATTTTTTAAAAGTTCGTAACTATAGAAACCGCGCACGTGGTACTAATTTGCACTTCGACCTCCAGTGCTAGCGCTAGCGTGCGCGTGCAGGCGGCAAAGGTCAAAGGTTACGCTTTGATTAGATGATGTATGCTGCAATCATAGCTGCAATCTAGTGTAGTCGTAGTGCACACCGTCAGTGCAGAAGAAAGGATGGCATTTGGAGCCAAGGTGAGAGTGCTAGTTGAATTTACTGAACAGTGAACACTTTCCAAACTCCATATTTAGTCTAGTCTCGACCCTGATCAGAAGGATCGTATGAAACAAAGCATTTCCTTTTGTATGTGTGCATAGGTAATATAGGGTTGCCCCCTTGGCCCTTCCAACCTTTAACCCCCCCTCCCCTCCTCCCAGCCTCAAACGCTGGTTTCTGTCTGGAATTTGCCTCTGCCGCTTGGGAGAAGAATCATAATTTGCTCAAAGCTGCAAAGCGATTTCTTGGCTAGAAAACCTTGGTTTAAGGCTACATACCCCCTCCCTCCATACACACACACACATCAGGACTACATTATTCTCTGTCTGGATGTGGGTTCCTCCATGGACATTGCTCCTCCGAGTGGCGGAGACACACACCTGGAGATGGCACTGCGAGTGGCCATTCAGATTGTGCAGCAGAAGGTAGTTACATACTATGTACACAGTGCTACTGTGGGGGAGGGCTAATGACTGTTTTTTTTGCTACATGCTGCTGATAAAAGTTGAGGAGTGACGAAATTAGGTACCATTCATTCTTGAAGGTAAGATCACATTGAATAAACTGCTAAGGTTTCACACTTGCAAAACGTTAGAGCATTATGGTGCTATGCATGAATGGCAAATAAGGCAGGCCTAGATGTTATGCAAAGACACCCACTGTGTAGGAGGTATTTCAGCCAATACCAGGTCTCATCAGCTGCACTGGGGTGACCGGGAGATGGGGAATGCTATCTCATGCACATAAAGCAGTCAGGACTTATCCATATGACAGGTAGAAGCTCTTAGAACATAGCATCACTTTGTGTAGCTGTCCTTCGAGAATCGTTGCTATGATACAAGTGGTCGTAATTGTGCCATTGTGGGTGGAGAGTAATTGCCAGTGTCCTAACAAATCCCACCAAAGACCAACAGCTTGACGTTTAAAGTTTATAAGTTAGCTGAAGTAACCACACCAATGAAGTCATTCCCAAATAGAGAAATTGTGTTTCATGTCATTACCGCCACATTTTCTCATATTTTTACATACACATGCCATCATGTTGAAAGGCAAGCAAATGCAAAATGCCACTAAGCCTATTTGTAGGAGAGTTGCTAGAGGGTAAAGTTCGAAGCACTAGTATTGAGTCCCATTGATAGCTGCCGGTTTTGCCTTCCAAGATGGCATGCACGCATATGTATGAAAGGGGTGGAAATTGCAGTTTCCCTATCAAGAGTTGCATTGATAAATTCTTTTTTGTCATTGTATATAGTACATTTTGCATTTATGTGTCGTTGTCTCTTGCAGATGTTCGCTGGTAGTAAGGACTTTGTTGGATTGGTGTTGTTTGGTACCTCAGGTATGTAGCATTAATCTTAGCAATGACCATATAGTAGGATTGCTCCCTATCACAGGGCTTCATTTCAAAATTTTGTTAAGGGGGGGGGGGGGCAAAAATTGAGTATTGAAAATCTTTGGAGGGCGACAATCCAAGTTGGTTGCACACCAACTTATAAATTCCAAGGGGGGGGGGACAAAATCCTGCAAAGGGGGGACAAATGCCCCCCTTTGCCCCCCCCCCCCCCCCTCACCCAAATGAAGCCCTGTTAATCATACCATGCATGTACTTTACCGTGAGCTTTGCAAGTTCTCACAGCATTGCAAAACACATATTTCCTGTTAAACGTACGCTGGTACTTTAAATAAAGCAATTCTCCAGACACTGACAATGAGCTAGCTACCTCCCAGGGGGGCTATGATAACATCTCGGTACCCTGGCGACCAGCACAACCCTCACTGGAGTTCCTGCAATACCTGCACAACCAGATCCAGCCGGGAGACGTGTCGGCTGACTGTATCCTCCACACTGATCTGGGTTTGTTACTTGACTCTATGATTCTGGGAAAGAACGCATAAGAATGGACGGCTAGAGTAAGAGCGTGTAACTCCGTAAATTTGAAACCAGTCAGAATTTACCGCCAGTACTAAAAATAGTAACACGTACTGTGCATGCTGCGTAGACATAAGCCATTGTTGCTTAGCACATGACCAGGTGTTCTATTTTTAGTATGGTTCAATAATTTTGACCGGACTATGGGATATTCTATTGGAGTTACACGCTCTTACTCAAGCTGCCGTTCTTATGCGCTCTTGTTCCGGGTCATGCCTTGCCAGGACTAGATACTATACGAGATAGGGATAGGGGTTCATTACCCTTCCTGCACTTAAAAGGACAGTACCGGTAATTGAAAAAACTCTGATAGCTGATCTTAAGTGAATGTTCAATTGGGGGCAGCCATATACCCTTTTCAAAAAGAGAGGGCCTTCTTGTTGTATGGTGGCAAAGGCACATTTGAGGCAAACAGGGAGGAAAGTGAAATCCGGTAGTCACTGTGAACCAAACTGAGCTATGAGCTGAGGCAACCACCCTCACAACCCTCTGTAGGTACAGCACAGGTGCACTCAACATGGTTTTTCACGTTCCCCTCATAATAAAGTTGATTCACTACTGCATGTACTACATACTACAATGTTTTCATTGTACTCTACTTTAGTGATTGTGTGGGTGCTTAAAGTATTATGAAATATTAAAGCTAGGAACGTAATTAAACCAGTGTTCATTCTTGCTACATGCTTTGTAAAACTGAGCAAGTGACTTAAGCCTATTCACAAGAAATCACTATGGTGTATGGTTTTTATAAATATGTTAAATTTGCAGAATTGGTACAGAATATTGTGGTGTAGAGTTTTGATTAGATTTGCAGAGTTCATGCATAGATGAATATCCCTAACTTGTCTCAAGTCATTGATGCCCTGGTGGTAGCCATGGACGAGCTTGTCAAGGCAACAGCGTGAGTGAAAATGCTTTAATGTTGGCAAACTAAGGTTGTTGACCTAAAATGTTTGCCTGTCGACTAGTTGGTACTCCGATATACAAGTGAATTTCTGACATCATCATGCACTGGTTTGTAGTAGCACTGTGATGGCAAGCCATACGTTCTGACTTGGATTACGTGTATTTAGGAAGGGGAGGGAGGGATGGTACGAAATTTGAATGTTGTCAAGTGTCCAGATTAGTTTGCTACAAAAAGTATGTCACGGTTCTATGATTTTACAAGGTGTAAGTTACTTACTGTGCTTGTTTAATTATCTTGTTGCAAAGCAATCAACACAAATCACTTTAAAATTCTCACCCTGTCCACATGCAGGGGTGCTCGTCGTGTTGGTGACAAGAAGATTTATCTGCTGACGGATGCGGCATCAGAGTGCAATGATGACGGACTGGACCAGATCTGTGCTGGCCTCAAGGAGAAAAACGTGCAGCTAGTTGTGGTGTAAGTGATGGTGTGAGGGTGTGAATGTGTGAGGGTGTGAATGTGTGAGGGTGTGAATGATGTTGTACAAATTTCTTCGTTGCAGTGGACCAGATCTAGAAGGGAGGGATAGAGGAAGAGGAGGAGGAGGAGGAGGAGGAGGAGAAGAAGGGGGAGGAGGAGGGGATGGTCCCTCATTCTCCTCTGATATGAAGAAGACAGCTCAACAGATTGCAGGGGAGAGGGTGCTGTCGAGGGTGGTGGAGGAGGTGGAGGGAGTGGCATTCTCATTCAGGTGTGTGTGTGGTGTGTGTGTGTGTGTGTGTGTGGTGTGTGTGTGTGTGTGTGTGGTGTGTGTGTGTGTGTGGTGTGTGTGTTTGTGTGTGTGTGTGTGTCGAAATTGTTGTCTTGTATTAATAAGTTTATGTTTATTGTAATTATTGTACATAATTTCATACGTCTGTGTATAGACGTGGTACACTGAATTTAGTTGTAATATTTTAATAAACGAAAATCATGACTGATTGAAACCAATATCGCCCATCACCATGAAAGGAACAACTTTGCAGAAACCCTCAATTCAGCTAACCCCTCTTATCTCATCTCTCAACGTCTAGTGAAGCACTGCAGGTGGCAACGTTCATCCACAAGACGGCAAAGAGACAAACAACAAGGTTTGCTGGCCACCTGCAAATTGGACCCCAGCTCCAGATCCCCTGCAAGATGTTTACTCAGGTAAGAATTGATGTCTACGTGTGTTATGTATTAAGTTTGTCACTACCGGTACCTTTATTCATCATCACTGTAGTAGCTCCACTTAAAATACCAAATATTGGCTGTTGCACTGCTGTCTGCCATTAATATCACCATAGCATTTACCTCTTTTATCTGAGCTTCTAGGAGGGGCTGGGAACTCATTTAATGGGAATGGGGATGGTGAGTACCAAATACATATTGGGACGTAACTGCCTGGGTCTGTGGTGCTTTGGGGTATACGTGAACCATATGGTGCCCCATCTTTGCCGTACTGTGAACAATGACAAGTGATGCATGGTTTTTATTCAGAAATCCTCCCCCCCCACCGCCCCCCCCCCCCCAAAAAATGCAAAATCTTGGCAACCATATCTTAGGACCATAAATTTAAAGAATCTGAAGAATTGCGAGGGGCATACCCCCATGGCTCAGCCCAATGGGTCACTGCTTTCCCCCGCCCTAACTTAAAATCCTGCATGAAACTCTGCATGTTGGGAACAACTTGGGAATAAAGTGACACCAGTACATTTTCTCTGTGTGAAGTATCTACGTAAGCATGACATAATCGAAATAGGACTAAAAGAGAAAGGCAACGTTTTGCACGTTGTTCAACCAACTATGTGTTCAACGCTCAGTATGTATGATAATTCAGATGAGTACATTGTTCTTTTCCCTCCCCTAGGTGATGTGTGAGCGTCCTGCATCATGGAAGAAACTCTCTGCTATCAGCCAGGCGTCAGCCATGCCAGGCACGATGGCCGTCAAGATGGAGCGGTCCTACCACCTTGATGACGAGGATGAGACAGAGGTGGAGATGGAGAATGTCGTGAAAGGTGAGTGCAGTGGGCGTAGTCTCATATCTAGAGTGCTTCTACTCAGACGGTTCTTCCTGTTCTCTTCTCTTGTCAGGATATTAGTGTAGTGTAAATATGTTTGTGTTACATTTGGGGAGATAAGGTAAGTGAGTCAATGGTGGATGTGAGCGTATCCACTCAGACCAAGTGCTTGTATAGTCAATCCACTCGAGTTCGCAACCCCATCCCCAGGGGATCTCCACTTACCACTGGCAGTGTAATCAACTGTGAGAGAGAGAAAGACTGCCTCTAGCCTTTGCTGCTTAAGCAGACTGACTTCTGCTCC
The DNA here is from genome assembly GCA_949130485.1 of Agelas oroides. Classification (NCBI taxonomy): domain Eukaryota; kingdom Metazoa; phylum Porifera; class Demospongiae; order Agelasida; family Agelasidae; genus Agelas; species Agelas oroides. The sequence goes on from OX422186.1 coordinate 994,653, forward strand.
TCTGCTGTGGGTCCAGTGGCTTAGTGGTTAGAGTGTCCGACTAGTATTCCCAAGGTCCTGGGTTTGATTCCAAATATTTCTGCGGATCTCTTTCTCTTTGTGGGTGGCACGTCCAGAAGGCAAGGTTATAACTGTTAGTAGTGCATGTCACCCCAGCACAGCTGATGAGGCCTGGTATTGCCTGAAATGCATCCTGTGCAGTAGGTGACTTTGCTTAACATCTACGTAGGCCTATCTTTTACAGGAGATGTGGTTCATTGATTATGAAGTAATTGGATTGCTCATGTACGTGTATCTGTGCACACACACACACACACACACACACATGCAGGCTATCGTTATGGTAAGAGCCTCATCCCAATCTCGGATGCAGATGAGCAGGCCATGAAGATGGAGGCCCCACGCTGTCTGTCTCTGCTTGGGTTCACTAGAGCAGAGAATATCAAACAGCACCAGGAAG
>OX422186.1:995312-1090312 GCA_949130485.1 Agelas oroides
GGACGTAGTCCACAACATTGGCACCATTGGTCCCAATGCGGAGGTCACGTACACGTTCAACATTGTTGGGCTGAAACTGGGAAAACACCAGCTCGTGGTGGGACTGGACAGTGACAAAGTGGAGATGGTGACCGGGGAGAAACAGGTACGTGGAACTAGCAGTAAAGAAGACTTTAGTATAACCTTCCACCACCCAACATTCGTTACTTGCATGAGCAGTATTGAAGTGGAGGAAGGCCTTCTAAGACATGTAGTGATCTAGCGGAAGAAGGGAGGAGGAGGAAAAAAACAGGGCCAGAAGGATCACAACACATTTCTCCATACATACCTTCCTTAATCATTCCATTTGTCTCCATCTCTCTTATTACACCTCCCCTTCTTTCTCACTCTCCTCCCCTCTCTCCCCTTCTCCTCCCCCTCTTCCCTCCTCCTTCCCCATCCTCCTCCCTCCTCCTCCTCTCCCCTTCTCCTCCCTCTCTCCCCTTCTCCTCCCCCTCTCCCCTTCTCCTCCCCCTCTCCCCTTCTCCTCCCCTCTCCCCTTCTCCCCTTCTCCTCCCCCTCTCCCCTTCTCCTCCCCCTCTCCCCTTCTCCTCCCCCTCTTCCCTCCTCCTTCCCCATCCTCCTCCCTCCTCCCCCTCTCCCCTTCTCCTCCCCCCATCTTTTCCCCATCCACCTTCTCCCTCCCTCTCTCCCCTCCTCCTCTCCCCTCCTCCTCCTCCTCTCCCTCCCCCCTCCTCAAAGGTGGAGGTGCTGGAGCATGTTGTTGATCCACCCAGTGACTCCCCTATTGTGACAGTGCCACTGGAGGTACAGAACATTGACCTCAACCTGGCAAAGAACCGCAGTGCCCACCATACGGATTCCTATGATGAGAGAGGGCTTGTGGTGCGGAGGGGACAAGCCTTCTCCCTTACACTCTCCTGCAAACAGTCTCTCCCTGCCGGTGTGTGTGGGGGGAGGGTGTGTGGGGGAGGGTGTGTAGGGAGGGAGTGTGTGGGGGAGTGTGTGTGGGGGGAGAGTGTGTTGGGGAGGGAGTGTGTGTGGGGGGAGGGTGTGTGGGGGGAGGCATGTTGGGAATGTGTGTGTGTGGAAGGACAGTGGGAATGTCTGAAGGGTATGTGTGTGGAGAAAGGAGGGATGCATCATTGCATACTGTAACATTTCTCAGACAGCTGTGTTGACTGCCTCTAGCTCTCCAGATGAACTTTAAACCAAGTGTAGTTTGCATGCTCAGAGTGGCAATTGATCAATATCTACCTGTATGCAGGCACCAAGATTGTGTGTCATGGTGTGTTTCAGCTGGCCTCCCGTCTGCCGCGCAAGCCCTACACCTTTGAAGTGGACACTGTATCCATCGTGAAAGGGAGTAACATCACTGTTGACCTCAAGCCTCCTGCCGATGTCGCCATTGGACGGTAAGTAGGAGATAGAGTGAGGAACCGCTCTGTGTCCAGCAAAGTTGAAATGTTGCCCCTCCCTCCCTCCCTTCCTCCTTCCTTCCCCCTCTTCTCCCCCTCCTCTCCCCCTCCTCCTCCCCCCATCTCCCAGTTACACAGTGATACTCACCCTGGACAATGGTGGCAAGGTGTCTGTGGTGGAACAACAGGTGTCACTGTATCTCCTCTTCAATCCCTGGTCCACGGGTAGGTCTCAATCCCTGGTCCACGGATAATTATAAGTCTTTAGGTCTACAGATCAGTATAACTTTTTCATGTGATATGCCATATACAAATATGGAAGAAAGTAAAAAAACGTCCTCCACGTTGGTGTATAGGAATATGTGTAGTAGTTTCTATGACGATCTTGGCAAATGTAAAGGCGTATGCTTCGTATGTGTTGACCACAGTTAAAACAGCTGTAGATATAAATGTTTACCTGGGAGGTTTTCAATTCATGCTACATCTTTGCCTATGACATACCTGCTTTACACAACTCACATTAAATTTTAGTTGGGTATATGTGGCAGTCCTGGATAGAAATCGAATATTATTCTGTCGCGTATTTCTAGCACATCGCCAAGGTTGACGCGCTATAGCGCTGAACTTCCGCTAAGGCCGGGGATCATACGTGACATGTAAACACGTGAATATCTAATGCGTCTATATATGAAGCGCGTATGAGCCCCGCCCTTAGCGGAAGCTCAACGCTAAAGCTCGTCAAACTTTGTGATGCGCTCGAAATACGTGACGGAATAATATTTGATTTCTATTCGGGACTGCCACACATGAATTAAAGATCATGCGATGAAAAACCTTTATATATACAAATTCTTGATTCCCTGTGCGTGTGCACACACACACACACACACACACACACACACACACACACACACACAGAGGACACCTGCCATTACCACAATGAGAGCGATCTTAACGAGTTTGTCCTCAACAACCGAGGTCGTATCTGGGTCGGCAGTGCATACAGCAACTATGGCCGCCCCTGGCAGTTTGCCCAGTACAAGAAGGACTGCACAGATGTGTCATTCTGGCTGCTAGACAAACTCACTCATGAAGACAGAGCTGACCCTGTGAAGGTAAGCAAGAGGGAGGGGGGGAAGGAGGGCAGGTGGGAGGACTTACCCTGTCTGTGAAGGTAGGAGGGAGTAGGGGGCAAAGGGGTTTGTGAAGGTAGTAGGGAGAAGGGGGAGGAGAGGAGAGGGAGGAAGGGAGAAAGGACTGAGATTGAATGGAGGGAGGGAAGAGAGAAGGAGGAAGGAAGGGAGGAAGAGAGAGGGGAGAAGATAAGGAGTGAGGGGGGAGGGGAGGGCAGGGATCAAAGGGGAGGGAGGAGAGACAGGAGAGGGAGGAGAGATGTGGTGAGAAGAGGAAGGAAGGAGAATGGATGTTGTGTCAAGGTTAGATGGTTAGGGTGTGTAAGTTACTTCACACCCCCTTCCTCACTCCCTTTGAGAGTTGTTGACCCTTCCACTGCCCCCCCCTCATTCTCCCTCACTCTCCCTCACTCCCAGGTGTCACGCCACATCTCGGCCATGGTGAACGTACAAGATGACAACGGTATACTCGTGGGCAACTGGTCAGGTGACTACACGGGAGGGAAACCCCCCACCTACTGGACTGGGTCGGCAGAGATCCTGGATGAGTTTAACAGGACCAAACAACCAGTGAAGTTTGCCCAGTGCTGGGTCTTCTCTGGAGTCCAGACATCAAGTGGGTTGAACGTTTCTGTGTACCACACACACACACACACACGCGCGCGCGCGCGCGCGCTCACATGCACACACATCCATACGCACACACACACACACACATGTACACACACAAAAAGCAACATTTAATACACATGTACACACAACACACATGCACACATAATAACTCATACACTCACACACCATACACACACACACACACATACACACTCTCACAGTACTCCGTTGTCTTGGCCTGCCTGCCCGCTCCATTACCAACTTTAACTCCGCCCATGACACTCACTTCAACCGAGCCATTGACAAGTTCTTTGACGCAAATGGAGATGAAATCTCGACTGGTGACTCCATCTGGTGAGCTGTACATTTTACCCATTCCCATGTTTGGTTCCTGAATCTGGAATTGGTTTTGAACACTAGATGTAACATACATCTTCATTTTCCTTTCTTCTATTCCTTCCGCCCCCCTCTCTCCCTCTCTCCCTCTCTCCCTCTCCCCCTCTCTCCCTCTCTCCCTCTCTCCCTCTCTCCCTCTCTCCCTCTCTCCCTCTCTCCCTCTCTCCCTCTCTCCCTCTCTCCCTCCCTCCTTCTCTCCCTCCCTCCCTCCTTCTCTGCCTCCCTCCTTTCCCTACTCCCTCCTTTCCCTCCTCCCTCTCTCCCTCAGGAACTTCCATGTGTGGAATGAAGCTCACATGGCTCGTCCCGACCTCCCAGCTGGGTTTGGTGGCTGGCAGGTCCTAGATGCTACACCTCAGGAGGAGAGTCCGCAGGGAGGGGGGTACCGACTGGGCCCCTCCCCACGTCAAGCCATCAAGCTGGGCCAGAGGATGAACTATGACGTGGAGTTTGTCATCAGCGAGGTGGGACTGGGCGTTGAGATTTATGCAAAACCTGTTTCATGCATGACCGTTGGATTCCCAATTCTCACATTACTGCATATGTGCTGCATATATAGATGTGTATACGCAATGTCAGAAGATATTGCTTACGACTCTTGCCTCACGTTGAAATAAGGAGAATTTAGGTGTTTTGAGCCGCAAATAGAGGAAAGTGAAAAGGCCGGCAGTCACTGAGAACCCAGGACACCTGGCTTGTGCAGCCAGTGCTCTGCCACTGAGCTACGACAACGAGACAACCACCAGCCCCCACAATCTCTATATGTACTGTACAGGTGGGACTGAAATGCCTCAGTCGCACACCCGGCAGTCACTCTGACGGCTGCCTGGTGTGTGACTGTCAGCCAATCAGTATTGATGCATAATATGTGTTGAAACAATGTCGCCCAATGTCATACCGTGTGAAGATCACTGCCCAATAAAGTCAAGAACGAGGCTATCATGATAGTTTCTCTCTGCAGGTGAATGCAGACATCCGCTACTACACAGTCAACCCAGACCGCACCCTCACCCTCACGAGGGTCAACTCTACCCACGTCGGCAAGAATATCAGCACCAAAGCATTGGGGAGCAACGCTAGGGAAGATGTCACTCTGGGCTACAAGTTTGCCGAGGGATCCACCTCTGAGAGAGCTGCCCTGTTGGGTAGGTTTGAAAGGGGATGGAGGGATGAAGGGATGGAGGGATGGAGGGATGGAGGGATGGAAGCAGGGAGGGGTCAGCTAGACATGTGACTTTATAATATGTAACCTATATAGCCAAATCAGGGAGACATTTTCATTTACAGTATAGTGCTAAATTTTCGAGGGTCTAAATTTTCGCGAATGGCGGTTTTTGAAGAAATAATTTCGCAAATTCACTGTCTAAATCATGTGCATGCCGCACACGTAATGTAGTATGGGTGTGGCATACAAGCAAGTCCTATATCTAATACGCACTGTCACATCGTTGTCCGGGCTTGAGTCTTCAGCTGTCAGAAAGCAATGCCTACTTCAAAGGTATCTCTTTGGAGAGTGTCCCTTGCGGATTCAGCAGCATAGCCCTGGGATGTTGTCCATCGACGCTCTTGCACGTGAAAACTGTGGTTTACATGTCAAAATTTTTCGTTGAAATAATTTCACAAACGGTTGAAAATTCGCAAAATTAAAGACCCGCGAAAATTTAGCGCTATATGGTACACACACACACACACACACACACACACACACACACACACACACACACACACACACACACACCACACACACCACGCACACACACACACACACACACATACACACACACCACACACACACCACGCGCGCGCACACACACACACACACACACCACACACACACCACGCGCGCGCACACACACACACACACACACACACACACACACACACACACACACACACACACACACACACACACACACACACACACACACACACACACCCTCTAACAGCTGAAACAGAGTCTGAGAAGGAAATTGGACTAGACCTGTCAGTGGACGACAACATTATGATTGGTCAAGACTTCTTTGTCAGAGTGACGGTCACCAACAAGACCTCGAAGGCCAGAGACTTCCAACTGTCCCTCAAAGGTCATGTGGTCCTCTACACTGGTGCCTCCGGCCAGCTGGTGAAGTCTCTGGAGCAGAAGATGAAACTGAAAGGAAAAGAGAGTGAGTAACTCAATGCACTTTGCTCTTGTCACCAAAGAAATATTTCATGAGGCTTCATTCCAACGAAACCCTCATTTCTCTGTCCTTTGGATGGAACGAGGCTACTTTGTTATAAAGCAGGCTTCTTTTAATGGAGAGGTGTTTGCAGTACATAAGAGCCCTGCATTAATAGAAACTGCTGTACTAGAGAACTTCAAAGCATGGTAACATGGTGAAAATATATATGTGGCAGTCCCGGATAGAAATCGAATATTATTGTCACGTATTTCGAGCGCATCACTGAGTCGAGTTGACGTGCTGTATATAGTGCTAAAGCTTCCACTAGGGGCAGGGGCTCATACACGCTTCATAGACGTATCAAATATTCATGCATTTACATAGCGTGTGTGAGCCCCACCCTTAGCGGAAGTTCAGCACTATAGCGTGTCAAACTCAGTGATGTGCTCGAAATACGCGATGGAATAATATTCAATTTCTATCCAAGACTGCTATAACTATGTAGTACACAGGTGGTACTGAATGCACGTTAGCAGCCATTCTGTATGGACCGGTCCATATGAGCTCCATTTGAGGTTGATCCGCATAGGAGACGTCTGAGCATGTCTTTTCAGCATGTAGTGAGCCTCACCTTTAACAGCACTTAACATACATGGTACTTGCCCCAGACTGCCACGTATAGGATTGGCGTTTGCTTGATGGGCATAGCTTGGTGGTCAGAGCACTGACAGCTTAGGCCACAGGTCCTGTGTTTAATTCCTCACCACACACACACACACACACACACACACACACACACACACACACACACACACACACACACACACACACACACACACACACACACACACACTAGGCAAGGAGGTTGAGATGTGGGTACAGCCTGTTGACTACCTGCGTATTTTGGAGGGAGGATACTTTCTCCACTTTGTTGCCATGGCAATAGTGCCAGCTGACATGGTGTCTCTTGTGACAACCAGTGGATTCAGGTTCAAGGTAATAGACTGCTTTCAGTTTCAGAATAGAGTGTGTGAAGGCCATGATTACTGGTACTATTAGCAAGACCACATAATGATCAAACATTATTCCATTACGCCTTTCGACTGCATTACCACATTCAAAGCGCTGTAGCAAGGGTGGGGCTCATACGCAGTGAAGATGCATGAATACCTGATAAGTCTATGTAGTGCGTATGAGGCCCGCCCTTAACGGAAGTACTGTGCTACAAGCGCTTTGAACACAGTAACACAGCCAAAATACGCATCGGAATAATGTTCGATTCCTACCCGGGACTGCCACGTATGTATGTTGCTGGTGCACATGAGCAGCAGGTCAATGTACACTGTACTAAGCTAAGGCAGTTGTACGTGTCTCTTAAACCAGAGACACTGTGTCCTGCTTTCAGTTTCAGAATGGGAAATGTTGAGGGTGCTTTCAGAAGGTCTCTAGCATCCAGGCTGCAAGGTCTCCAGCATCTACATACAGTACTTCTGACTCTAGTGGAAGCTATAGCTAACTTTCAGGCTAAGAGCAGCTGCTTTACTGCAAGACACTAAGAACTGCCAGAAGGTTTCTTTGTTGCTCAGAGCAGGTTGGTTTGTGAGCATGCCACAAGTTACTCATCATACTTGCCACTGGTATGATCTGTGACACAAATAACAATAACGGCAGTCCCATGTAGAAATCGAAGGTTATTCCATCACGTATTTGATCACATTGCTGTGTTTGAAGCGCCGTATCACTGAACTTCCGTTAAGGGCAGGGCTCATACGTGCTTCGTAGATGCATGAATATCTAATGAATCTACAAAGTGCTTATGAGCCCTGCCCCACCCTTAACGGAAGTTCAGCGATACGGCGCTTCGAAGGCAACGATGCGATTGAGATACACGACGGAATAACCTTTGATTTCTATATGGGACTGCGACAATTATGTAATACTTGTTATGTATTGCATACCTACTGGCATAATAATCATATGTACCATGCAATGAAATCATGTGACTTGTGTCATTGAGAACAAATTCATCAACTGTTTCTATCCTTCTCCCTCTCCTCCCCAGACTCCTGACATTCTCATCACGCTGCCCTCCAAGGGTCTGAAGCTGTACGAGGAGGCCACCATCAAGGTAGCTTTCAAGAACCCTCTTGGGAAGAGGCTCACCAACGGCAAGTTCTCCCTCCATGGGGAAGGCTATGTCCAGGATGCAACTGTGGACATTAGGTGAGGAGTATAACTACCCATATGTTGCCATAGCAACTAATTCAATAAGTAACCTCATGAGACACTGGATTATGAATGGCACTCATAGTCTCATACTTTTTAGTATCGTGACAATGCATTACATTGGGAGCAATATACATGCCAAGGTGCATAAGAACGGGTGGCTTGAGTAAGAGCGTGTAACTCCAATAGAAGCTCGTAGTCTGGTCAAAATTATTGAACTGTACTATAAATAGAACACCCGGTCACTTACTTAGCAACAATGGCTTATGTCTATGCAGCATGTGCAGTACGTTAGTACTGACGGTGAATTCTGGCTGGTTAGCGAGTTGCATCCTCATAGCCTCTTATGAATGGCTATGTAGACACTGTGCTGTCTTCTTCTATTGGCTCTATTTTGTGTGGATAATGGCAGTCCAAGGAGCATATCAAAACAAAATATTTAAGGTAGTCGGCCACTGAAAACAGCCGCCATCACACCATACTCTTTCAAGCTATATTAACTGAGATCGTTGATCACCAACACAGTACATCTACCCTGCCCAGTTCATAGCCCACATTGCTTGTGGTTCATTACACAAACCTTGTAACACACCAACTTACTGAAATGAGTTGGCAGTCATAAGAAAACAGCTTTGCACAACACAAACTGCTGGGATTGAGAATAAGGCAATAGCTAAGTGCTCTTGTCGATATTCTTGTTGTCAATATTCTTGTTGTTACAACAACAGGCTTTACAATAATTTTATGATTGTCAAGTTATGCACCATGCATTCATTATGTACCACTCTCTCACACCCACACAGTAACACACCAACTTACTGAAACGAGTTGGCAGTCATAAGAAAACAGCTTTGCATGTCTCTAACTGCTGGGATTGAGAATAAGGGCAATATTTGCTTCTGCCAATATTCTTGTCGTTACAACAACAGGCTTTACGATTGTCAAGTTATGCATCTGTTCATAATGTGCCACCCTCACACCCACACTCTCACACTTCACACCCTCACACCCACACAGTCCTGTTGGCCCATATGGTACTGCCTCAGCTGAGTTCACAACATTCTCAGTGAAGAGAGGAGCGTTTGAGCTAGTGGTTCGTTTCTCCTCTGACCAACTGGCTGATATCCTCAATGATGAAGACACTGAAGTTGTGTAACTAAACATTTGGTGACTCAGTTAATGCTTGCAAACTGGTTTTACTTTGGCTGCAATTTTAATAGGTTTTGTAGCAGGCTCATGAAAATGTTATCAAGAGTTATCATAAGCCACATGTATGTGTGTGTGTAGTGTTGTGGATGTGAGGGATGTGTGCTAGTGGGCGTGTGAGTGGTTTTAAATGTGGTTGGCATGTGTAGTGTAGTGTACATGGTGTGTGTGCAAGTGAGGTGGATGTGTGAGTGGTGTGAATGTGAGTGCATGTGTATGTGATGTACAGAGAGATCAGCTGTCCTTCTGTACGTATGCATCTTTACACAAAGGTGACGATAAGCATTGTCTGAAGCAGCAAGCAACTTGTGAGCAGTCAAAAGTGAGGACTTAGTGACATTAGCAGCTCTAATTTGGCCTATGTATAAAAAAGCTTATGTTAGTGAGCCAGAACTTGTCATCATGGTCACTAGCTCCATGAGGGCGTGAAGGTGCATATGTGGGTCAGTACAGACCTGTTATAGGAGATGAATGTGGAACATGGCAGGTAGTGTTGCACCTTAACACCTTGCAGTTTAGTCTATCTGGTGGTGGGCAGGAATGGCTGGAACTGGGACCTAATGTACTACAAAATACTGTTGAAGTCTATCAGCACAAGGGTGGTTCGTTTCTTCTCTGACCAACTTGCTGATATTCTTGGTGATGAAGTTGTGCAATGGACATTTGGTAAATAAGTCTGCAATCAGTGCCGTGCATGCTCATGAACAGCTGCTCAAAAGAACTGCCTATATAATGTATTTCATCAAGAACAGTACAGGTACTGTTTGATCAACTTAATAAGGCCGTGGTCTCCACCTAGCTGCTGTTCTAACTGTTTGATATACCTCTGACGTCATTCAACTTCATTGCGAAACCAAGACTTGTCATCATCGTAGACTGGAAGCAGGTCACAGGGGAACACTTGTGTGGCAGTGAAGAGGGCTAGGTGTCCAAATGAGAAGATGTCAAACTCACGGATTGGTTATGCTACTTCAATCATGTAGTCATGAACTAGCCTTGTTCCCAGGCTCTCCCCGCGCATGACTTTCTGTACTGCAAGCGACAGAAAGCTGGGCGGGACCGCTCCAGCACCAAGCTGTCTACCAGTTGGTTCTGCTGCCTTGACGACTTCAATTCAGGCTCTTCATCCTACCTTTGGGCTGTAAATAGATTATGGTCACATTAACATTAGCATGACAGACCATATTTGGAAAAGCTAAAATTCCAGGTTTCTGTTGCTATGGTGATGACAATACTTAGTCACCATGCAGATAGGCTGTACCTCTGGGTCTTTCTGTTGCTATGGTCATGATTGATAATACTTCGGATTTGAAGTACAACAAATATGTGCACAGTGCCTGAAGTGTCAACTAAAGCATGATTGGTGGTGTGGGCCAAATAGGCGTATACTCAAAATTGGAAGGTTAGATTAAGGTTACAATAAACTAGTTGGGAACCTGTGAAATGCGTGCAGTCACCAGCCGTTTATATAGACAATTATTAACTGATGTAGTGATTATTCATTGCAGAAGCTGCACGAATGTGTGTCCCCAAACTCACCAAATGTCTTTGTAGTATTACAAAAGCAGATTGTTCATCCCTGCACCAAATATATATATAAGGCAGAGAGAGCATTCCTTTGATGTTCTGGTGTGTTGTACAGGTAGCCCAGTGTCTTTTGCATACGTAAAGAAATCTTGATAATTGGACTTGAATTGAAGGTTCTACACTCCGAAGCACATTTCTTGTGCCCGAAGCAGGTATGTTCTTACGAATATTACTAAATTAAGTGCCAGATATCTCTAAGCATCGACCTAACAAATATTGTGTAGTAGCGCAACAGAACATTTCTGGATCATACTCTTTACAGTCGCTAAGTAATTTGGCACAAAAGTGTCCTGTGGTGTGGCTAACTACTGGTTTGAATGCGTTGGAGCATTTTTAAGCAGCTGCTTTTTGTTTCCAAGGAATAAAATTTCTTTCGTGTGCTGTTTGACTGTAACTTGTTTGAGGTTGGTATCAGTTACAGTTTCTGGGATATAAAGCGATATATAAAAATTACCAGCAGCCTCCCACATTGTTTATTGCAACCCAAGATGGGTCACTTTAGTTGCATCTTGCCCCTAGCTATCACCTTTTAACGTACCATGGTTTACATGTAGGTTACATTTTTTGTGTGTTTCAATAAGGTATGTAACAGTTACTGTACATGAACACTGACCAGCTTTAACCCTGTCATGACAGTGTTCAACTGCATGGTAGGGTAAGTACATAGGCAAGTTTATGTACTCACTCAGGCTCTCCCCCACAATATATTGCATTCGGACAGTAGGCTGCAGCGAGGTTTAATTTACCAATCTACAAGTCAGCCTCTACCAAAGGCTGTATCTAATCACTGGACTGGATTGTGAACTGGATTGCTGGACTGGATTGATGGCTGGATTACTGGAATGTGAATTTGCTTGTATCACCTGACCTCTAGCCAATCAGAAGAGTGGGCTGGTTACACTTTTTGTACTAGTATGTTAGTCTCATACCCAGGCTCTTGGTGGCCCACCTAGAGCCTGGGTATGAGGCTAACAAGCTTGTATAATGGCCTACAACATAGTAGGGGCGACAGAACGGCTGTAAGATCATGCATGACTGCCCAAGATATAAACACATGCATGCTGCAAGTCACTGATGGCACCCCACCATGCAACCATAAAATTTCAATCTTCCCAAGTGTGACTTGGAGATTAAACTGAAGTTTTTAACTGTTATTGTTTGTGAAGTGTTTGAGTTATCTCAGAATAATGTGGCCATGCCAGTGATTGCGTAATTATGTAGCTATGGGGTCTAAAGGCATGCCTCCCACCAAGGAAAATGTACAGTTTCACCCTTGGTGCATGTGAGAGCGGCTTGGTAAGCCTGTTGACACTACCATCACTAGTACATTTCCAGGCCTTTCAAGCACCAAGCACACTTTCCATGGTATCTGGTACCATTGACTCATTCAACTGTCCCTCGTGTAACATAAAAAACTCAAATTTATGTTCAACAATCCAGTCCATCAATCCAGTCCATCAATCCAGTCCATCAATCCAGTCCATCAATCCAGTCCAGCAACCCAGTCCACAATCCATGCAGTCCACATGCAATCCAGTCCACAATCCATGCAGTCCAGTGATTAGATACGACCACTAATAATGTGTTTCTTGGTGCACTCGCATCTCGAAAGTACACAGAAAGGCAGACTGGGCGTCTGGCGGTTCAGAGCCATTGCATCACACCATTCAAACGTTACATTAATCGATTCGGATCGGAGCGAACGTTTCAGTACGTCATGATTTTCAACAAACAGTTTAATGGCATTCATGCACCACTTACCATTCACTGCATGGGTTTACTATAATCCAAACTAGCCAAAGGCAGGTTACTAATGGATGTATTTACTGGTGCACTCGCATCTCGAAAGTACACAGAAAGGCAGACTGACCGTCTAGCGGTACACAGATCGTGGAATATAAAAGAAGACGGGAAAGTGCGCAGTACCATCAGATGCGAAACCTGCGAAACAATTATACTACTACCTTCAACTCCGCCCAAAATGTTCCGACTCCTTCTGTGTTGCGCTGTCTTCGCACTGTTGCTGCGTCTCCCCGAGATCGCTGCAGCTCCCGGCATGCCGTCTGAAGACCCCGAGACGGGCGCCGGTGATGCTGTGGAAGGCGAAAAAACGATCATCGATTTGGAGGAAGTTGCTGTGGAACTCTTCCCGAATGGAACGGAAAAGATCGAGAGCATCGAAGAGCTGCTCATCATTGAGAGACTGAAGAAAGAGAAAAAGAATGTAACGAAGACTGAAGGGGACGCGGACAATGATCGCGAGGAGAGGGCGATTATCGGATCAGACAACAGGGTTCCCGTCATCCATCAAGATCCATTTCCATACTGTGCAGTTGCCCAGCTCGATAACGGATGCACGGCAACGTTCATTAGTCCATACCATGCTATTACAGCAGCAAGCTGTGTCTACAACAGAGCCACCAGGCAATGGAGGCGGACTGAGATAAATGCCTACAGACGAAGGAACTGCAACTCCCCTGGTGTGCGCCATACCTGGACCAGGGTTTTTGCCCCCGTCGGTTACACCTATCATGGCCTAGTCAACTACAACTACGCGCTTATAACCTACAGGCAGCGATCGACCTGCTGGCTGCCCTTCGGATACTATACTCCCTGGCCAGGAACTGGAGTCGGAATTTGTGGCTACCATTCGGATAAGCGTGGTATCCTGGTGTCCGGATGCATCTACGACTCCATATGGTGTTCTAGCTGTTACTATTCTCAAGCCTACCCTACAACTGGCGAAAATTCCTTGTTGTACAAGTGTGACACACTTGGTAATGCTGGTTCTGCTCTGTACTCAAACACCGGATCAGTGAGAGCCGTCTATGGAGTTCACGCTTACTCGTCGACCATTTCGGGTCAAAGGTGGAATCGCGGGCCTCGTATCACGAGAGCGCGCTTCTTCCAGATTGTTGGATGGATGAGGCAGACCGGGTATAATCCCCTCCCTTGAACATGTGCATAAGAGTCAAAACTGCAACTTTGATAACATGCATGCATGGTTGTTAATGCTATGTTGATACGTTAATGCATGCACACGTAAATGAAGGCATGCATGGTTGTATTGCAGTTGTGTACAAAGTAAACATGCTGTCGATTTGAATACCTGCAAACATTCATTTGTAAGCGCATGAGTACTGGCGATGGAGCACGCGTACAACATGTATGTTCATGATATTTAGATGCCTACATGGCTGAGAGTGAAAGCATAGATAGTATATACCTTCGTACTTCCGAAGGTATATGGGTCATTCCATGTCAAATCAACACAAAAAAATCCTTACCTTCACCGATTTGAACGAAACTTGGTTTTTACACAGTGTCTGTTGAGATATTAATCCACAGTGAATTTCAGCATTCTACGTTGTATGGCTTTAGAGTTAGGACCAGATGAAATATTGATTTTTTGGAAAATTTTAGCTTACCCATTGTCACAAAATCAACCATAACTTTGACTGAGATTAACTTTAAGACTTACAACTTACACCACTTGTAGCTCATAAAATTTCCTTTCGTTTGATATAATTAACAAGTATATCCCATAAAGTTCGGGTCAAAGGTCATCATTAGTGCACTTTGACCTTTGCTTTCTCAAAAACGAATATTTTAATTCTGATTAATTTTTTTCCAAATGTTGTTTGGGTCCTTCTCTCCAAGTGATATTAAAATGGTTTTGGGACTGACATGGGATTGGGAGATATGTGACAGAATGTAATGGCAGTTAGGGGAGATGTATTGTCAAGCATTCCTATAGTTACCTGATGGTGGTTCATTTTGATTGGTATGGTGGTGGATACCTTTGTAAACATGACACGACAAAATATCCATGATTCCATGGTTGGTATGTGATGTCCAAGTGGTGGTTGCTATGGTCACTAGGTCAGATATCTCCTCTAGAGAGCAGTTCAGTGCTGTTCAACATGTTGAAATGATGACCATTCATTTTGTTACAACTTGCTCAGGCTCTCCCCACAATGTTTGCATTTCACTAATACAATAGGGCTGGAAATTTTGATTTAGCTGTTTGATAGCTACAGTGATTAAAATACGATTTAGCTTGGTGGATTTGTAGGTAGCTTACTCAGTGATAATGTCATGGAAAAATTGCAATCACTGCTGCAGGGGTTCTTACTGGTGATAGAAAGCTATATCAGAAGGCAAGATCCTTGCTGAATTCATGGACACTGAGTCTGAGTTGAAACTTGCTCCGAGTGTGAGTTAAAGCTTGGCAAAGTACGCAGCACCTGCATGGAAAAGGTGCCTGCACTAGCTGTGATGTGAAGTTGTTCTCACATTACTAGAAAGGCTGGCTGCTTGCTTACTGTTTATGCTTGAATTCTTTGAGAAGTGGCTTTTTGCTGTCAGCAGCAATCACTCTTGTGAAGTGCACATGTTCCCACACGTCTTTGATCATAACTATGTAGTATACGAAAACGTGATACAGAGGGGGAAGGTCTGGAAGATCTGACCACATGCATGGCAGCAGGTAGACAGAGGACACACAGTGGGGAGGCAGGGAGAGCGGAGGTGAGGATCTTGAGGCCCTTACCTCTATTGTAATTGGAAGCTGGAGCATTTGCAAAGCAGGATGAATACTGCTTACTGTTAGGCATGAAATATTATGGTCGGGCACTACCCTGTGCATGTTTACCCTCTATCAACCTGATTTCAAAGCACATGACTACCCTTCATAATTGTGTATTGCAAGCAACTAGAAACTTAAGGCAACACAGGCCTGGTATCAAGGCTACACCACCACTCATGAAATTGTGAATCATATATATACTAGTGAGATGATTCATCATCATGGGGCGAGCCTGAGCAAGCAGCAAGCTGCTGATTTACTACTTTGTCATGGCACACAGCAGGATTTGTCATTGTCGACTGTGCCAAACTTAATAACACATATAAGTAGCTAAGTCCTCACCACAGATAATATATAAGTATCACATATGCCAGCCATTTCTCCAGCCAGGGCAGCTAACGTAGCTGCACATGCATGGACTAAGCTTTTACACCAAAATCATGAGCTAAATTTCTCGGGCTTTTATGAGTGCTGTTTATGCATGGCCCGCTACCTGAAGCGACCCAGTCAAACACCGCCCATATTAAAATTGTACCCCCTGTGAGCGGCCTGCCGTCGTCGGTAGAAGCACAAACCAGTGCCATTCATGCTTCAACTTCAGTTGTGTTTGCTCCGGGTCCCTGACGCTGCACTCTGACAGTAGCCCTCCACTTATCGATCTTCGTGAAATATTTGAATCCGCTCATTTAAAATTTACGGTAAGTGGTCTGTCCAATGGCCAAGCTCACGCTAGTGTGGGGCTCACTCAGGCTCGTGCCAATAATTAATTTTGTTGGTGTGGTCACACATCTGACATGGTGTTTGAGACATGTCTGGTGTTAGATTATTCCCTGTTCACCCTTCTCCACACAACATTAAACTGCTCTCTAGAGGAGATATCTGACCTAGTAACCATAGCAACCACCACTTGGACATCACATACCAACCATGGAATCATGGATATTTTGTCGTGTCATGTTTACAAAGGTATCCACCACCATACCAATCAAAATGAACCACCATCAGGTAACTATAGGAATGCTTGACAGTACATCTCCCCTAACTGCCATTACATTCTGTCACATATCTCCCAATCCCATGTCAGTCCCAAAACCATTTTAATATCACTTGGAGAGAAGGACCCAAACAACATTTGGAAAAAAATTAATCAGAATTAAAATATTCGTTTTTGAGAAAGCAAAGGTCAAAGTGCACTAATGATGACCTTTGACCCGAACTTTATGGGATATACTTGTTAATTATATCAAACGAAAGGAAATTTTATGAGCTACAAGTGGTGTAAGTTGTAAGTCTTAAAGTTAATCTCAGTCAAAGTTATGGTTGATTTTGTGACAATGGGTAAGCTAAAATTTTCCAAAAAATCAATATTTCATCTGGTCCTAACTCTAAAGCCATACAACGTAGAATGCTGAAATTCACTGTGGATTAATATCTCAACAGACACTGTGTAAAAACCAAGTTTCGTTCAAATCGGTGAAGGTAAGGATTTTTTTGTGTTGATTTGACATGGAATGACCCATATACTATCTATGGTGAAAGTATTAATGAATGGCTAAAGTTGAATACTGATGATAGGCTTCAATCACGCAGTCCATTTCCTATAGTGCATGAGACTGCATCTATAAGGCATGTGGATGCATGCAGCTGAGGAAGGCACGGTGTGAAAGGTTAAAACAGTCCATTGCAGGGGAAACTTGGAAGGAGGCATGGAGATCTTGAACGGGTGGTGGAAGCTAGAAGAGGGTTGTTGTCTGGGTGAAGAAAATGTGAACTGGATGGTGATAGTTAGACCACTGGTGCATGAGGTTACACGTTTGTAGGAAAGCCGACAGAATCTGCAGGGTATAACAGCAGAGAGGAGTACACATAAGGGAAGGAACAAAGATCACGTTAGAGGAAAACAATAACAGCTTGAGATATAAGTAGTACAAAGGAGTGAAGGGTATAATATAACTATAATGGGGCTAGAGATATACAGCAGAACCCAGTGAAGAGGCTACAAACAACACTAATTGGTGGGTATCCTATATCCTTCCTGGTGCACTCGCATCTCGAAAGTACACAAAAAGGCAAACTGAGCGTCTAGCGGTACACAGATTTCAGAGCCATTACATCACGTCATTCAATATATGTCACACATTTATCTATTCGGGTTGGAGCGACCGTTTCAATTCGTCATGATTTACAACGAATGGTTCAATGAAATTCACCATTTATCATTCACTGGGTTTGCTAATCCAAACTAGCCACCAAAGACAGGTTACAAACAACACTAATGGATGTGTTTCCTGGCGCACTTGTGTATAAGGGTGACCTACTCCTGATTGCTTTTCACCCACAATGTTGGAGCTTCCACTTGACTTCTCTGACATACTCTAAAAGGTGGGTGGGGCTCATAATGATTATAACATGCAATTAAACGTTAATAACAAAATATTGAATATGGCTGCTTTCGCTACTGAATTGGAGCTTGTCAGCTTCTTCATCTACAATCCCTTGCTGGGCCAGAAGGAAGGGATGGGGTGCAGCCACTATACAAACATGGTAACATACCTGTGCCGCAATGTGGCTCAGAGGCAAGTAAGAGATGATGTGGTCAGTAGTAAACCCAAGTCTATAGGTGGTATGGAGAGCTCTAGCCTCCCATGTCAGCTGTAGAAGTCGTACATGCAGTCAAAGAAAGTACTAAGTGGTAGGATTGGGATGCTGCCATGCATGAACTGAATGAAGGTCCTTTAGATTAGCTGAGGAAAATCATGTAGCTTACACCATCTTCCATGCTTCCTGAACTCACATTGTCATGGCTGAGCATAACACCTTTTGGATTGCCAGTTGTACCAGACTGAAAGTAAAGGAATATATATTTAAATAAGAAACTGACCAGCAACTGAGTGTCTACCAGTCACTCACAGTGTGGATGAGAAGTACACACTGCTCTGGTCTCTGGGTCTTGATCTTCTCCTCAATCACACTGTTGTATAAGTCCTCTCCCAGCTTCATGAACTGCTCCCACTGCCTAACAGACCACACACCATCAGGGCAGCCCACCCCCCCCCCCCCCCCCCCCCCCCCCAACACACACATGTACTTTGTAGATTTTGGGGTCCTCCACTTCCACTTTCCCTTGTACTGCACTATTGCCTTCAGGTGAGGAAGACAGTCCCAAAGAGTCGGTGCCCATAGGCCACTTTTTGAGTGTGCTTCCTCTAAACAAGCCACATCTGAGCCAAAATCCATCTGAGTCCAGTGATTATGACTCAGAGGAGAAGTCCACCTTGAAAGTCTAGCCTTTCTGCATCACAACATCCAGTAATGCTCTTGGTATTTCCCCATCATAGGCTACTT
Source organism: Agelas oroides (assembly GCA_949130485.1). NCBI lineage: Eukaryota > Metazoa > Porifera > Demospongiae > Agelasida > Agelasidae > Agelas > Agelas oroides. The sequence continues at coordinate 1,013,986 of OX422186.1, forward strand.
GGAACAACACAGAGACTAACTCAACAGCATGAGAAGTTGATTACAGCTCCGCCATGCAGCATGACTATTGCTATAACTTCACCCCATCATCAAATTCCTGCATCCAATAATGTAATTACAGCAATAGAGGGTTTTTAACGTGACATAATTGCTTTTATGAATACGAAAATATAGCAAGGAAAACGGAAAGCAGCTGCCATGTTGGATTACAATGAGATGGTAGCTTCTTTTATCAGGCATGCACAAAAATTGTTCATTTCTTCTCTAACCAACTTGCTGACATTCTAGCCTCGTCCCCAAGCTCTCTCCTCAAAAACGGGGAGAGCCTGGGAACGAGGCTACTAACATTCTTGGTAATGAAAACACAGAAGTTGTGCAATGAACATTTAATTGGTAAAATAAGCCTGCAATCAGTAGTGTGCATGCTCATGAACACTAAATGTGTGCATGTGAGTGTGCATGTGCCCAGTCAATAGAAGTCACCTGAGTAAAATTTATATGCATACTTGAGATGAATACGAAGAACCAATTACTGTTTTCAGGTAAAAGTCAAGGAAGACACAAAGTGCTTGTCTCACAAGCTTCCGCTAGGGGTTCATACTCGCTTCGTAGACGTATCAGATATTCATGCATTGCCAGAATCCTGTTCACAATATGGATTAATGGACTTTTGATTCACCAGATACTTGACCATGTTTAAACGAGCATACTGGCAGGCAAGGATAAGAGGTGTATGGGTACTGCTGGGGTCACCGTTTGGGTCACAATGTAGATTTTCAATAAGATACCTTGCAACATCAACATCTCCATACATAGACGCAAAATCTAGAAATTTCACTACCTCTAGTTGCCCTGCACTACAAGCTATAAGGAGTGGTCGTCACCACTGGCATAAGCTGGATCAACTGACTGCTTGTCCATCAATATCTAGATGTCCATACTGACAAGCCAAATAAAGAGGAACTGTTTCAATGTCTTCATCGACATGGATTGTTTGAGTACAGCTACATCCCTTCTCATCAACAATGAATTTCACCATATCCAGATGCCCATTTCTACAAGCCACTTGAAGTGGTGTCAAACTAGTACCAATGACATAAGCTGGATCAACTGACTGTTCATTCACCAGATACCTGACTATATGTAGATGTCCTTTCTCGCAAGCATAATGGAGGGAAGATTTATCAACATCATCTGGAGACAAAGGGTCGAGTTGGTGATTCTCAATCAAGTATTTCACCATGTCAAGGTGACCACCAATACACGCACAGTGAAGCAGTGTTCTACTGGCATAGGTACCTTTTTGCTTGGGATCATAGTTTTGTTCTGCTAGTAACAAACTCAATATGTTCAAATTCCCAGCGAACGCAGCCCATTCAATGGGGTTGAGTGATGGTATTTCTGACATCTTCCTTGTGACTCTGATGACTCAATACTTTGTTGATGGCGAGTGCGGGATGGTTGGTTGTTGTTTGCTGCAGCCCGGGTCGGGGTAGCGCATCATTAGGGAGAGCCTGAGCGTCTAGTGAACGAGTCTGCACTTTTATAGCGGCTCTGAGACTAAGACTTTAAGTCTTAGTAGGGGGTTCACCCTACCCTAGTGACATCACGGTGTGGAAGGACCACGTGTCAGGACTAGCTGTCCCCCCCTGGACACGTGGTCCTAGGACCAAATGTCCCCTACCAGGACAGGATGTCCCCCCACCGCAAAGTACCAGCCTCACCTTTCCAGTGATGGGAAGCTGGGCGCGGGGCCTGAGAACAAGGCTGGCTGAGCACTCTCATGCACAGGAAGGCATTATGCGGTCTGGAAACGAGACTAGTCAGTAGAAGCATGTAGTCTGGACATGAGACTATCTACTGACATCAAGTTGAAGTTTTAGTTTGGTGGACGGAATGGCCGCAGAGGATAGTGTAGCTACTTTGTAACCGCTGTCTAATGGGGGGACAACTCGTCCTAAGGGGGACACATGGGCCTAGGACCAGCTGTCCTAGGGGGACATCATCACGGTGGTCCTATCCTAGGGGGACATGTGGTCCTAGGACAAGTTGTCCTGGGGGACAGCTGGTCCTAGGACCACGCGTCCGGGGGGACAATTTAAGGGGGGGGACATCCCAGGATGGACGTCCTACCTGAGGTGTTGTCGGCATATATCGGTAAGAACCCTGCCTTACAAATGTAAAAGGACGTTCTGTAATAGAGCACTTCAAACACAGTAGCACAATCGAAATATGCAGTGGAATAATTCTTCTGCCCAGCACTTGTAGACTACTACCCCTACATAGGTGGTACTGAATTCAGTATGTGCCATAATTTAGTGATCCACTAGAGGTTGATGGCATAGATGTATGAGCATGTCTTCGTGTGAGCATGTAATAAGCCTCACCCTTAACAAGAATTCTACAGCACTTCAAACATGGCATCAGGATTGAAATACTCAATGGAGTAATGCTTGCTTGAAACTGCCATGTATAAGATTTGTGTTTCCTTGATGGATGTAGCCCAGTGGTCAGAGCACTGGCAGCTCAGGCCAGAGGTCCTGTGTTTAATCCCCCCACCCCTCCACACCACATGCACACACACACACACACACACGCACGCACGCACGCACGCACACACGCACGCACGCACACACACACACACACACGCACACACACACACACACACACACACACACACACACACACACACACACACACACACACACACACACACACACACACACACACACTAGGCAAGGAGGTTGAGATGTGGGTACAGCCTGTTGACTACCTGCGTATTTTGGAAGGAGGATACTTTCTTCACTTTGTTGCCATGGTGATAGTGCCAGCTGACATGGTGTCTCTTGTGACAACCAGTGGATTCAGGTTCAAGGTAATAGACTGCATTCAGTCTCAGAATAGGAGATGTTGAGCATGTGAAGGCCATTGTATATGTACATTACTGGGAGTTGTGCATGAGCAGATCAATGTACACCCACATTTACCATGCTGTACGTGTACCAGAGACACTGTATCCAGGATGCAGGGTCTCTAGCATCTACATACAGTACCTCTGACTCCAGTGGAAGCTATAGCTAACTTTCAGGCTAAGAGCAGCACTACTCTGCTTTGCTTGAAATAAATGTGTTGTTATGCTGCTAGCTAATTTTCAGGCTAAGAGCACCTGCTTTACTGCAAGAACAAGACACTGCCAGAAGGTTTCTTTGTTGCTCAGAGCAGGTTGATTTGTGAGCATGCCACAAATTAGTCATCATACTTGCCACTGGTATGATCTCAGATACAGCACTTGTGACACAAATAACTTACGTAATACTTGTTATGTATTGCATACCTACTGGCGTAATGATCAATTCATTATGTACCATGCAATGAAATCATGTGACTCATATCATTGAGGACAAATTCATCAACTTTTCTATCCTTCTCCCTCTCCTCCCCAGACTCCTGACATTCTCATCACACTGCCCTCCAAGGGTCTGAAGCTGTACGAGGAGGCCACAATCAAGGTAGCTTTCAAGAACCCTCTCAGCAAGAGACTCACCAATGGCAAGTTCTCCCTCCATGGGGAAGGCTATGTCCAGGATGCAACTGTGGACATTGGGTGAGGATATAACTACCCATATTTTGCCATGGCAACTAATGGGATAACTACCCTCTCATGAGACACTGGATTATGAATGAACGGCTCTCATCCTCATAGTCTCAGTCCCAGACCCAAAACCAACCCCCGCATGGATCGTTTGCAGCGTTGTTACCACGCATTTGTATATTGGAAGTGGATAATAGTCTTGTCCCCACCTGGCATCATTCTTTTTGTAGAAGGAGTACAGGCTTTACAATAATTTATGATTGTCAAGTTATGCACCATCTGTTCATTATGTGCTACCCTCACACCCACACTCTCACACTCCACACCCTCACACCCACACAGACCTGTTGGCCCATATGGTACTGCCTCAGCTGAGTTCACAACATTCTCAGTGAAGAGAGGAGCATTTGAGATGGTGGTTTGTTTCTCCTCTGATCAACTGGCTGATATCCTCAATGATGAAGATACTGAAGTTGTGTAACTAAACATTTGGTGAAATAAATAACTGCAATGCATCTCATGAACACTGTTCATTGCTTGTAGTTTTGACTGTAATTTAAACTTTTCTTTTTTGGCAGATTAGGTAGCAGCAGTGCTATCCAATGCTAACATCCAGGTGTGTGTGTTTTCCCACTCGCGAGACTCACCCCTACCACAGTAAAATATTGCTGAGTCAGCATGCTAGAAGTGAAGCTCACTGCATAATAATTGATGTGAGCTCGATCCCAAGAACCAGTAGTTTCAGGAAAAAGCCAGGAAAGATGCAATGAAATTATGTTTAAGGAGAGTTTGTCGTGGTGCATCAGGGATCGACATATTCAATGAATCATTGTTGGTTTGTGAAAGAGAATGGCAATCCTTGCACCCATACTTTTTATAGCTGGCCTTTGCCACCATCCAGCTTTGAATCATTCACAGCATACCCACTGCAATCAATAACTGGATGGCAGCAAAGGCCTGCGAACAAGGCTAATAAATATACCCTCTGTCTAACAATGAAATGACATCAGCTATTCCTCAACACATTATAGGCTGACACAAATTGATCAGCTTACAGTATGAGCAGTAGCAACAAATTGAGTCATCTAAGACAGCACAGGGTGACACAAAGGAAAAGGTGACACAATTTGATAGCCTACACTACTCACAGCAATAACCGTATGTAAAATTTATATGTTGGCAGCTGTGCAGTAAAACAGAAGAAGGCAAAAAATGTAACTGTCCCAAAATTAGTGTATAAAAAAACCCCCAGTCATCATGCTCCTGACACTACATTATTAACACACAGTATTAGAAACATGTAGGAAGTAATTATAATGATGTTCCACAAATTTAATGATACACAGTCAAAGTTTGCTAACACTTGTGTATCATAAACATACACGATTGTGATCACTGAACAAAGCATGTGTGAGTTGTAACTACAAGTTTTTCTACATACAATATCATCAGCAGTGGGACGCATAACAATAACTGTACGTAAAATATTTATAAATATTTGCTGGCAGTAAAACAGAAGAAGCCAAAAAATGTAACTGTTACGAAATTAGTGCATAGAAAATATGAAAAGAAAGGTCATCATGCTCATGACATTACATGATCACAGTCGCAGTATTAGAAACATGTAGGAAGTGAATATAATGATGTTCCACAAATGATACACAGTCAAGTTTGCTAACACTTGTGTATCATGATTGTGATCACTGAACAAAGCATGTATGAGTTGCAACTACTAGTTTTTCTAGAATATCTACAATGTCATTGGTAGTGGGACGCATTCTGGAGCTGATGTGAAGGCACTGTTTGATCAACTTTATGAGGTCATAATTTCCATCTAGCTGCTGTTCTAACTGGTTGATGTATGTCTGACGTCGTTCAACTTCGGTGCGAGCACAAACGTTTCCATCATCATCACAGAAGGTGGCAGGAAGCAGGTCACAGGGGAACACTTGTGTGGCAGTGAAGAGGGCTAGGTGTCCAAAGGAGAAGATGTCAAGCTTCTTATTAAACTTGGCATGATCTGAACAGGCCTCAGGAGGCATGTAGACAATGGTGCCAGGAACACGGGACGTACTCTTAAACTCTGAGCTACATGCAGGGTCAATGTCAATGATGCGAGAATTACCAAAATCGCTTATTTTTGCCACCCTCTCTGAATTGAGCAGGACATTCCTGGCTGTAAGGTCACGGTGGATTACAACTGGTTTGTGGTTGTGTAGATAAGCCAACCCCCTTGCTATGTCATGCAGAATGGAGACCTTAGCATTCAGGGAGAGGTTTGCATAGGAAGGGTTGAGGAGATAGTCGTGAAGGTTTGTCTGCAGCTGTTCCATCACCAGTGCTGGTGATTTGGAGTTGGGCAGGAGGCAAACACAATGATACTGGACAATGTTAGGGTGATGGATACTGCACAAGATGCCCAACTCAGCAAAGAACTTCTCGTGAGACTCGTTAGGGCTCTTGCAGATCTCCACTCTGAACCTTTTTGCTGCATATGTTGCTCCTTCGATTTTGACTTGCTCAACGCTGCCATATGCTCCAGCACCAAGCTGTCTACCAGTTGGCTCTGCTTTCTTAACGAGTGACTTTAGCTCTTTATCCCACCTTTGGGCTGTGAATGAAATTGATTATGGCCACATTAACATTAGCATGACAGACAGTATTTGGAAAAAGCTAAAATTCCAGGTCTCTATTGTTATGGTGATGACTAAATTAGTCACCATGCGGATCATCATTTCTGTTGCTATGGTGATGATCGACATACCTCATTTGAGATGTGTACAGTGCATTAATTGTCTATACTCTTGCCCAGGCCCCACCCAGACCCCACCCAGACCCCACCCAGTTCATGTGAGGCTTGGGAAGCCTTGTAATTTTTAGTGTAGGAATACAAATTGGTCAGTGTGAATAATAAATTTCATAACATCACTTTGAGCAGCAGGTTCCCTGACAATGCCTAGCAGTTGTAAGGTAACCTGATGCTCTCCACTAACTCTAGTATCAAAGTCATAACCACTGTCTGTTCACTTGTCTGCAACTACAATGACCCATTGTGTCTAAAACAACTGTACATGTGGTCATGTGCATGCCCACACCACCTGCATGACCCAAGTTCATGTTTAATAGACAATTTAGTCTGGTGTCACAAGTCCAAATCCTTGGGCTAGCTCCAGAAGCATGGAGTGACCAATGAAATCTACAGTGGTGTTTATTGGAGTAATGCAGAAGGAGAAGCAGATTGAAGTACAATAATGACACCAGACTGCATCCAAGTACACTCCTCATCAGTAGTTAAACATGAACTTGGTTCATGCAGGTGGTGTGGGCATGCACATGACCACATGTTTTAGACACAATGGTCATTGTACGTAGTTGCAGACAAGTGAACAGACAGTGGTTTTGAGTAGTTTACTTTGATACTAGAGTTAGTGGAGAGCATCAGGTTACCTTACAACTGCTAGGTGAATGCAACATGCAACAAATCAAGAAATTTCTTGCCATACAGCCTGTCAGGTGCCGTGTCTGACACACGGAGAATCTACTACACCTACTACGACTGCTGTAGCCAGCGCATTTTGTACATTGTAGCTACGCGTGTACTTGTCTCAGTCACGAGCTCCAATCTATGTGGGCGGACTTTCGTGTGTGCCCACATGCAATTAAGTCGTGTCTACCTCATGTCTACCCTAGACGTCACACATATGATAAAATGTACCAGGCTCTCCCCCTCCTTAGCGGGGAGAGCCTGGGAACGAGGCTACATAGGCTGTACCTCTTGGTCTTTCTGTTGCTATGGTGATAATTGACAATTCCTCAGATTTGAGATGTGAATTGTAGTTAATATGAACTTGGGTCAGGTGGTGCAGGCACTGCATGTATAGTTGTTTTAAAAACAATGGGTCATTGTAGTTGCAGACAAGTGAACAGACAGTGGTTATGAGTAGTTTACTTTGATACTAGAGTTAGTGGAGAGCATCAAGAAAAGAGGTTACCTTTCAACTGCTAGGCATTGTCAGGGAACCTGAGCAAGCTGCAATGTTTCAAGGTTTAGGTATGTGAGTAGCACCAAGCTGCCTGCCTGAATTCAGACTGCTGTAGATCTTAACTAATTTGAAGTCTTCAAGGAGTCGAGCATGGAAAACGCATGCACAAGGTTTTGATACATGAAACTAAGTCAGCAGTGGTGAACCCTAGCTTGTCTGCTATTCCCACTCACATCTACCAGCATTTTGCCTTCCTCCTTTTTGCCCTATACCTGAATGTGTCTTGACTGTCCAGCATAAGCATTAAGAATAAATACTTCAGTCAGTATCACCTCTCACAAACAATACAGAGATTATAGTGATCTAACACACTCTGGGAGTTGCCAAATTTTTATGTAATTTAATGACCTTTAGGTCTGTAGGTCATGCAGGTGAATGAGGTGATTAGCTTTGCTTTAAACCATTCAAAACCACTGTCAGCCTGCTACCAGGTTCAGGTGTTGCAAGTTCTTTGCACATTTAAAGCTAGAACAGGCAATCTTAACTCTCCCACCCTATACCCTCTTCTATACCATCTCATTTGAGTCACCTGATGGAAGTGGAGTACCAACAACCCTACAATGGCCACCTGCTATCACCTCCATCCTCAATGAGTTGGATCACTGATGCTAATTAGCTACAGGACTTGCATCATTAGGCTGTGGTAATTAAATTTCCAGCTTCTCAGACCCACCCACGTCTACTTTTCGTTTGCAATTCATTTTTAATACAATTTTTAGAGGTGATGTCTCTGTTTTCCATTACTTCTCTCCAGTTACAAGCAAATGATTGTCACAAAGTAAGATGCCAAAGCCTCTCGTAATACTATTTGCACAGAAAAATCATGCTATACAGGCAGGGTTTCAATTGCCAATTATTTGAGCTATGAGTACTGGACAAGGTTGTCAGCAAGAGCTTGTAACGTTATGCCAGAAAACTGCACATGTGGCACGTAATACATTCCGACCCAGTCACCATTTATTAAAGAACAGCCAAATGGTAGAACGATCGCTGCTTGGGGTGTTTAATGATCTTCATTGCAGAAAAAATAACTGCTTGCCTGCCTACATTGATGAAAAGTGTCTGAGAAACTGGAAATTTTATTACCTTGGCCTTATGCTCGTTCTCTAGAAATGCATGCAATGATCCCCTAAGGGAGGAAGTGAGGTCACTGCTGCATGTATCAAAGACCAGGCAATGGTACTCAAAACCACTAATTGACTTTGTTAGGACTCACAACCACTATTAGCACTTGACTAGCTTTATAATTGCATTTGCGGCTTCTGGTCACTACAGTGCTACATTTCCTGAATTGAGTAACAACCACAATCTTGCAGATATAGTAACCACTGAACATCTTTGAAAGGGATCACACCTGCCCTATCGAAGAGCAAGCAATACTAACCATGTATAGTAACCACTGAATATCTGTGAGAAAGTCACCAGCTGCATCATCTTTTTGAAGTGTAGTTGTAGTGATTCCCCCACAGATGTTAGGTGTGGGTGTTGTGTGGGTGTTGTCATGTAATGGATTTATAGCAGATTTGGCTTGGCCATTTGTACTAAGTGCACATCCATGTGGTAGAAGAATTACAGTACTTTGCAAGTCAGTAGTCAGAGTGATAAGTTGCACCTAAGGCTTCGTGGGTATTTATTAGGCTTTGTAGGCTATGAATATTTGTACAATCATGCTTACAAAAAAAAAAAAAAACATGAAGCCTTAGGTGCATTGCTAACAACAGTCAGTCTGTGACAACCGACTTGCAAAGCACTGTGTGCCATATTTCCAAAAATTGCCATCTCTTATTGTTCGGCACCTCCACATTGAAGTAAGTGAAATTTTCGGCAAGAGGATTCCCAAAACTTCCTAATTTTAGTCTCTAATAAAAGTGTTTGCATTGTTAACACCAGTTGAACTGTTTCAGTATGCAGTCGTTACTGCCAAAAGCCAGTGATAGATGCAGTAGAGCTGATTCAAGTCCTACGTTCAACTGATAAGTGCACTACAATCCTGCTGGGGTCTTGTGGCGATAGATTGCCATAATTTGCATGGCGATCATTGATCTTCCTGCCCTTGTGCAGTCTGTAGGGTGACAACTGACTGGAAATTTCCACACAGCTCTGTAGACATGGAAGCCGGGTGGCACAATTTGACCATGAGGACAAACACAGGTATCCCTATGGGTCAGTGACCTGCACACCTCTAATTACTCAGTGTTTAGCTTTCGAGCATAAATGGTGCCCACAAGTCAAATGACTGGTATATCATAACCGTTCCTCATATGCTCGCTCTCCTTACTATGTAGTGAAATGATGGTAGGGCTTGGATTGAGTGATGAGCAATTTGCCTTAACTAACTGCACATGGTTTACAAGCCAACAAACCTGTTTTTCGAGTCTGATATTGCTGCTGTAGCTCAAGAGCAATCCTGCTTTGGTCCACTGTGTGGCTCCTCAGAGCATCACAGACCTTTGTGAGGGTTGGGTGTGGCGGTATACGGTCTAACCACCTGGAGAGTACCTCTCGGAGGTAAGCTGCAGGGCCACCTGGAATATGTAGGGGTGTGGCCTCAATTGTATTTAGTTCCCCATATGACAGCCCCAGCTGTAGACCAAGGGCTTTCCAGTGACTGGAAATGGGCTGGAGATGTTCCATAAGGAAGACCAGGTCATAAGGATCTGGAAAAATATAATTTTTATTATAGAACATTACTGCTACATGGTCACTAACACCAATACTTTAGAGTACCTCACCTAGTTGTGAGTCTGCAGCTGTGAGCAGATGATCATCTTCTGGCTGAACAGACTGTTGAGGTACTTCACCTTGCAAAGCAAGCAATCGTTGTGTGGTGAAAGCACAATGCAAACAATGCCAATGCAAATCGACTGTTAACAAGCTTTCTCGCATATACCTCAGGTGGGTATAACCAATAAAGAAAAGTATATCTTTGTATAATATCATATGATTAGTTGTTATGCCTCTTACTGCATTTGAAGGCTGCCTTTCACAATGCAACAATTTGTTCTCAACCTAGACTCTGTTGCCGCTGCTCTGTTTACAGTGTTGAAGATAGTTGCTGTAGCTGGTTGATCCTTTGTGCCAGAGTGGGACTTTGGCAATGTTGTTTTAGTACGTAAAGACTTTTGAAACAAACTTTGGTTTAGTTTACAGGTTTATCATTTTAGTTTGCTTTTAGTTGGTCAAACTTCACTAAGTCCTCTCAGGGTAGGAAAAACATTTGGGAATGCACGTGCACTTTGTGGCTTTTCATTCAATACTTTTTTCTTTCCACTTGGGATGAATTTCCAAAAACCCTTGCTATTTAGTCAGTCTGTAAAAAACAGTTTAAACATGTAACAGTCTATTTTTAGCAACTTAAACTGAATATCATTTTAGTATGCCATTTGGTTAATCAAAGTCTAGTTTATCTTCATTTATTATCTGGACAGAAATAATGTTCATGTACTGTAAGGTTCAACTAAGGGCAGTATCTACAATGAATTATTTATACATTATCAGAGCTTTGAGCATAGGAGATGTAACCCAGCTACCTGTGTTTGTATGAGGCTGAAAATAATTGCAACCTGTCTTGCATTGAATCAGTGCAGTCCTATACTTGTATCAAGAGCAATGTTACATGATCTACACAAAAGTTCTGTGAGCAATTAGAGTAGAACCAGATCATAAGTAGTAGGTTTGAAATATAACTTACTGCTACTTGATGTTCTTATACTGGACAAGAACTGGAATACTTCAAGGCTGTTCACACGAAGAGCAAGACGAAGCACGTATTCATATTCACCACTTGCTTCTAGATCACATTTTCCTTCTTCAACAAAATACCTTACAATATCTACTTTACCAGCAATAGTAGCAAAGCTGACAGCATGAAGATGCATAAAACCTTTGCAAAGTGGGTCACAATTTCTCTTTTCAGTTAAATACCTGACAACATCTAAACTACCACAACACGATCCAACATACGGTGTTAGATACCCTCCATTGTTGTACATAGGGTCGCATCCCTTTTCCTCTACAAGGAATTTCACAATTTCAAGTTGTCCCTTCTCACATGCATTATGAAATGGAGTGTACATGCTGCCGTCATCCACTTCACGAAGTGGATCAATCTTCTTTTCATTCACCAGATACTTGACAATCTCTAAGCAGCCATGTTCACAGGCAACCCAAAGGGGTTCATGTGCACGAGGACCGGTAGTTGTACACATTGGGTCAAACTTTTTTTCTTCAATAAGATACCTTGCAATATCAACATGTCCAAAACGAGCTGCTATATGAAGCACATTCATTACAACTCCGGCCATATCCTGGTGCGTTTGAGTAGGGTCCCATCCCTTCTCGTCAATGAGAAATTTCATTACCTCTAGGTGCCCATGAGCACAAGCCGCATGGAGTGGCATCCACCTTCTTCTGTCATCACCCTTGACATAAGCTGGATCAACTGGACATTCATTCACCAGATACCTGACAATATCCAGATGGCCACTGCCACAAGCCCCATGAAGAGGTGGTATTGCACCACCCACCTCATCCTGGAAGGTTTGAGTAGAATTGCAGCCCTTCTCGTCAATAAGAAACTTCACTATATCTAGATGTCCTTTGTTACAAGCCAAATGGAGTGGTGTTGAGCTGTTGTCACCACTTGCACAATCCGGATCAACTGACTGTTCATCTACCAGATACCTGACAATATCTAGATGGCCATTAATACAAGCAAACTGAAGAGAAGATCTTGCATTGCCGTTCTCAAACAGGTATATTCGAGTAGGATCACATCCCTTCTCTTCAATAAGAAATTTAACTACTTCTAGTTGCCCTCCGACACAAGCCACATGGAGTGGAGTATGACTAGTACTGCTGTCACCAATTGGATCAACTGATTGTTCATTCACCAGATATTTGACAATATCTAGATGGCCACACTCGCAAGCTGCATGAAGAGGAGATTTTTTAGCATCATTTTCGTACAGAGGATCAAGTTGGTGCTCATCAAGCAAGTATTTCACCACGTCAAGGTGACCACCGCCACATGCATAGTGAAGCAAAGTGCTACCACCGGTTCCTTTTTGCTTGGGATCATAGGGTTGGTCTTCGATGAATGACTTCAGTAAGTTCAAGTTCCCTTCCAACGCAACAATTTCACAGATTTGTTTGTTTGATGTCATTTTCCTGGTTGTTGGCACTTCTACACGGAGAGCGCAACATGTACGACCGGTACCGGCTGAGCGACTTTTATTGCACGGTCACATGGGGCGGAGTCGTTCTCTGAGTCGTGACAGCGGATGCGGTAATGTCCTAATTCGTAATGTGCGCGTTGAGCTGGAACATCATGGCGTACGGTAGTCATGGCGTACGGTAGTATGCCATATGTAGGGATAGTCTCGTGCCCAGACAACTTTTCGCTGAGCGGGAAAGTAGTCTGGTGAACTGCCTATACCGTTCTGGTTCCAATATTTTGAAACTACCGTGACGTCACGTCAAGATGATTGTAAATTCAAAAGCGCTCTACATTGCTCTAGTAAACAGCAAACTCCTAGACAGCCTGCTCGTGCTCCTTTCGATAGATACAATAGCCTAGTCTACTCACGGCAGCTAGGGTTGCCCGATCAATGTCCATTTCGCTAGTAGATCGTTGGCACGCCACAATAAAAGTGCACAAATGACACGCTCGAAATGTCTACGTTAGATTAGTCAAAGGCCTCTATGAGCCATATCAGGCATTACCGAGTGCTTCCATGAGCAACGGGACCGTTAACTTTGCTGGAGGGCATCGCTGAAGTACCAGACCGGCGAGTCGCTAAAACGGGCAAATCGTCTATCTTCTGACTTTCTTCTTTCTTTCTTCTTCTTTCTACTGTCAGTGTAACTGTCAGCCAGGCAAGCACGATAACGGCTGAAGCTATTACAACGATTCAAACACGAAAAAACAGCATAAATCACCGGGTATTGCACTCACCACCTATCGATCTCAAAGAACTCGGACTGGTCGGCGATTTCTAGAACTCCATGTGCTTATGCTTGCCTCTATACGCCATTTTTCTGAATAAGACAGTTACGTCATCGGCCGGAAGCAACTAAGCACGTGTAATTTCGCTAGCCTCGTTCCCAGGGAATCTCAGACTTGCTCATGAGAAAAAAATTACGGGTTTACCCCAAATTTAGATTTTAACCCTCTCCCTACGAGATTTAACTTCACACCGAATTTCTGCCTACAAGCAATGAAGCATGCATTCAGAGAGTATGCAGCACATCAAGGGAGAAGAGAACAAGTAAGCATGGTATCAGTATAGTATTAAAACTAGTCAGTATTGAATATCAGAAAAGGGATGCATTTCTGGCAGCTGTGTAGCTAGGGGGAAACAGACTGACATTTCAGAGCAGCCTCCAGCAGCACTGAAGAAAGCTTGAATTATTTCTATCCATGAGCCTTGACTGGTCAACACTCTTGTGTTTGGTGCACAATTAGCAAACCTGCTGTGCAATGCTGTGGTGTGTGTTTGTCCGAGGATACTATTGTTTATGAACACGATAGAGTGGACAAAATAAGAGTTGACTCTACATGGCAGCATGTGCACATGCAGACATTTTGCATGTGGGATCAGGGCTCTGGGGTTGATCTACTTGTTCACACTAAGTCTCGTCAAAGCTGTGCATGCTATATAGCTGCCATGTTCGATGATAGAACATACAAAGAATCCAAAGGAGCAAGTTGAACACTGCCTCATAAGTGCCAGGAAGATAGTTTGAGGGGATAGTTTATCTGTCAGTGTAGCCACACGCTACAAGCTCTGGGCAGGTAAGGCAAAGTGGTTACTGTATTTATCGAAAAAGTGAATATCAGTCAAATGCAAGCTTTATCCAGCTTGGAGATGATAGCACAGGATTACGGATGGGATGCCTAACACTTGAAGTAAAGGTGTAAATGTATACCCAGCCTCTCTTTGATTATGCTGTCTTTTCCAGTGCTCAAAGAGAGGGATGCTAGGGGAAGGTTCATCTGTGCACAGTGTGTCCTGAGTCCTCTGGTGCTCTGCAAGGGGTGCTAGGGGAGAACTTATATGTAGTCTCTGAGAAGGATGTTTGTATTCACTGCTGTTTGCGTTGACCCTGCAAAATACAAACCAAAAAGCTGTGATATGAATATAATTATGTGGTAAACTTCTTTACAGGCTAAATGGGAAAATAACCACATAATTATATTCACAAGATGTAGGGATGGTGTAAAAGTTGTTCCTATCTTGTTTGGCTGGTTTTTGAGGGTTCCATCCCTACATGTGCTTGTTTTCATTGAGAAAACTTTTTTGTGGCTTTTGACTAACCTAAACATTAAGAGCATTTGGTTTACTATCACCCACTCAAACATTTTAAAATAGAGATGTTTATGAATTCTTTGGTGATTATGTGGACAGGCTCCTGTTGGAGTGAATCTGTGCTCTTCTACTTCCCTTTCCTCTCTCCCTCTCTTGCTCCTTTCCATTCTCTCCATGCACCCTCCCTCCCTCTCTCCCTTTTTCTGTACATCTCCTTCACACATCCCCCCCCCCCCCCCCTTCTTCCCTCCTTCTACCTCAACAGGTGAATGCTGACATCAAGAAGTTCATCATCGAAGAGCATGGAGCTCCTTGGCTCTTCAAGGTGGACACATCGATTGTGGGGAAGACTATCACCACCAAGGCTCTGGGGAACACCAGCAGGGAGGATGTCACTGACCAGGTCCGTCTGTCTGCCTGTCTGTCTGTCTGTCTGTCAGTCTGTCTGTCTATCCATTTGTCTATCAGTCTCTCTATCATTGGTTTGTCTTCATACAGCTGTCTGTCTGTCCACGCCTGTCCATCTTTGTCCATCTTTAACTTTCTGCCCATCTGTCTATTCATCTGTCTACATAATAATTAACAGTTTAATTTTTTTTATTTATGAGAGATGACGTCCCCTCGTGTTTGCTAGAGGTGATAGTCTACCAAGGCCCCTTGTGTTTGTTTACAATGGCTAGATAGCTAGCCTTCCAATTTTCTCATGTTTTGTTTGTAGAGCTGATAATTATCTACCATCTGCTTGTGTTTTTACTACCAATTTAAGGTACACCAGCAGGCCACACCTTTCACACTTGGCTACACTCCAAAACCAGTGGAATTCATAATTAATCTCCTGGAACCTGTGGCACACACCACAATTTCATAAAATCATACAAACATAAAATCAGGATATAAAATATAACACCTGTCCATCTGCGACTCATTCAGCATCCATCACCAGCTTAGATCGATTTACTCCCATTTCGTCTACTCCTGTTTTGTCTACTAGATTTTTTGTACTGTTTCGTCTACCCCCAATTTGTCTACGTTTGCTTTTCAATACATTTAGAATAATACTGTCAGAATAAAGAAAATGAATGATGGCCGAGTACACACTACATACTAAAACCCATCCACTTGCTAATACCATCTATATACTCTTCTAGACAAGTCTCTTCTGTTTTGTGCGGTACTTCTGTTTTGAATAGCTCCACCAGCTCAAAAATGTTAGGATGAGCCTTCCCAGCAGCACGGTTTATCTTGTTGTGCCACCCCTCCACATGGTTGTTTGTTTTGGGGCCTTCCATCTGGTAGTAATTCCAGGTTTTGAGAGGGTAAGGTCCATTCAACCATCTTTCCTCGAAATAGCTTATTCGCAGTAACAGTAGACGAAACGGGAGTAGACCAAACGAGAGAAGACGAAATGGGAGTAGACAAAACGGGAACATACCCTTAGATCTACACTCCAAGTACCCATCCCAGCCATTATCACTAGTCACCTACGCCCGCCTAGCCTCGTTTCCAAGCCTTCCCACCGTCCAGTTTTTTATTGTTTGCAGTATGTAAAAACGAAGAGGGACGAGCATTTATCACGTTAATGATGTCACTGTCTACCTAGAGGGGGGGAGCAAATGAAAGAGCAATTTTGAGGCCTTTCTTGTAGTGTCAATCCATGCACTGGAAGTCCCAAATATTCGTGAAGCGAAAAGTTGTCACTCGTTGTAGAGAACGAAGAACACGTGTGTGAAACAATCAAAACCAGTGGGAACGCTACTCCTGCCAGTGTTATTGTTTTGTGCTTCTTAAAACCTCTGTAGCTAGATGTGCTCTAACTAGTTGCAGGGTTTCGTATAGTGCAGAGATGTACAGTTGGCTTCAAGAAATTTTTCATCAAACTACTGCTGATTCAGAAACGATACAGCTGCTTTGGCTCAAATCCAACACAATCAACTAACCAATCAAATTGCCAAAGGCCTTAGTGTGAGGCACAAAATCATGCAGGTACAGTCTCGGTGCTTGTATGTATTTGACAAAGATGACAAGGAGTTAGGGCAATTAAGTTACCTTCCTGTATAGCAGAGAAACTGTGCAACGTACACTTCTCTTAACCATGTCCCTCTCCTCTCTCCCTTCCTTCCTCCCTCCCTCCCTCCCTCCCTCCCTCCCTCCCTCCCTCCCTCCCTCCCTCCCTCCCTCCCTCCCTCCCTCCCTCCCTCCCTCCCTCCCTCCCTCCCTCCCTCCCTCCATCCCTCCATCCCTCCCTCCCTCCCTCCATCCCTCCCGCCCTCCCTCCCATTTCTCCCTCCTTCCCTCTCCTCCCTTCTTCCCTTCCTCCCTCAACAGTATAAATATGCCGAGGGCAGTGACTGGGAGCGACGGGCCCTTTACTCAGGCTACAATGAGCTTATGAAGGAACAGCACGAGGTCGACTTTGAGATCCCAGAGGTGCAGTATGAATTTGGCCAGGACGTGAAGTTTGAGGTGCGGGCGACCAACAGGGGGCAAATACACCGGATTAGGGGACAGATCCTCTGTGAGGCCATTACGTACACTGGCAGGTGAGGAAAATTGTTGTCGATGAACAAAGCTCGAGTGTTTGTACTTTACCGAGAAATCTGGTCAATGTAAGAGCAAAGTAGCCTCGTTCCCAGACCTTCCCACCGTCCAGTTTTTGATCGCTTTCAGTATGCAAATATGGAGGGGGAAGGCCTGGTCCATTTTATCACGTGAATGACGTTTTGTCTATGATCAAAAGAACGCATTTTGCGCGCGTTCTTTGTTTTGAAACAGGAGCAGTACGTTTTCCGCTTCGCGAACGTTCGAAAGTCCAGCGCTTGGGGAAGAAACTACAAGATAAGGCCTGAAGCTCGTTTTTTCGATCAGGGACCCTTCCCTCCCTCTGTCTACCTAGGTAGACAAAACGTCATTCATGTGATAAAATGGACCAGGCCTTCCCCCTCTGTTTTTGCATACTGCAAGCGATCAAAAACTGGATGGTGGGATGGCCTGGGAACGAGGCTGAGAGCAAAGTACCGTTCCTAAATCTGCAAAAGCACTCTTTCCACAAATTGTGTACGTGGTACAGTCGTGAATTCTCTGATGTATGTACTCTTTAATAGGGTGCTGAAGGAGGTTGAGAAGCTGCGTGTGGATTCAAGGATTGCAAAGGGGAAGACAGAGGTGTTCCAGATGGATGTGGATGGCAGTGTGTTCTCTGAGTACCCTGGAACCAAGGTGAGGGGTGGAGGAAGGGAGAGAAGAAGGGAGAGAAGAAGGGGAGGAAATGAGGAGGAAAGAGAGGGAGAGGGAGGGAGGGAGGGAGGGAGGGAGGGAGGGAGGGAGGGAGGGAGGGAGGGAGGGAGGGAGGGAGGGAGGGGGAGAGGATGATAACAATTACTTGATGGTACTGTTGCGGAAGATGGTATATTCATCCAACAACCAAGGATTCTAGCCTTGTTCATTGACAACGAGGGGTGGAGGAAGGGAGAGAAGAAGGGGAGGAAAGGAGAGGGAGGGAGAAGAGAGTGATGGTACTGTTGTGGGAGATGGTATATTCATCTAACAAACGCTCATTCCTCTTTCACAGGTGTACCTAAGTTTCGAGGTTCTCTTGGCTGTGCACGGGACCTCCCAGGTGTTCTCAACGAAGGTCCCAATAGCACCCAACTCTGCCTATCAAAATGGAGAATGTCACTCTGAATGTGGAGTCAGATGAACTGCTGAATGGTGAGGGGGGAGGGGAGAGGAGGGGAGGGGAAGGGAGGGGAGGGGAGGGGGTAGGAGGTGGGGGGGAAGGTGGTGAAAGGAGGGAGAGTGTAGGAGCATTGGTAGAGGAGAGGTAGAACGATGAAAGGGAGGGTGGGTGTAAGGGGGTTGGGTTAGGATACACATGCACACACACACACACACACACACACTCACACACACACACAGAGGACGTAGTCCACAACATTGGCACCATTGGTCCCAATGCGGAGGTCACGTACACGTTCAACATTGTTGGGCTGAAACTGGGGAAACACCAGCTCGTCGTGGGACTGGACAGTGACAAAGTGGAGATGGTGACCGGGGAGAAACAGGTACGTGGAGCTAGCAGTGAAGAAGACTTTAGATGTATAACCTTCCACCACCCAACATTCGTTACTTGCATGAGCAGTATTGAAGTGGAGGAAGGCCTTCTAAGACATGTAGTGATCTAGCGGAAGAAGGAGGGAGGAGGAAAAAAACAGGGCCAGAAGGATTGCAACATACTTCTCCATACATACCTTTCTTGATCATTCCATTTGTCTCCATCTCTCTTATTGCACCTCCCCTTCTTTCTCACTCTCCTCCCCTCTCTCCCCTTCTCCTCCCCCTCTTCCCTTCTCCTTCCCCATCCTCCTCCCTCCTCCTCCTCTCCCCTTCTCCTCCCTCTCTCCCCTTCTCCTCCCCCTCTCCCCTTCTCCTCCCCCTCTCCCCTTCTCCTCCCCTCTCCCCTTCTCCTCCCCCTCTCCCCTTCTCCTCCCCCTCTCCCCTTCTCCTCCCCCTCTCCCCTTCTCCTCCCCCTCTTCCCTCCTCCTTCCCCATCCTCCTCCCTCCTCCCCCTCTCCCCTTCTCCTCCCCCCATCTTTTCCCCATCCACCTTCTCCTCCCTCCCTCTCTCCCCTCCTCCTCTCCCCTCCTCCTCCTCCTCTCTTCCTCCTCCTCCTCTCCCTCCCCCCTCCTCAAAGGTGGAGGTGCTGGAGCATGTTGTTGATCCACCCAGTGACTCCCCTATTGTGACAGTACCACTGGAGGTACAGAACATTGACCTCAACCTGGCAAAGAACCACAGTGCCCACCATACGGACTCCTACGATGAGAGAGGGCTTGTGGCGCAGAGGGGACAGGCCTTCTCCCTTAGCCTCTCCTGCAAACAGTCTCTCCCTGCCGGTGTGTGTGTGGGGGGAGGGTGTGTGGGGGGAGTGTGTGGGGGAGGGTGTGTGTGGGGGGAGAGTGTGTTGGGGAGGGAGTGTGTGTGGGGGAGGGAGTGTGTGTGTGGGGAGGGTATGTGGGGGGAGGCATGTTGGGAATGTGTGTGTGTGGAAGGACAGTGGGAATGTCTGAAGGGTATGTGTGTGGAGAAAGGAAGGATGCATCATTGCATACTGTAACATGTCTCAGACAGCTGTGTTGACTGCCTCTAGCTCTGAAAACACTCCAGATGAACTCAGAGTGGCAATTGATCAATATCTACCTGTATGCAGGCACCAAGATTGTGTGTCATGGTGTGTTTCAGCTGGCCTCCCGTCTGCCGCGCAAGCCCTACACCTTTGAAGTGGACACTGTATCCATCGTGAAAGGGAGTAACTTCACTGTTGACCTCAAGCCTCCTGCCGATGTCGCCATTGGACGGTAAGTAGGAGATAGAGTGAGGAACCGCTCTGTGTCCAGCAAAGTTGAAATGTTGCCCCTCCCTCCCTCCCTCCCTTCCTCCTTCCTTCCCCCTCCTCTCCCCCTCCTCCTCCCCCCCTCTCCCAGTTACACAGTGATACTCACCCTGGACAATGGTGGCAAGGTGTCTGTGGTGGAACAGCAGGTGTCACTGTATCTCCTCTTCAATCCCTGGTCCACGGGTAGGTCTCAATCCCTGGTCCACGGATAATTATAAGTCTTTAGGTCTACAGATCAGTATAACTTTTTCATGTGATATGCCATATACAAATATGGAAGAAAGTAAAAAAACGTCCTCCACGTTGGTGTATAGGAATATGTGTAGTAGTTTCTATGACGATCTTGGCAAATGGAAAGGCGTATGCTTCGTATGTGTTGACCACAGTTAAAACAGCTGTAGATATAAATGTTTACCTGGGAGGTTTTCAATTCATGCTACATCTATTGCCTATGACATACATGCTGTACACAACTCACATTAAATTTTAGTTGGGTATATGTGGCAGTCCTGGATAGAAATCGAATATTATTCCGTTGCGTATTTCGAGCACATCGCCAAGGTTGACGCGCTATAGCGCTGAACTTCCGCTAAGGCCGGGGATCATACGTGACATGTAAACACGTGAATATCTAATGCGTCTATATATGAAGCGCGTATGAGCCCCGCCCTTAGCGGAAGCTCAACGCTAAAGCCCGTCAAACTTTGTGATGCGCTCGAAATATGTGACGGAATAATATTTGATTTCTATTCGGGACTGCCACACATGAATTAAAGATCATGCGATGAAAAACCTTTATATATACAAATTCTTGATTCCCTGTGCGCGCACACACACACACACACACACACACACACACACACACACACACACACACACACACACACGCACACACAGAGGACACCTGCCATTACCACAATGAGAGCGATCTTAACGAGTTTGTCCTCAACAACCGAGGTCGTATCTGGGTCGGCAGTGCATACAGCAACTATGGCCGCCCCTGGCAGTTTGCCCAGTGCAAGAAGGACTGCACAGATGTGTCATTCTGGCTGCTAGACAAACTCACTCATGAAGACAGAGTTGACCCTGTGAAGGTAAGCAAGAGGGAGGGGGGGAAGGAGGGCAGGTGGGAGGACTTACCCTGTCTGTGAAGGTAGGAGGGAGTAGGGGGCAAAGGGGTTTGTGAAGGTAGTAGGGAGAAGGGGGAGGAGAGGAGAGGGAGGAAGGGAGAAAGGACTGAGATTGAATGGAGGGAGGGAAGAGAGAAGGAGGAAGGAAGGGAGGAAGAGATAGGGGAGAAGATAAGGAGTGAGGGGGGAGGGGAGGGCAGGGATCAAAGGGGAGGGAGGAGAGACGGGAGAGGGAGGAGAGATGTGGTGAGAAGAGGAAGGAAGGAGAATGGATACTGTGTCAAGGTTAGATGGTTAGGGTGTGTAAGTTACTTCACACCCCCTTCCTCACTCCCTTTGAGAGTTGTTGACCCTTCCACTGCCCCCCTCATTCTCCCTCACTCTTCCTCACTCCCAGGTGTCACGCCACATCTCGGCCATGGTGAACGTACAAGATGACAACGGTATACTCGTGGGCAACTGGTCAGGTGACTACACGGGAGGGAAACCCCCCACCTACTGGACTGGGTCGGCAGAGATTCTGGATGAGTTTAACAGGACCAAACAACCAGTGAAGTTTGCCCAGTGCTGGGTCTTCTCTGGAGTGCAGACGTCAAGTGAGTTGAACGTTTCTGTGTACCACACACACACACACACACACACACACACACACACACACACACACACACACACACACACACACACACACACACACACACACACACACACACACACACACACACACACACGCACTCACATGCACACACATCCATACGCACATACACACACACATGTACACACACAAAAAGCAACATTTAATACACATGTACACACCACACACATGCACACATAATAACTCATACACTCACACACATACACACACACACACACACACACACACACATACACACTCTCACAGTACTCCGTTGTCTTGGCCTGCCTGCCCGCTCCATTACCAACTTTAACTCCGCCCATGACACTCACTTCAACCGAGCCATTGACAAGTTCTTTGACGCAAATGGAGATGAAATCTCGACTGGTGACTCCATCTGGTGAGCTGTACATTGTACCCATTCCCATGTTTGGTTCCTGAATCTGGAATTGGTTTTGAACACTAGGTATAACATACATCTTCATTTTCCTTTCTTCTATTCCTTCCCCCCCCTCTCTCCCTCTCTCCCTCTCTCCCTCTCTCCCTCTCTCCCTCTCTCCCTCTCTCCCTCTCTCCCTCTCCCCCTCTCTCCCTCTCTCCCTCTCTCCTTCTCTCCCTCCCTCCTTCTCTCCCTCTCTCCCTCCCTCCCTCTCTCCCTCTCTCCCTCTCTCCCTCTCTCCCTCTCTCCCTCTCTCCCTCTCTCCCTCTCTCCCTCTCTCCCTCTCTCCCTCTCTCCCTCTCTCCCTCCCTCCCTCTCTCCCTCTCTCCCTCTCTCCCTCTCTCCCTCTCTCCCTCTCTCCCTCTCTCCCTCTCTCCCTCTCTCCCTCTCTCCCTCTCTCCCTCTCTCCCTCTCTCCCTCTCTCCCTCTCTCCCTCTCTCCCTCTCTCCCTCTCTCCCTCTCTCCCTCCCTCCCTCCTTCTCTCCCTCCCTCCTTCCCCTCCTCCCTCTCTCCCTCAGGAACTTCCATGTGTGGAATGAAGCTCACATGGCTCGTCCCGACCTCCCAGCTGGGTTTGGTGGCTGGCAGGTCCTAGATGCTACACCTCAGGAGGAGAGTCCGCAGGGTGGTGGGTACCGACTGGGCCCCTCCCCACGTCAAGCCATCAAGCTGGGCCAGAGGATGAACTATGATGTAGAGTTTGTCATCAGCGAGGTAGGACTGGGCGTTGAGATTTACACAATCTGTTTCATGCATGACCGTTGGATTCCCAAATTAAAAACCAATTCTCACATTACTGCATATGTGCTGCATACATCTATGTAGATGTGTATATGCAATGTCAGAAGATATCGCTTACGACTCTCGCCTCACGTTGAAATAAGGAGAATTTAGGTGTTTTGAGCTGCAAATAGAGGAAAGTGAAAAGGCCGGCAGTCACCGAGAACCCAGGACACCTGGCTTGTGCAGCCAGTGCTCTGCCACTGGGCTATGACAACTGGGCACCACCAGCCCTCACAATCCTCGTGGTACTGTACAGGTGGGACTGAAATACCTCAGACACACACCTGGCAGTCAATCACTCTGACGGATGCCAGATGTGTGACTGTCAGCCAATCCCATACACAGTATTGATGCATACCAAATATGTGTTGAAACAATGTCGCCCAATGTCATACCGTGTGAAGTACATTGTCCAATAAAGTCAAGAACGACGCTATCATGACAGTTTCTCTCTGTGCACAGGTGAATGCAGACATCCGCTACTACACAGTCAACCCAGACCGCACCCTCACCCTCACAAGGGTCAACTCTACCCACGTTGGCAAGAATATCAGCACCAAAGCATTGGGGAGCAACGCTAGGGAAGATGTCACTCTGGGCTACAAGTTTGCCGAGGGATCCACCTCTGAGAGAGCTGCCCTGTTGGGTAGGTTTGAAAGGGGATGGAGGGATGAAGGGATGGAGGGATGAAGGGATGGAGGGATGAAGGGATGGAGGGATGGAGGGATGGAGGGATGGAAGCAGGGAGGGGTCAGCTAGACATGTGACTTTATAATATGTAACCTATATAGCCAAATCAGGGAGACATTTTCATTTACAGTATAGTGCTAAATTTTCGAGGGTCTAAATTTTCGCGAATGGCGGTTTTTGAAGAAATAATTTCGCAAATTTGCTGTCTAAATCATGTGCATGCCGCACACGTAATGTAGTATGGGCGTGGCATACAAGCAAGTCCTATATCTAATACGCACTGTCACATCGTTGTCCGGGCTTGAGTCTTCAGCTGTCAGAAAGCAATGCCTACTTCAAAGGTATCTCTTTGGAGAGCGTCCCTTGCGGATTCAGCACACAAACGGTTGAAAATTCGAAGACCCGCGAAAATTTAGCGCTATATGGTACACACACACATACACACACACACACACACACAAAGGACAAAGGACAAACGTAAGGAGCTCCCCTAATGGGGATATGCCCCCCCAGACCAATTAAGGCTGGGACCCCTGTGCGCTACTTCAGGGAACACTGGGCCGAGCGCTAGACAAACTCCTGAAGCCGGGCCAAGCACTCGCAGGAGCACTGACTATGCCCCTCCACTGTGGTGTGGGCACCCGAAGTCCCACCTGTACCCCAGTGGAATTAGGCACAGCCAGTGGTCTTGTCCTTCCCCAGCCTAAGCCAGGTTCCCAATTTACTATTTTACTTGGGCCTGGGTTGGGTGCCAAGTGGAGAAAAAAAGATGTTTTTTTTTTTGTTTTTTCTCCTGTGGTAACTGGTGGGACTTGAACCTGTGATCTTTCGATTGACAGTCAAGTGCTTTAACCACTTGGCCACACAGTCACTACACACACACACACACACACACACACACACACACACACACACACACACACACACACACACACACCCTCACACACACACACACACACACACACACACACACACACACACACACACACACACACACACACACACACACACACACACACACATCCTCACACACACACACACACACACACACACACACACACACACACACACACACACACCCTCACACACACACACACACACACACACACACACACTCCCCTCTAACAGCTGAAACAGAGTCTGAGAAGGAAATTGGACTAGACCTGTCAGTGGACGACAACATTATGATTGGTCAAGACTTCTTTGTCAGAGTGACGGTCACCAACAAGACCTCGAAGGCCAGAGACTTCCAACTGTCCCTCAAAGGTCATGTGGTCCTCTACACTGGTGCCTCCGGCCAGCTGGTGAAGTCTCTGGAGCAGAAGATGAAACTGAAAGGAAAAGAGAGTGAGTAACTCAATGCACTTTGCTCTTGTCACCAAAGAAATATTTCATGAGGCTTCATTCCAACGAAACCCTCATTTCTCTGTCCTTTGGTTCGCATTTGCACAGAAGAATGAGAAATTATCGTATTGAACACAAACCCAAGAACAAAAACCTTGCATGGAATGAGGCTACTTTGTTATAAAGCAGGCTTCT
This sequence comes from Agelas oroides, assembly GCA_949130485.1. Lineage (NCBI taxonomy): Eukaryota > Metazoa > Porifera > Demospongiae > Agelasida > Agelasidae > Agelas > Agelas oroides. Next base: position 1,039,536 of record OX422186.1, read on the forward strand.
TTTAATGGAGAGGTGTTTCCAGCACATAAGAGCCCTGCATTAAAGAAACTGCTGTATTAGAGAACTTAAAAACATGGTAACATGGTGAAAATATATATGTGGCAGTCCCGGATAGAAATCGGAATATTATTGTCACGTATTTCGAGCGCATCACTGAGTCGAGTTGACGTGCTGTATATAGTGCTAAAGCTTCCACTAGGGGCAGGGGCTCATACACGCTTCGTAGACGTATCAAATATTCATGCATTTACATAGCGTACGTGAGCCCCACCCTTAGCGGAAGTTCAGCGCTATAGCGCATCAAACTCAGTGATGCGCTCTAAATACGCAACGGAATAATATTCAATTTCTATCCAGGACTGCCACAACTACATACTACACAGGTGGTACTGAATGCACGTTAGCAGCCATTCTGTATGTGCCCGTATGAGCTCCATTAGAGGTTGATGCGCATAGACGTCTGAGCATGTCTTTGCAGCATTGAGCCTCACCCTTAACAGCACTTCAAACATACGTGGTAGCAGGATTGACATACTCAATGGAGTGATACTTGCCCCAGACTGCCACATACAGGATTGACGTTTGTTTGATGGGCATAGCTTGGTGGTCAGAGCACTGACAGCTCAGGACACACACACATCACACACACACACACACACACACACACACACACACACACACACACACACACACACACACACACACACACACACACACACACACACACACACACACACACACACACACACACACACCACACACACACACACACACACACACACCACACACTAGGCAAAGAGGTTGAGATGTGGGTACAGCCTGTCGACTACCTGCGTATTTTGGAGGGAGGATACTTTCTCCACTTTGTTGCCATGGTGATAGTGCCAGCTGACATGGTGTCTCTAGTGACAACCAGTGGATTCAGGTTCAAGGTAATAGACTGCTTTCAGTTTCAATGTTGAACACATGAAGACCATCATATATGTACATTACTAGGTAGAAATCCAACATTATTCTGATGCATATTTTGACCGTGTTACCGTGTTCAAAGTGCTGTAGCGCAAAACTTTAATTAAGGACAGGGCTCATGCACAGCAAAGACTTGATAAGTCTATGTAGCACGTATTAGCCCCGCCCTTAACAGAAGTTCTGCGCTACAGCGCTTTGAACGTGGTAACGTGGTCAAAATACGCATCGGAATAATGTTCGATTCCTACCCGGGACTGCCACATATGTATGTTGCTGGTAGTTGTGCATGAGCAGATCAATGTACACCCATATTTACCATACTAAACTAAGGCAGTTGTACGTGTACCAGAGACACTGTATCCAGGATGCAGGGTCTCTAGCATCTACATATAGTACCTCTGACTCCAGTGGAAGCTATAGCTAAATTTCGGGCTAAGAGCAGCACTACTCTGCTTTGCTTGAAATACATGTACTCTGTATCTATGAAGCACGTATGAGCCCTGCCCTTAACAGAAGTTCAGCAATACGGCACTTCAAATACAGTAATGCAATGCAATCGAAATACGCGATGGAATAACCTTTGATTTCTACATGGGACTGCCACATGTAGTGTTATGCTGCTAAATTTCAGGCTAAGAGCAGCTGCTTTACTGCAAGAACAAGACACTAAGAACTGCCAAAGGTTTCTTTGTTGCTCAGAGCAGGTTGGTTTTTGCATCGTACTTGCCACTGGTATGATGACTATGATCTCAGATACAACCCTTGTGACACAAACAACGAACATTAATTACATAGTTATATATAGACCTTATGCAATTGACGTCATCACCCACGTAACCAAACGTGAAATGGATGGTGCATGGACGGAAATCCAGATACCATGCCACCATTTTGAGTGGCAAAAATGACTGTGGTCTATAGAGCACCAGTACAGCGGAGCAGTTTGCGACCTCCTTTCTCACCAGCGCAGGAAGTGATTTTACATTTACACCCAGAATGGACAAGGTCTCAACAGGACCTAACGCTTACTAAAGCAAATAAGCTTACCTGCATGCCTCGTTGACACAGTGAGCTCGCAAAGTGCTTCGCTGTACTTAAGCGCCATAAACTGTGGTCTTCCTTGCCACTCAAAATGGTGGTGTAGTATCCGGATTTCCATCCACTGTCCGTTTTACATTTGGTTACGTGAGGTATTGCATAAGGTCTATTACATATATACCTACTGGCGTAATGATCAATTCATCATGTACCATGCAAGGAAACCACGTGACTCTTGTCATTGAGAACAAGTTTGTCAACTTTTTCTATCCTTTCCCCTCTCCTCCCCAGACTCCTGACATCCTCATCACACTGCCCTCCAAGGGTCTGAAGCTGTACGAGGAGGCCACCATCAAGGTAGCTTTCAAGAACCCTCTCAGCAAGAGACTCACCAATGGCAAGTTCTCCCTCCATGGGGAGGGCTACATCCAGGATGCGACTGTGGACATTGGGTGAGGAGTATAACTACCCATGTTGCCATAGCAACTAATGTGATAACTACCCTCTCATGAGACTCTGGATTATGAATGATGTCATCCTCATAGTCTCAATCCCAGACCCCAAAACCAACCCCAGTGTAGTCTTGGTCCCAGACCCAAACCAACCCCAGTGTGGTCTTGGTCCCAGACCCAAAACCAACCCCAGTGTAGTCTCAGTCCCAGACCCAAAACCAACCCCAGCATGGATCGTTTTCAGTATCATTATACTGGAAGCAATATACGTGTTGGATGAGGTCGTGGTCAAGAGTATTATTCTCATGGCCTCTTATGAAAGGCTATGTAGACACTCATTGTGCTGTGCTGTGTCTTTGTGCTAATGGCTCTACTCTGTGTACGTGGATGTAGTATCTTGAGATATATGTATGTGATTGCATTTCTGTGGTTACGTATTTGTTTTGTGCATTTCCGTACTCTTTGAAATATTTCTGTATATATACTCTGTCTATTGTATGAGAAGTCAGTCCCCTCAAGTCTCCCTGGTAGTCTGAAGTGTAAGTATATACACTATAGTGGATATAAACAGTAATAGTCTACAAGGAGGATATCACGGATCGTTAGTTATACCATCTATCCTGCCCAGTTCCAAACCCACATTGCTCATTGCACAAAACTTGTAACACACTAACTTACTGAAACAAGACATCACAAAAAACAGCTTTGCACATCTCAACTGCTGGGATTGAGAATGAGTGCTCTTGCCAATATTCTTGTTGTTACAACAGGCTTTACAATAATTTTATGATTGTCACCATCTGTTCATTATATGCTACCCTCACACCCACTCCCTCACACTACACACCCTCATACCCTCACACCCACTCCCTCACACTACACACTCTCATACCCACACCCTCACACCCACTCCCTCACACTACACACTCACACCCACACAGTCCTGTTGGCCCATATGGTACTGCCTCTGCCGAGTTCATGACATTCTCAGTGAAGAGAGGAGCATTTGAGCTAGTGGTTCGTTTCTCCTCTGACCAACTGGCTGATATTCTCAATGATGAAGATACTGAAGTCGTGTAACTAAACATTTGGTGACTCAATGCTTGTGAACTTATACTTTGGCTGCAATTTAAAATCCATGACTAGGTTTTGCAACAGGTTCATGAAAATGCAGTTTATTGTCAAGTTGGTTCATAGATCCTCTCAGTCTGCATGTGAACACAAGACAATAACAATGGCACGATAACAAAGGCAGACAGAAACTAAGTAAATACCTTTACGTAGTGGCACTGCTTTTAGTCCCACTATCCTCTACCAAGCCAAAGGTGCATATCTACAAAGTGATAAAGCAGAGACAGCTAGGGTATGACCTTGGGTCATAACGCTTTAATAGATGCTGTTGTATGGCCTCACATACAAGTATGTTGTATCTACAGTGTAGCATTGTAGTATGAAACTGTTCCAGTATCACCAGCTACGAAACGCATGAATATACATCTTGGAAGTCTACAGCTTCGAATGTGACAGAATCACATGCCAATTCATCTTTGAGTTCTATACAGCCTTGAAGTTTTGACAAAACAGGTCATACTGCATTGAGGCTTCCTATAAGTAACTATTTACTCTTAGAACAAGTGACTTTCTAAAAGCAGCCAAGGAAACAGCCACATATTCTCACTTCACTCAACGCAAACTTCATGATTCTAAGTGCAGCAATCAATTTCATTAGGGTAGATGCTGGTATTATGAGACAGCTAAACTGAATGACTACTCATTAGTGTAATGTATTTTTTCAGTTCCATCTAAAGGTTTGAAGCACTTCTCCTGAGAATGTACTACTTATAAAATAAAATTCGTATTTTTCCCGCTAGGCAGTGGTTCTAAAAGTAAGAGCCTATGAAAATCACTTTTGCAGGTATTATGAGTCGGCTGCTGGTATTAGAGTCACCAGGTGCTTTGTTGATTGACACATTTTCAGTTGGAGTCAAACTGCATCCTAGCATTTTATAACCTCTCTTTGTGCTGATAGTAATTTTTCTTCACTAGAGCACCTTCCATTCTAACATGGTATTAATGTTGACATATACTGTTCAGGGTTCACTGGTATTATGAGTCAGAGGGTATTATGGGTTCACATGTAACTTTTACTTCAAAAATTTCCAAACTCGACGTCCATTTAGAGTACATACAGGTGCCATTATATAGCAACTTTCCCATCAAAATGTGTTTTCTCTGTAGTATTTTTCAAGGTTTGATGATTTTAGGGATCCCAAACTATGTCTACCCTATGCCTACTGGAGGTTGTGAGGCAACATCCTGCTTTTCTATGGAGCATAGTACATGTATTCTAAACTAGTGACTTTCAAAAAGCATTTTAAAAGGTGACCACATGCGATGATAGGTATCAACAAGGTAACAATAAACCAAGGTGCAGTGTCTTTGTAACTCACTTGTATATCTGGAAACAGAGCTTGAGCGAATCGGCGAAATAGCACTCTTCAGTTATCTACGCAAAAAATTAAAGTCTTGCAACTGATACAGGTCTTATCCTTGTGAGGCCGTTGCTGGTACGTTACAAGAGCCCAAAGACATCGCACGCTTCTCTTGAAACTTTCGCACGTGAGCATATTATCTACGTAATCCCAAATATTTGACTCCAACGCCCTGGAGAAATCGTTGCCGTTTCCACTAATGTAGAGATTCCGGATGGTCATCTACTAGGAGAATGTAGAACATTGTGGGGCGAGCGTGAGCAAGCAATACACAGCTTTAACTTATATCAAAGGCTGAATCAGTGAAGTGTCACGTCACAGCACACAGGTGGCGTGGCATGTAGCTGAACAAAGCTTGTCACTCTACTCTCTACAAAAGTGCCTAACAGCTTAGAGAAGATGGTTGGCAGACACTAGCTTGTCATGGGGTGGTACCATACAATGCAGCCATTAGTGCAACCTAAGCATCTACTCTGGCTAACTGTAGGCTAAGTCTAAACACAGCCCGGCTTGTTGCGCATAGTCCTTACTTGAGGCATCTAAGAGATATAGCAGATGGGGTTCGCCATCCATTAGCCATGGGTAGAAGGAGGGTCTCTGCCGCTTTCTGCTTTCAGCCTCTCTACACAACTGTTCAATAGCCCTCATACATATAGTAGACAGAGGAGGTGGGACATGGTTGAACTTAAAATGGCTGAGGTCACACTAATTGATTTTTTGTATCTCAACAGACTAGCTCTCTCGACTTTCACTGAGGTGGGCCCCAGTCAAATCAGGATTCAAGGCTGGATCCAGTCATAGAAAAAGCTAAAAAAACTTTCTACCTTGCAATATCCAAGATCAATTAGTGTGACCTCAGTTGTTTCAATTAGCAACCATGTCCGACCTCCTCTGTATAGTAGATACTCACGCTCCAGCCATCTATCCTGGATGTCGCTGCAAACACAACTTCTATAGGCTATCCTTTGTCTTTCATAAGTGCCATCTTTCAAAGTCACCTTGGAGCTAGAAGTTGTACGAAAATCTTACTTAAGGTCCGCACGTGAGCCATCCCAGGGTACCTTTTCAAAACTCTAATCCTATTGGTTAATAATTATACGCGCATGCGCCATTGCCCTGACAACACCCTAAATTAACCCTAACCCAACCCTAATAAACCCTAACCCAACCAATCAGATTAGAGCTTTGAAACGCACCCCGGTACTGTATAGCCGCACGTGGCCCGCGGCTATCGCGTTAAATTACAGCGTCAAGAATATACGGAACGACGTACGACAGATAATATTCGATGAAAAATCTCGATTCAACTCACTAGTGTGGGGCTTGCTCACGCTCGCCCAATTACTAGCAGATGAACAACTATTCCAACCATATACTTATGTTAGTGTTACGTTGTCAACCCTACTGTTATTGTTTGTGAAGTGTCTGAGTTAGCTATCTCAGAGTAATGTGGCCATGCCAGTGATTGCATGCATAATTATGTATGGTGGGGTCTAAAGGCATGCCTCCCACCAAGGAAAATTTTCACCCTTGGTACATGTGAGAGCCAACTGAATGTAAGGTTACAATTCTCATGCATGGAGCGGCTTGGTAAGCCTTGTTGACACTACTGTCATTAGTATATTTCCAGGCCTTTCAAGCACCAAGCACACTTTCTATCAGACTACATGGTATCTGGTACCATTGCATGACTCATTCAACTGTCCCTCGTGTAACATAAAAAAACTCATTTTAGTTCCAATTTCTGTTCAACAATCCAGTCCAGCAATCCAGTCCAGCAATCCAGTCCAGCAACCCAGTCCACAATCCAGTCCAGCAATCCAGTCCATCAATCCAGTCCAGCAATCCAGTCCAGCAACCCAGTCCACAATCCAGTCCAGCAATCCAGTCCAGCAATCCAGTCCAGCAACCCAGTCCAGCAATCCAGTCCATGCAGCAATCCAGTCCAGCAATCCAGTCCAGCAACCCAGTCCACAATCCAGTCCAGTGATTAGATACGACCACTAATAATGTATTTTCAGGTGCACTCGCATCTCGAAAGTACACAGAAAGGCAGACTGGGCGTCTGGCGGTTCAGAGCCATTGCATCACATCATTCAAAACGTTACATTAATTATAATCGAGTCGGATCGGAGCGACCATTTCAGTACGTCATGATTTTCAACAAACGGTTCAATGGCATTCACCATTTACCATTCACTGGGTTTACTATAATCCAAACTAGCCAAAGGCAGGTTACTAATGCATGAGTTTCCTACATGGTGCACTCGCATCTCGAAAGTACACAGAAAGGCAGACTGACCGTCTAGCGGTACACAGATCGTGGAATATAAAAGAAGACGGGAAAGTGCGCAGTACCATCAGATGCGAAACCTGCGAAACAATTGCCGTACTACCTTCAACTAGTACAAAATGTTCCGACTCCTTCTGTGTTGCGCTGTCTTCGCACTGTTGCTGCGTCTCCCAGAGATCGCTGCAGCTCCCGGCATGCCGTCTGAAGACCCCGAGACGGGCGCCGGTGATGCTGTGGAAGAGAACGGAGGCGAAAAGAAGATCATCGATTTGGAGGAAGTTGGTGTGGAACTCTTCCCGAACGGAACGGAAAAGATCGAGAGCATCGAAGAGCTGCTCATCATTGAGAGACTGAAGAAAGAGAAAAAGAATGTAACGAGGACTGAAGGGGACGCGGACAATGATCGCGAGGAGAGGGCGATTATCGGATCAGACAACAGGGTTCCCGTCATCGATCAGAATCGATTTCCATACTGTGCAGTTGCCGAGCTCGATAACGGATGCACGGCAACGTTCATTAGTCCATACCATGCTATTACAGCGGCAAGCTGTGTCTACAACAGACTCACCAGGCGATGGAGGCGGACTGAGATAAATGCCTACAGACGAAGGAACTGCAACTCCCCTGGTGTGCGCCATACCTGGACCAGGGTTTTTGCCCCTATCGGTTACATCCGTTATGGCCTAGTCAACTACAACTACGCGCTTATAACCTACAGGCAGCGATCGACCTGCTGGCTGCCCTTCGGATACTATACTCCCTGGCCAGGAACTGGAGTCGACATTTGCGGCTACCCTTCGGATAAGCGTGCTATCTGGGTGTCCGGATGCATCTACGACTCCATGTGGTGTTCTAGCTGTCACTATTCTCGAGTCTACCCTACAACTGGCGGAAATTCCTTGTTGTACAAGTGTGACACACTTGGTAATGCTGGTTCTGCTCTGTACTCAAACACCGGATCAGGAGTGAAAGCCGTCTATGGAGTTCACGCTTACTCGTCGATCATTTCGGGTCAAAGGTGGAATCACGGGCCTCGTTTCACGAGAGCGCGCTTCTTCCAGATTGTTGGATGGATGAGGCTGACCGGGTATAATCCCCTCCCTTGAACATATGCATAAGAGTCAAAACTGCAACTTTGATAACATGCATGCATGGTTGTTAATACTATGTTGATACGTTAATGCATGCACACGTAAATGAAGGCATGCATGGTTGTATTGCAGTTGTGTACCAAGTATACATGCTGTCGATTTGAATACCGGCAAACATTCATTTGTAAGCGCATGATTATATTGGCGATGGAGCACGCGTACGACATGTATGTTCAAGTTTAAGTTTAAGTATAAATGATATTTAGATGCCTGCATGGCTGAGAGTGAAAGCATAGATAGTATATACCTTCGTACTTCCGAAGGTATATACTATCTATGGTGAAAGTATTAATGAATGGCTAAAGTTGAATACTGATGATAGGCTTCAATCACGCAGTCCATTTCCTATAGTGCATGAGACTGCATCTATAAGGCATGTGCATGCATGCAGCTGAGGAAGGCATGGTGTGAAAGGTTAAAACAGTCCATTGCAGGGGAAACTTGGAAGGAGGCATGGAGATCTTGCACGGGTGGTGGGAGCTAGAAGAGGGTTGTTGTTTAGGTGAAGAAAATTTTCAGTTTCACCCTAATTGGTACATGTGAGAGCCAACTGAATGTAAGGTTACAATTGTCATGCATGGAGCAGCTTGGTAAGCCCGTTGACACTACCATATTTCCAGGCCTTTCAAGCACCAAGCACACTTTCTATCAGACTAGCCTACATGGTATATCTGCATTACTGCATGGTCGTATCTAATCACTGGACTGGATTGCATGTGGACTGGATTGTGGACTGGGTTGCTGGACTGGATTATGGACTGGATTGTTGAACAGAAATTTGAGTTTTTTATGTTACACGAGGGACAGTTGTGTAACATAAAAAAACTCAAATTTCTGTTGAACAATCCAGTCCATAATCCAGTCCAGCAACCCAGTCCATCAATCCAGTCCATCAATCCAGTCCATCAATCCAGTCCAGCAATCCAGTCCAGCAACCCAGCCCACAATCCAGTCCAGTGATTAGATACGACCACTAATAATGTGTTTCTTGGTGCACTCGCATCTCGAAAGTACACAGAAAGGCAGACTGGGCGTCTGGCGGTTCAGAGCCACACCATTCAAACGTTACGATTCGGATCGAAGCGAACGTTTCAGTACGTCATGATTTTCAACAAACGGTTCAATGGCATTCATGCACCACTTGCTCCAGTCCTTCTATGCCCAAGGCAGCCACTTGTGTGGATATTTGAGGTTAGTCTTGTGTACACAGTTTTGATATCCAGTGTAGCCTTGCTACGTAGCAAATTTTGTTAGTATCCTAGAAGCGCCTCCCCACTTACATGTCCCTCCTATAGGTGTGAATTTTTAAGTGGGCTTTTATACTATATAGCCTTTTTCAAGGCGGTTTTAGAGGCTGTTTAGTACTGAATCCTGTTAAATACAGTCTCTCAACAAAATAAAAGGGGTTATTAGTCATGTTGCTCTATGGGAAATACTATTGGCGCGTATACTAGGTATATAATAAAAGGGGTTCATGATTACTGTGCCTTTGTGCTATACTAATACTAATACCTACTGTGCTGTTCAGTACTCTGTAGGTGTGAAATTTGTACTGAGAGACAGTCACTTGTATTCTCACCCCCTTAAATTGCCTCCACATAGCTCTCAACTGCTAGTATATAACCTTCACATAAGTGGGTGTGAAATCTTCTATCATGTCTGTTTTGTCAGATGATGCTCCCTGCGTAAATTGTGGGGATATGGTTAGTGGAGAAAGCCAGGCTCTAGACTGTGACCTCTGTGGAAGGTGGTTTCACCTGACATGCATTGGCATATCACAGCAAGCGTATGAAATATACAGCCAGTTTGAAGGGCAACTCCCCTGGTTTTGCACCAGCTGCCTAGCTAGCTTGAAGTCCCTCCACTCAAGTTTGGATCAACTCACTCTGGAAAATCATGCCCTCAAATTGGAATTGACCCAGCTCGGGTCACTGGACGGCCTTGTAGCCAACCTCTCTCATGAAGTGAGCAGGCTGTCCAGGGATCTAGCATTTATCACTAAGCCTGATTTAGCCTCGGTGTCCATGAATCCGGCCTGTAACCCCCTGACATGCCATCTATCTGAACCAGTCACATCCCACCCAAACCGCTTCGAATGCTTGCTTGATAGAAATCCTGATATGCCAGTTGTTCATGGAAAAGGAAACCCCAACTCTAATCCTAACCCAACCCCACAAGCTTCAACGTCCAAACCCAGGAAAGCAACAAAAAAGCCACAACCACAAACTGCATCAAATAGAAACCCACCTATGCAAAAGTTCTACATCAGGGCAGTTCCCAGCCACACTAGCATTCAGGAGGTGAAACGTAAGCTTCAGAGCCTCAGTGTCCCACATGATCATCTCTCTGAACCATATTTGACAGCCCCAGATTCTAAAAGGAAGTATTTGGAAATTTTCCTTGGTGTGGATGATGCAAACAAACTCGATAAAGGACTAAAATGTGATGCCACACTGGGATGGTTTGTGAGCATATTCGCACCAAAGAGACCCCATCCTGTCCCACTTACGTCACTGAAGCTCCCCCCTGTACCTTCTGATCACAAAGATAAACGTCCCGTCCCACTTATGTCACTGAAACTCCCGCCACTTCCAACTACCTACACTAGTTGCCAGCAAAAGCAACAATCTCAGCCTCATGCAGGCTACACAGGATTTTTTAGGGAGAGGGAAATCCTTTCTAATAGTACGTTAGTTACAATGGGTAATATGGACAATAATAGCTAGTTCGTAAATATAGGAGACAATTCAACAACAAACGGCAGCTAGACCTTCTACAACAGCAGAAATACAATCCAAAACTATTCTGGAAGAAGTTCAGTCAACTTGGGGGTAGTGGGTTTCCTTCAGGTCAGACAGTCCCTGACTCAGTAATCGATGATCAGGGACATGAAACCTCTGATAAAGAAGAGGTTCTTAATACATGGAGGTCTTACTTTAGCAACCTCTTAAATGCTGGAACTACCTTACCTGTTTCATCTCCCCCCAGTGACTCAGATTATGATACCTCATGTTTAAATGACCCTATATCCATAGAAGAAGTGAAGGCTGCAGTAGCAGCAAATATCAACTCCAAAAGCCCAGGTCTGGACCAGATTAAGGCCAACTAGCTGTGTCTCCTTTGTCCATAAATTATTTAATTACTGCCTTAGGAATGGAATTGTGCCATCAAACTGGAACAAGTCGGTGATAAAACCAATTCCCAAACCAGTGGGGAGTCAAAGAACCCAAATGATTTTAGAGGCATATCTCTGCAATCAGTAATTATGAAAACATATTGCCGCATTCTAAATTCCCGCTTCAGTGATTGGATTGAGCTCAATTCTATCCTCAGTGAGGAACAAAATGGCTTCCGGCCTGGCAGATGTTGCCTTGACCACATTTTTACGTTATCTTCCATTGTCGAGAACCGTATGATAGGAAATCAGGATATGTTTGCATGCTTTATTGATTTTCGCAAAGCTTTTGACAGCATTAATCGCCATTCCTTATGGAAGAAACTTCACTCAAAATATGGCATAAATGGTAACTTTTTGATGGCCCTAAAATCTATGTATGAAAATGTGAGTTGTACTGTGAAAGTTAATGACCTATATTCAGACTGGTTTGATGTAAACACAGGAGTTAAACAAGGCTGCATTCTCTCCCCAACATTGTTTGCCTTGTACATTGATGATTTAGCTAAAGAATTGAATTCAAGTGCTTTTGGTATACAGGTTAATGACAGAAATGTAGCTGCTTTATTGTATGCAGATGATATAGTTGTTTTAGCTCCAAATGCAGAGAATTTACAGGCTTTGATTGATTTGATACACAACTGGTGCACTACCTGGGGTATTAAGATTAATAGCTCTAAGTCTAACATAACGCACTTCCGTAAGAGACACTGTAGAAAGCCAAGATCCTCATTTCATTTTAAAGCAGGTAATCAAACAATTGACTACACAAGTGAGTACCGTTATCTGGGATACCATATAAATGAACACTTGGATCTATCACAAACAGTTAGTAAAATTACCATAGCGGCCAATTGGGCCCTAGCATCACTTAATCATAGAACTAAATGTGCAGGGGGAGTTCACTATGACACGTACACTATGCTTTTTAATCAGCTGGTTTTGAGCAGGATACTTGTATACTCATGCATCTGGGGTCATAGAGAATTTCCTAAAGTTAAATCCATTCAAACTGCTGCGATGAGGTTTTTCCTTGGAGTTGGCACCTCATGTCCCAACACAGGCTTGTTTGGTAAGATGGGATGGGTCCCTCTCCAAGCTGAAATAAAGTTCTCTGTTATCAAGTTCTGGCATAGGATTTGCTCTCTCCCTACACACAGACTACCCAATATAATTCATAGATGGAGTTCCCAAAAAGGCCTTGGGAACTGGGCAGATAAAACCATAAAATTGTTCCCAGACATTAACCTCTCAAATTTCTCTAAGATGGATAGGAACTCCTTTCAAAAGGAAGCGTGGAATAGAATTTTGCAAGTGGAATATACTAAGTGGCTAGATAATCTCAACTCAATTGCTCCTAATTCTGAAAGTGGTGGAAGATTAGTCCTCTACAGGTCTTACAAGCTGGAACCAGCCCCAGAAGAATATGTTACCCGACCAACTTCCTGGCGAAGGAGAAGAACCATTGCTCAGTTAAGATGTGGATGCCTACCCTTAGAGATGGAAATTGGCAGATATAGACACCCTAAGATGCCCCTTGCTCAAAGGATATGCCAGCTGTGCAATGAGGGGATTGAAGACGAAACACACTTCTTAATTTTCTGCCCGCAGCTTACCCAGGAAAGAATTGCACTATTTAAGACCATGGAAGGAGTGCTAGGATCAACATTCTACTCATTACCTCCTGCTGAAAAGACATTATAAATACTTATGAACTGTGGAAGAGACCTGGAATTGGGAAAGGCTCTACATGTGATGGCCCAGTCTCGGAAGAATATCATCTTCTCTCCGTGACCAATCTGTTTTTATTTTTACTAGTCTCTCCCTCTAATAAGATACCTTGGGAAAACTTGTCTGTCTCTGTTTAGTCTGGCCTCTGGTGCTCTAAATTCTGTGTAGTTTGTCCCCTGGTGTACCCTGAGAAGGGTCCCAGAGGAAAGGCTTGTCTGTCTCTGTGTAGTCTGTCCCCTGGTGTACCCTGAGAAGGGTCCCACTGAAACGTGCCCTAATCTCTGCCCCTGTACTGGCTTTCCCCGATTTTAACCATGATTTCATCTTGGATACAGATGCCAGCACAGATGGTCTGGGAGCTGTTCTCTCTCAGCAGTCTGTGGAGGGGGAGAAAGTGATCGCTTATGCCAGCTGAACCCTCACTAAAGCAGAACGTCAGTACTGCACTACCAGAAAAGAGATGTTGGCTCTGGTCTGGGGTATACGTCAATTTCGCCCCTATATATGGACGAGCGTTCCAAGCCAGAACCAATCACAATTCACTGAGATGGTTGCACAACTTCCGTGAGCCAGAGGGGCAAGTGGCAAGGTGGTAGCAATTTTGTCAGAGTATAACTTTCAGGTCATCCATCGCCCAGGTGCGCAGCACAAAATTGCTGATGCTCTTTCTCACAGTCCCTGCAAACAATGTGGTAATGCACAAGAGCAAGCAGTGGCAGCCAATGTTGCTGCAACACAGACCTCATTGTTACCTCAGTGATCCAAAGAGGAGATTTGCGCAATGAAACAACAGAATCCTGACATTCAGCAAGCTGCTCAGTGGTTGCACTCAAATTCTATCCCACTGACAATTCCACAAGGAAGCACATACCTCAGAACCTTGTGGCACCAAAGGGCCTATCTCACTCTGCATCATGGCATTCTATACCGACATTGGAAAGATGTTCCAGGAGGTGGAACTCTACCCCGGCTACAGCTCCTTCTCCCACCACATATAGTGCCGGAGGTGCTTCAAGGACTTCACAGTTCTCCGACTGGTGGACATCTGGGCATTAGCAAGACATTAGAGAAAGCTCGTGTGAGGTTCTGTTGGCCCCGCCAAAGATATGTCAGAGATTGGTGCAACCATTGTGAGATATGCAGCTCCAGGAAATCGCCAATACCCAAGTCTTGTGCACCCTCCAGCTTCAGTTAGCTGAGCAACCAATGCAGCGGGTGGCGATGGATATACTGGGTCCCCTTCCGGAAGTTGTGTGTCGAGTGGGGGAGCACCAACACCGCTGGCACATCGATGTTCAAAATTTCACACATACATAAAGTGTGAAGTTAAGGTAGGACAACCTTGAATCACAGATCTCCGAGTAATGTGGACGGATGGATGGGTAATGTCAAAGTGTACACAAGATTCACAAAAAGTTTGTACCAAACTGCTTTCTGTACCTGATAATGCCAAAAAACTCAATTTTTAGTCCCTCAGCTAAAATAAAAATTTGCACCCTCTCCAAGGCTCCACCCCCAGTCTGACCACATCATCAACACACACACAAAACAAGTAAAAACTTTACGTATGGATTTGTCCTGGGACCACTTCAATTCCAGTCTACAGGCCAAAACACACATTTGACCTCAAAAACAGTCATTTTGGCTGTGCTGGCTTTCAAGAAAAATTCGACACACCTCCACTCAAACCAACCAAAACTGAGCCCAGTTTCAGAAAGCTCAACTCATCCCCTACAAAACTATGTATGCTTTTTCCCGCTCACCTCCAGGCCAGGGAGTTATGCCCACAAACCTACTCCCTGTCATTGCCCCTAGAATGGAGCCAAGTTACACACATTCCCGCTAGCATAAAATCGGGCGGGGCCTACAACCCCGAAAAGTCAGCTTTCTACAGTACCTTTGCCAGACAACTGTGCGATGATACCCGTCTTCCAGGATGGCTCTCTGCCTTTCCAGTACACTCACAAACATTCAAGCCCACTCAGGCAAGCTTTGCACACACAACTAGCCAACCGTCACATTCAACGAGCTAGAAAATCTTTTTACTGTGTTTTTTAAATTTTTTACTTATTTATTTTTTTTTTTTTAAGTGTTGGAGGATTTTTTCAAAGATCCGCCCAGCCACATGAAAGTGCCGCCAGACCACTACAAAGGGCCGCAGGCCACATCAAAAGGGACACGCCCCCCTTGTTGATTCCGGTTGCCGCCATGGGAAAGTGTAAACAAGCCAATGAATTTCAATCGCGCCATTATGGTCACCCGACCTCATTAATTATTCATGAGTGGAATCGGCCCGATTCGCGATTCAAGGTTGTCAACAAAGGGAGATGGGGATGGGGCATTTATGGCTTAGATGGATGGGGCATTTTATGGCTTAAATGGGTGGGGCATTTTATGGCTTAAATGGGTGTGGCATTTATGACTTAAATGGGTGGGGCATTTATGGCTCAAATGGATGGGGCGGTTAGTTACTGTTTTTGGGAGATATGCTCAAAAAAATACTGGTCTTCAGGGGAGTACCCTTTCCGGTCCTCGCATGACCACGGGTTTCGGTCCCTTTGAACTCCCGACCCGTGGCCTACTGCAGAAAGGGCGGGACCACTCCCCGCCTAAGGTTTGCTTTGAGGAGCCCAGCTTTTGGTTGGCACATAGTGCTATGGGCATTCACAGTGCTATAAATATTCAAATTACTAAACAAATTTGGGGTGGGGCTTAATGGTGGAGTTATCATATTAACTTATAATAACTAGGGGGGTGGGCGAACGGTTAACGTACGGTACGGGATTCTGGCTTGCTATCGTGTCGTCTTGGTGGAACGTCTGGGAGGCTTGTTCTTCGCTGGTAGGCGCTCCTGTACCGAAGATAATTCGGGTCTGTACTGCGGCGCCCATCTCACGGTGAGTTGTTTGTGTGTGATACACAGCAAAATCGTACGTTTTGAATCAGAACTGGAACCAATCTGATCCAGATCTGTACCCAGAAACGCAACGGAACTTTTTGGCAACGGGTCTGATACCGAACTGTAAATCGGATCTGTATCAGTTCTGCAGCTCTGTATCAGTTCAGCAAAAATAGCCCTAAGACATGCTATTCGTACTGGTCTGATACAGATATGTGCGTACTGATCTGATACTGTCCTGATGCTACTGCGGTACTGATTCAGTTCCGAAAATACGACCGTAACAGAACTTTTTGGCAACGGAACTGTATCGGGTCAGAATATTTTTGGCTGTGTACTCGGTCGACGGGCTTTAAATGGGAGCGTGCTTCTCTTAGTAACGGCGTACCTATCCTAGTAACGGCATTGTTACGCTAGTTATGGCGTGTGCTTTACTATAGTAACGGTACGCCTTGGGGTGTAGTCGGTTCCATAAGGCTGAGCTAGGGCTAGGGCTGGGTTGGGGCTGCTCTGTGTTATCTGCGAGGCTCACTCACAGTGTGAAGCTCATTCACATTAAATATTACGAGTGTGAGGCTCACTCACACTTGAGTTACTACTGTGAGGCTCACAGTTACGCTACGGGTGTGAAGCTCATTCACACTTAAGTTACTACTGTGAGGCTCACTCACAGTTACGCTACGGGTGTGAAGCTCATTCACACTTGAGTTACTACTGTGAAGCTCACTCACCGTTATGTTACGAGTGTGAAGCTCATTCACATTTTTAAATTATGAGTGTGAAGCTCATTCACACTTCAGTTACATGTGCTACTGTGAGGCTCATTCACCGTTACGAGTGTGAAGCTCATTCACACTTGAGTTACTACTGTTACGCTATGGGTGTGAAGCTCATTCGCATTTCAAATTACGAGTGTGAGTGTGTTAGGATAAGGGCTTTATACTTTATACACATGTATCTATGTGGAGATGGATAAAGACGGGGTCTTTTTGACTACAGCTGTCCTTCCTCTCGCAATTAAATACACTGTGGTAGCTAGGTGGAGATCCCCTGCAGACGGGGTTGCGGGCCTGGGTGGGTTGACTGTACAAGCACATTGCCTGAGTGGATACTCTCACTATCCACCACCTCAGCCTCCGGCTCAATTATCTCTTCACCAAGGGGGTATCCTATGGTTAACTTTGGAAATGGGAATGGGGCTGGGGCAAGGAATTATTATTGGAGAGATATTCCTTCATGCACAGTGAGAAGTCTAGCCTGGTGCTTATTGTTATGCTGTTTAGGTCTAAGGCATGCCTGAGGTATTATGGTTGTTAGAACACGTGTGTCTTCGGGTGGATCCATTGAAGGATGCTGCGGGTTCCCCATTTGGCAAGGCCGACAGACTTTATCTGTACCTGCATGTTCAGAAGTTGTGTGTCGAGTGGGGGAGCACCAACACCGCTGGCACATCGATGTTCAAAATTTCACACACATAAAATGTGAAGTTAAAACAAAGGGAGATGGGGATGGGGCATTTATGGCTTAGATGGATGGGGCATTTTATGGCTTAAATGGGTGGGGCATTTATGGCTTAAATGGGTGGGGCATTTTATGGCTTAAATGGGTGTGGCATTTATGACTTAAATGGGTGGGGCATTTATGGCTCAAATGGATGGGGCGGTTAGTTACTGTTTTTGGGAGATATGCTCAAAAAAATACTGGTCTTCAGGGGAGTACCCTTTCTGGTCCTCGCATGACCACGGGTTTCGGTCCCTTTGAACTCCCGATCCGTGGCCTACTGCAGAAAGGGCGGGACCACTCAAGGACTTCACAGTTTTCCGACTGGTGGACATCTGGGCATTAGCAAGACATTAGAGAAAGCTCGTGCGAGGTTCTGTTGGCCCCGCCAAAGATATGTCAGAGATTGGTGCAACCATTGTGAGATATGCAGCTCCAGGAAATCGCCAATACCCAAGTCTTGTGCACCCTCCAGCTTCAGTTAGCTGAGCAACCAATGCAGCGGGTGGCGATGGATATACTGGGTCCCCTTCCGGAAACTGACTGTGGCAACAAGTACATCTTGGTGATCGGGGATTATTTCACTAAATGGAAAGAGGCCCATGCCATGCCTAACATGGAAGCAATCACAGTAGCAAGAATATTTGTCAATGAGTTTATCTGCCGGTTTGGGGTCCCTGAGCAGCTGCATACGGATCAAGGAAGGAACTTTGAATCAGCATTACTCAAAGAGATTTGCAAGTTGCTGGGAATCACCAAGACTCGCACCACGCCCTACCACCCTCAGTCAGATGGGATGATTGAGAGGTTCAATTGTACCATTCTCAACATGCTGAGTACGGTTGTCCTGGATGATGAACACAACTGGGACTTACATCTCCCCACACTGATGATGGCATACCGCACCAGTCGTCATGAGACAACAGGAGCTACTCCCTTCAGCCTTGTTTATGGTCGAGAATCAAAATTGCCTGAAGACATTCTGTTTAATTTACCCTCTGTGGTAGTGACTAATAGCCATGGCTATGCTGAAGCTCTAAAAGAGAAAGAGTAAGAGACCACTCGGCAGTTGAACAAAAGAAAGTAAACTATGACCAATTCACCCAGGGGAATTCATTTCCGAATGGTAGCCTGGTCTGGCTACACTGTCCAGCTGTTCCCCGAGGAAAAAGTCCAAAGTTTCATCGCCCTTGGCAAGGCCCGTTCAAAGTTGTTAAGAAAATTGGGAATGTGGTATACGGAATCCAACATGTGCAAAACCCGAGAAAACGAGTTGTTGTACATGCCAACAGACCACCACTGTACGGTACGGGTTCCGGCGATCAGTCTCGGGCTTACAAATCGCTCCCTACTCACCGGTTTTCAGAAAGAATCCAAGGTCATAATCCGCGCCGAGAGCTGAACCCGACTTTAAGTACCCCTCTGGGTTGGACACTCGAGTCGTTCGGTAGGTGAAGACGAAGGATTATGTGGTTCGTTCAGGTCCCTACTGAAGAGAGTCGTGTAGCGGGACGTCTTCCAAGCCACGTACGAGAGAACGCCATTTTCTATGGTCTAAACCGCAAGCACACAAAGTAAGTATTTGTGATGCACATCTGCGTTTCGCGCGAAATGTGGCTGTGATCTGCAAATCACTGTTTTCGTGTGATCAGCATTGAATGGCAACTTGTAGCATTAAAAAATGCCATTTTTTGTGTAAATCCAAGTATACAAGCGCTACCAGTACCGTAGATGGTCTTCGAGACCGTGCTAGTGATGTGAGCCACGCCCTTTCCCCCAAATAGATGGACCTAGCCTCGTTCCTGGCTGCCAAGTAGACAAGCCAAATATCTTTAACCTAACAGCACAATGCCCGTGCTTACCTTTACACATATCTACCAAGCTTTGGCAACTCCTTGTAAAATAGGCTAAGTAGAGTCAATTATCGGACACCCCTCATTATCGGGCGGCTGCACAGCACCAATGGGAGTAACAACGGCCCTTGTTTTTAATCCAGGAGGTAGGTTGATGAAACTGCTACGTGCACCCCAAATTTGGGCTTTATAATCAGTGAATGTGCATGGACGCTATGCCGCAATAAAGGGCGGTGTCCGATGATCGCGACCATCGGACGAAGCTACCGATCCACGGACGACGTGGTCCTATAAAAGCGAGGGAGGCAGCACTGTCCACCAAACTTGGTTTTCAGCTGCAGTTAGCCTTACTCTACCTGACCTCCAATTATCAGCGATTTCTGTTGTAGAACGGAGACAAGTGTCCCGTGAAGAACACATAGGTTCAAGCCATCAATAATCGGACAAGAATGAATTTAGTGGGCATGCATGCATACACATTTTGACAAGCACGTGAAATTGAAAAGGCTTTTGGAAGGTAAGAATCCTTCAAAAGTAGGTGAATAATCTGACATATGTACGTACCAGTAGCTTTAGTGGTAAGTAGGCTGTATCTAATCACTGGACTGGATTGTGGACTGGATTGCTGGACTGGATTGATGGACTGGATTACTGGATTGACATTTGAAGTGAATTTGCTTGTATCACCTGACCTCTAGCCAATCACAGTGGCGTAGGAACCATAGCGGCCGTAGCGGCTTTAGCCGCTACACTTTTTAGGCCGCAAATTAATATTCATAACCTCCTTATAAGTTACTATTAGCTCAAGCTAGCCTCGTTCCCAGGGAACGAGGCTCAAGCAGCCTCTTCGTTGCATCAGTCTCATATGCAGTTACATGCGTACATTTCCGCAGTACACTATAAAGCGATCGAAATCTTGGCGGTGAGATGGCTTGGTACGAGGATAGTGTGCATTTGCAAAGCGACTGCTACAAGCGACGAAACCTGGGCCGTCTTCTGCGAATGACGACGAAGTTACTGTTTTCGACATAAATTGTGTGGGAGTTTTGCTGGACGCGGTTGGGAATTAATGTTTGAGAACGATGATAGAATATTACATATCCTTGAAAAAAGGCTTTAATTTGCTGTCTAAAGGTGCATACTTTTGAAAAATTCGCCGCCGCGCATAGCGCGGCGAAATTATTTTCCATTTTTGCCCGCCACGCTTCGCGCGGTACACCATACATGGCCTCTATACACTTCAAATTTGCTTCCTACGCCCATGAATCAGAAGAGTAGGCTGGTCACCATTTTTGGACTAGTATGTTAGTCTCGTACCCAGGCTCTTGGTGGCCCACCTAGAGCCTGGGTATGAGGCTAACAAACATGTATATAATGGCCTACAATATATAGTAGAGGCGACAGAACGGCTGTAAGATCATGCATGACTGCCCAAGATATAAACACATGCTGCAAGTCACTGATGGCACCTCACCATGCAACCATTAAATTTCAGTCTTCCAAGTGTGACTTGGAGATTAAACTGAAGTTTTTAACTGTTATTGTTTGTGAAGTGTCTGAGTTACCTCGTGGCATGACAGTGATTGCGTAATTATGTATGGGGTCTAAACTAAAGGCATGCCTCCCACCAAGGAAAATTTTCAGTTTCACCCTAATTGGTACATGTGAGACCCAACTGAATACAAGGTTACAATTATCATGCATGGAGCGGCTTGGTAAGCCCGTTGACACTACCGTCACTAGTATATTTCCAGGCCTTTCAAGCACCAAGCACACTTTCTATCAGACTAGCCTACATGGTATCTGCATTACTGGTCGTATCTAATCACTGGACTGGATTGCATGTGGACTGGATTGTGGACTGGGTTGCTGGACTGGATTATGTACTGGATTGTTGAACAGAAATTTGAGTTTTTTATGTTACACGAGGGACAGTTGTGTAACATTAAAAAAAACTCAAATTTCTGTTGAACAATCCAGTCCAGCAACCCAGTCCATCAATCCAGTCCATCAATCCAGTCCAGCAATCCAGTCCACAATCCAGTCCAGTGATTAGATACGACCACTAATAATGTTTTTTTTTGTTGGCCGGTGCACTCGCATCTCGAATGTACACAGAAAGGCAGACTGGGCGTCTGGCGGTTCAGAGCCATTGCATCACACCATACATTAATCGATTCGGATCGGAGCGAACGTTTCAGTACGTCATGATTTTCAACAAACGGTTCAATGGCATTCATGCACCACTTACCATTCACTGCATGGGTTTACTATAATCCAAACTAGCCAAAGGCAGGTTACTAATGGATGTATTTACTGGTGCACTCGCATCTCGAAAGTACACAGAAAGGCAGACTGACCGTCTAGCGGTACACAGATCGTGGAATATAAAAGAAGACGGGAAAGTGCGCAGTACCATCAGATGCGAAACCTGCGAAACTTATACTACTACCTTCAACTCCGCCCAAAATGTTCCGACTCCTTCTGTGTTGCGCTGTCTTCGCACTGTTGCTGCGTCTCCCCGAGATCGCTGCAGCTCCCGGCATGCCGTCTGAAGACCCCGAGACGGGCGCCGGTGATGCTGTGGAAGGCGAAAAAACGATCATCGATTTGGAGGAAGTTGCTGTGGAACTCTTCCCGAATGGAACGGAAAAGATCGAGAGCATCGAAGAGCTGCTCATCATCGAGAGACTGAAGAAAGAGAAAAAGAATGTAACGAGGACTGAAGGGGACGCGGACAATGATCGCGAGGAGAGGGCGATTATCGGATCAGACAACAGGGTTCCCGTCATCAATCAGTATCCATTTCCATACTGTGCAGTTGCCCAGCTCGATAACGGATGCACGGCAACGTTCATTAGTCCATACCATGCTATTACAGCAGCAAGCTGTGTCTACAACAGAGCCACCAGGCGATGGAGGCGGACTGAGATAAATGCCTACAGACGAAGGAACTGCAACTCCCCTGGTGTGCGCCATACCTGGACCAGGGTTTTTGCCCCCATCGGTTACACCCGTCACGGCCTAGTCGACTACAACTACGCGCTTATAACCTACAGGCAGCGATCGACCTGCTCGCTGCCCTTCGGATACTATACTCCCTGGCCAGGAACTGGAGTCGACATTTGCGGCTACCCTTCGGATAAGCGTGCTATCTGGGTGCCCGGGTGCATCTACGACTCCATATGGTGTTCTAGCTGTCACTACTCTCGAGCCTACCCTACAACTGGCGAAAATTCCTTGTTGTACAAGTGTGACACACTTGGTAATGCTGGTTCTGCTCTGTACTCAAACACCGGATCAGGAGTGAAAGCCGTCTATGGAGTTCACGCTTACTCGTCGATCATTTCGGGTCAAAGGTGGAATCGCGGGCCTCGTATCACGAGAGCGCGCTTCTTCCAGATTGTTGGATGGATGAGGCTGACCGGGTATAATCCCCTTCCTTGAACATATGCATAAGAGTCAAAACTGCAACTTTGATAACATGCATGCATGGTTGTTAATACTATGTTGATATGTTAATGTATGCACACGTAAACGAAGGCATGCATGGTTGTTAATACTATGTTGATACGTTAATGCATGCACACGTAAATGAAGGCATGCATGGTTGTATTGCAGTTGTGTACAAAGTATACATGCTGTCGATTTGAATACCGGCAAACATTCATTTGTAAGCGCATGAATATTGGCGATGGAGCACGCGTACGACATGTTTATGTACGCGTATGTTCAAGTTTAAGTTTAATGTAATGATATTTAGATGCCTGCATGGCTGAGAGTGAAAGCATAGATAGATATACCTTCGTACTTCCGAAGGTATATACTATCTATGGTGAAAGAATGGCTAAAGTTGAATACTGATGATAGGCTTCAATCACGCATGCAGTCCATTTCCTAAAACATTAAAAATGTAAAAAGATGTAGGGATGGCATGCCAGAAAGTATGCAAACAAGGTAGAGATGATGCATGAAAGCAAAGGTCTACATAGTGGCAAAGCCCCATCCCTACATCTTTTTCACACTGCAGTTAGACAGTGCATGGGCATAGTCTTTACTAGCAGTTCATGGCTGTAGCCTCATTCTCAGGCCATGCACTTTCTACGGCTCCCACCACATGGCCTGGGAACGAGGCTAATATGAGCGTATAGATGTGTGTGCCTTGTAGGTGGCTACCAAGGTTAGTAGTTTTATTGCCAACATACTACTTGTGGTGACATGCAGTGGTACCCTTGTTATATGCCTCTGGTATAACCTAGACAGTGAGCTCGAGTGGGCTGCAGACTGGTCATAGTAATCAGTGTGTAAAACTCAAGCACTCATGCACAGCGTTAATAACTGCATGGATGGGTGCAGATTCAGCTCTCGAGCACGCTGTCTAACTGCAGTGTGAAAAAGATGTAGGGATGGGGCTTTGCCAATATGTAGACCTTTGCTTTCATGTGTCATCTCTGCCTTGTTTGCATACTTTCTGGCATGCCATCCCTACATCGTTTTACATTTTTAATGTTTTTTAAGTCTTGTTTCTGTACTTTTTTGATGTTAATCTCAGTTACAGTTAGACCTAAGCCTAAGAAGAATATTTCAAGCGTAACCACACCAGAACTTGAAGCGGCGTTGACAGTTTAGTAGTGATTCCAGTGTGATATCTGCCCTCCCTGGAGAAAAGTGTAATAATTATGTGCAATATAGCCAGCTAGAACCTGATGAAGGTCCAACCACTCTCCGTACCAAACTTTGTGAAACCAATTTCATGATTCAGTTGTCAATCACATGACGACTGACCAGCTGCAGCACCTTACCTACGTGGCAAGTAGGCAGCTGAATGCAGCGCCTTACCTACGTGGTGTTCATAAGCCTTGCCCAATTCCGCGGGGGAAAAAAACCGTGCCAACCATGCCCGCCCGCTCGCTTGTGTACTCTCGCTTCCAGACCAATGACCGTGGTCTTAGGTCTGGGAACGAGACTTCGTGTGCGCATGCGTACAAAATTAGAAAATGGCGTCCTTCGCAACGGACAGCAGCCTCAGAGTGTTGTGAATGACTTTTGTTGACCAGGGTGAATTTGAAGCTATGAAGACGCTGAGTGGTTGGGAAACTGAGCGCTGTGATGAGCATCCGTTTCGTGCTAAAATCAAGGTGAGCACTTGAGCTGTTTTCGAGTTATCGTCGTTTGACAAGTGGTCTGAACAAAGAAAGAAAGAAGAAAGAAGACGAAAAATGGTACTTTTGCTACCGCACACTTTTGCGTTTAGCTGTCTTCTGCGTGGCTTTTGGCCACTTATATGAGTCTACTGACTCTCTGACATCCCTACATAGAGAGTCTACCGACTCTCTGATAGTGCATGAGACTGCATCTATAAGGCATGTGCATGCATGCAGCTGAGGAAGGCATGGTGTGAAAGGTTAAAACAGTCCATTGCAGGGGAAACTTGGAAGGAGGCATGGAGATCTTGCACGGGTGGTGGGAGCTAGAAGAGGGTTGTTGTTTAGGTGAAGAAAATGTGAACTGGATGGTGATAGCTAGACCACTGGTGCATGAGGTTACACGTTTGTAGGAAAGCCGACAGAATCTGCAGGGTATAACAGCAGAGAGGAGTACACATAAGGGAAGGAACAAAGATCACGTTAGAGGAAAACAATAACAGCTTGAGATAGTACAAAGGAGTGAAGGGTGTAATATAACTATACAGTGAAGAGGCTACAAACAACACTAACGGGTGGGTATCCTATATCCTTCCTGGTGCACTCGCATCTCGAAAGTACACAAAAAGGCAGACTGAGTGTCTAGTGGTACACAGATTTCAGAGCCATTACATCATGCCATTCAATATACGTCACACATTTATCTATTTGGGTTGGAGCGACTGTTTCAATTCATCATGATTTACAACAAATGGTTTAATGACATTTACCATTCACTGGGTTTGCTAATCCAACTAGCCAAAGACAGGTTACAAACAACACTAATGGATGTGTTTCCTGATGCACTTGTGTATAAGGGTGACCTACTCCTGATTGCTTTTCACCCACAATGTTGGAGCTTCCACTTGACTTCTCTGACATACTCTAAAAGGTGGGTGGGGCTCATAATGATTATGACATGTAATTAAATGTTAATAACAAAATATTGAATATGGCTGCTTTCGCTACTGAATTGGAGCTTGTCAGCTTCTTCATCTACAATCCCTTGCTGGGCCAGAAGGAAGGGATGGGGTGCAGCCACTATACAAACATGGTACATACCTGTGCCGCAATGTGGCTCAGAGGCAAGTAAGAGATGATGTGGTCAGTAGTAAACCCAAGTCTATAGGTGGTATGGAGAGCTCTAGCCTCCTATGTCAGCTGTAGAAGTCATACATGCAGTCAAAGAAAGTACTAAGTGGTAGGATTGGGATGCTGCCATGAACTGAATGAAGGTCCTTTAGATTAGCTGAGGAAAATCATGTAGCTTACACCATCTTCCATGCTTCCTGAACTCACATTGTCATGGCTGAGCATAACACCTTTTGGATTGCCAGTTGTACCAGACTGAAAGTAAAGGAATATATATTTAAATAAGAAACTGACCAGCAACTGAGTGTCTACCAGTCACTCACAGTGTGGATGAGAAGTACACACTGCTCTGGTCTCTGGGTCTTGATCTTCTCCTCAATTACACTGTTGTATAAGTCCTCTCCCAGATTCATGAACTGCTCCCACTGCCTAACAGACCACACACCCTCAGGGCAGCCCCCCCCCCCCCCCCCCCCCCCCCCCCAACACACACATGTACTTTGTAGATTTTGGGGTCCTCCACTTCCACTTTCCCTTGTACTGCACTATTGCCTTCAGGTGAGGCAGACAGTCCCAAAGAGTTGGTGCCCATAGGCCACTTTTTGAGTGTGCCTCCTCTAAACAAGGCACATCTGAGCCAAAATCCATCTGAGTCCAGTGATTATGACTCAGAGGAGAAGTCCACCTTGAAAGTCTAGCCTTTCTGCATCACAACATCCAGTAATGCTCTTGGCATTTCCCCATCATAGGCTACTTGCAACAACACAGAGGCTAACTCAACAGCATGAGAAGTTAATTACAGCTCCGCCATGCAGCATGACTATTGCTATAACTTCACCCCATCATCAAATTCTTGCATCCAATAATGTAATTACAGCAATAGAGGGTTTTTACGTGACATAATTGCTTTTATGAATACGAAAACACCGGTATAGCAAGGAAAACGGAAAGCAGCTGCCATGTTGGATTACAATGAGATGGTATAGCTTCTTTTATCAGGCATGCACAAAAATTGTTCATTTCTTCTCTAACCGACTTGCTGACATTCTAGCCTCGTCCCCAGGCTCTCTCCTCAAAAACGGGGGGAGCCTGGGAACGAGGCTACTAACATTCTTGGTAATGAAAACACAGAAGTTGTGCAATGAACATTTAATTGGTAAAATAAGCCTGCAATCAGTAGTGTGCATGCTCATGAACACTAAACGTGTGCATGTGAGTGTGCATGTGCCCAGTCAATAGAAGTCGCCTGAGTAAAATTTATGTGCATACTTGAGATGAATACGAAGAACCAATTACTGTTTTCAGGTAAAAGTCAAGGAAGACACAAAGTGCTTGTCTCACAAGCTTCCACTAGGGGTTCATACTCGCTTCGTAGACGTATCAGATATTCATGCATTGCCAGAATCCTGTTCACAATATGGATTAATGGACTTTTGATTCACCAGATACTTGACCATGTTTAAACAAGCATACTGGCAGGCAAGGATAAGAGGTGTATGGGTACTGCTGGGGTCACCGTTTGAATCACAATGTAGATTTTCAATAAGATACCTTGCAACATCAACATCTCCATACATAGACGCAAAATCTAGTGCATTGAAAACAACGCCTGCCCTATTCTGGTATGTTTGAGTAACATCGCATCCCTTCTCTTCAATAAGAAATTTCACTACCTCTAGTTGCCCTGCACTACAAGCTATAAGGAGTGGCGAACAACGGTCATCACCACTGGCATAAGCTGGATCAACTGACTGCTTGTCCATTTGACAATATCTAGATGTCCATACTGACAAGCCAAATAAAGAGGAACTGTTTCAATGTCTTCATCGACGTGGATTGTTTGAGTACAGCTACATCCCTTCTCATCAACAAGGAATTTCACCACATCCAGATGCCCATTTCTACAAGCCACTTGAAGTGGTGTCAAACTAGTACCAATGACATAAGCTGGATCAACTGACTGTTCGTTCACCAGATACCTGACTAGATGTAGATATCCTTTCTCACAAGCATAATGGAGGGAAGTTTTATCAACATCATCTGGAGACAAAGGGTCGAGTTGGTGATTCTCAATCAAGTATTTCACCATGTCAAGGTGACCACCAATACACGCACAGTGAAGCAGAGTTCTACTGGCATAGGTACCTTTTTGCTTGGGATCATAGTTTTGTTCTGCTATTAACAAACTCAATATGTTCAAATTCCCAGCGAACGCAGCCCATTCAATGGGGTTGAGTGATGGTATTTCTGACATCTTCCTTGTGAGTCTGATGACTCAATACTTTGTTGATGCCGAGTGCGGGATGGTTGGTTGTTGTTCGCTGCGGCCCGGGTCGGGGTAGCGCATCATTAGGGAGAGCCTGAGCGTCTAGTGAACGAGTCTGCACTTTTATAGCGGCTCTGAGACTAAGACTTTAAGTCTTAGTAGGGGGTTCACCCTACCCTAGTGACATCACGGTGTGGAAGGACCATGTGTCAGGACTAGCTGTCCCCCCCTGGACACGTGGTCCTAGGACCAAATGTCCCCTGCCAGGACAGGATGTCCCCCCACCGCAAAGTACCAGCCTCACCTTTCCAGTGATGGGAAGCTGGGCGCGGGGCCTGAGAACAAAGCTGGCTGAGCACTCTCATGCACAGGAAGGCATTATGCGGTCTGGAAACGAGACTAGTCAGTAGAAGCATGTAGTCTGGACACGAGACTATCTACTGACATCAAGTTGAAGTTTTAGTTTGGTGGACGGAATGGCCGCAGAGGATAGTGTAGCTACTTTGTAACCGCTGACTAATGGGGGGGACAACTCGTCCTAAGGGGGACACATGGGCCTAGGACCAGCTGTCCTAGGGGGACATCATCACGGTGGTCCTAGGACCAGCTGTCCTAGGGGGACATGTGGTCCTAGGACAAGTTGTCCTGGGGGACAGCTGGTCCTAGGACCATGCGTCCGGGGGGACAATTTAAGGGGGGGACATCCCAGGATGGACGTCCTACCGGAGGTGTTGTCGGCATATACCAGTAAGAACCCTCCCTTACAAATGTAAAAGGACGTTCTGTAATAGAGCACTTCAAACACAGTAGCACAATCGAAATATGCAGTGGAATAATTCTTCTGCCCAGGACTTGTAGACTACCACCCCTACATAGGTGGTACTGAATTCAGTATGTGCCATAATTTTGCGATCCATTAGAGGTTGATGGCATAGATGTATGAGCATGTCTTCGTGTGAGCATGTAGTAAGCCTCACCCTTAACAAGAATTCTACAGCACTTCAAACATGGCATCAGGATTGAAATACTCAATGGAGTAATGCTTGAAACTGCCACGTATAAGATTTGTGTTTCCTTGATGGATGTAGCCCAGTGGTCAGAGCACTGGCAGCTCAGGCCAGAGGTCCTGTGTTTAATCCCCCCCACCCCTCCACATCACATGAACACGCATGCACGCATGCACGCACGCACGCACGCACGCACGCACGCACGCACGCACACACGCACGCACGCACGCACACACGCACACACACACACACACACACACACACACACACACACACACACACACACACACACACACACACACACTAGGCAAGGAGGTTGAGATGTGGGTACAGCCTGTTGACTACCTACGTATTTTGAAGGGAGGATACTTTCTCCATTTGTTGCCATGGCGATAGTGCCAGCTGACATGGTGTCTCTTGTGACAACCAGTGGATTCAGGTTCAAGGTTAATAGACTCTTTTCAGTTTCAGAATGGGAGCTGTTGAGCATGTGAAGGCCATCATACGGTCTGGTAGCAAGAGCGCATAAGAACAGGTGGCCTGAGTAAGAGCGTGTAACTCCGTAAGAATTACTACTAGTACTAACACATAGGGACAAGCGCCTGTTACAATAGTTATAATAGGGTCGAGCGCCTGGAGAGTTCCTAGCGTTTAGCTCTACTGGGTGTGGACTTCCGTGCATGCTTATTCATTGATCATCGCCGTGAAATTTTTTTTCACGTTTTAAATTTTTCCGGTTGGTGTCAACCACAAAATTATTTTAACAGCAAAATTTTCCTGATTTACTGTAAATACCAAAAGCTTGTATATTGCCCTCCACTATTACTTGTTATACATACCTATACTTCTTCAATGGATTGTATACATAATGATTGGTGCTTCTCTTCTGTACCAAGTGAAACCATGTGACTCATAGCATTAAGAACAAATTCATCAACTGTTTCTATCCTTCTCCCTCTCCTCCCCAGACTCCTGACATCCTCATCACACTGCCCTCCAAGGGTCTGAAGCTGTACGAGGAGGCCACCATCAAAGTGGCCTTCAAGAACCCTCTTGGGAAGAGGCTCACCAACGGCAAGCTCTCCCTCCACGGGGAAGGCTATATCCAGGATGCGACTACGGACATTAGGTGAGGAGTATAACTACCCATGTGTTACCATAGCAACTAATTCAATAAGTAACCTCTCCTGAGACACTGGATTATGAATGGCACTCATTCTCTCATACTTTTTAGTATCGTGACAATGCATCACATTGGGAGCGATATACATGCCAAGAGCGCATAAGAACGGGTGGCTTGAGTAAGAGCGTGTAACTCCAATAGAAGCTCGTAGTCTGGTCAAAATTATTGAACCGTACTAAAAATAGAACACCTGGTCATGTGCTTAGCAACAGTTGCTTATGTCTACGCAGCATACACAGTACGCATTACTATTTTTAGTACTGGCAGTAAATTCCGACTGGTTACGGAGTTACACACTCTTACTAGCGTGTCCAAACAAAAAATATAATTTTGCAATACAGAAAAGATAGAATTACTGGCTTAAAGAGCAGCCTTAGAGTAACTGAAAAATGTGGATTACCTTCATTTTACCTCAAGATATGGCTTTCCGAAGTTAAACGCCGTCGTACTCATTGACTAAAAATAAAAATACAGACAAGAATTTTTCAAATGGACGTTCTTACAAGTAGAATTGGAAAGAGGAACCAAAGCACTTCAATTTGATGTGTGTTGTGAGGCTATTGATCAAAATTTCGACTGTGGTTGCGTTCTCAAAAAAGGTTACACAAATTTGCACTTATTAGCGAATCCAAACCAAAAAAATTACAATACAGAAAATTTGGAATTACTGGCTTAAAGAGCAGCCTTAGAGCAACTGAAAAATATACATATTGCCTGGAATTACCTGAAGGTATCGGTTTCCAAAGTTAAATGCTACATACCATTTTTATATAAAAAGCGGTTAAAACGAAAATACAGGCAAGAATTTATGAAATGCACATTCTTACCAGCAGAACTGGAAAGAGGAACCAAAGCGCTTCAATTTGATGTGTGTTGTAAGGCTATTGATCAAAATTTCGACTGTGGTTGTGACCGCTACGCAATTTTGCGTTTGGACATGCTACTCTTACTCCAGCTGCCCATTCTTATGCACTCTTAAGATGCCGGGATGAGGTCTGGGGACAAGACTATCATCCTCATAGCCTCTTATGAATGGCTATGTAGACACTGTGCTGTCTTCTACTACTATTGGCTCTACTTTGTGTGGATAGTAGCAGTCCAAGGAGCGTATCAAAACAAACTATTTAAGGTAATCGGCCACTGAAAACAGCCGCCATCACACCATACTAGCTCTTTCAAGCTATTAACTGAGATTGTTGATCACCAACATGGTATATCTACCCTGCCCAGTTCATAACCCACATTGCTTGTGGTCCATTGCACAAACCTTGTAACACACCAACTTACTGAAACGAGTTGGCAGTCATAAGAAAACAGCTTTGCACAACACAAACTGCTGGGATTGAGAGTAAGGACAATAATTGCTTCTGCCAACATTCTTGTCGTTACAACAACAGGCTTTACAATAATTTATGATTGTCAAGTTATGCATCTGTTCATTATGTGCTACCCTCACACCCACACTTCACACCCTTACACTCCATTCCCTCCCACCCACACAGTCCTGTTGGCCCATATGGTATACTGCCTCTGCTGAGTTCACAACATTCTCAGTGAAGAGAGGAGCGTTTGAGCTGGTGGTCCGTTTCTCCTCTGACCAACTGGCTGATATTCTCAATGATGAAGACACTGAAGTTGTATAACTAAACATTTGGTGAAATAAATAACTGCAATGTGTCTTATGAACACTTTTTGCTGCTTGTAGTTTTGACTGTATGATCTTTAGTTGTTGCAGATTAAAATTGGAGCAGTGTTATAGATGTGCGTGTTTGCCCAGTCAAAAGATCAACCCCTACCAGAGTGAAATCTATGCTGACTCAGCATGCTAGAGATGAAGCCCACTGCATGATTGATGTGAGATTGATAGCAAGAACCAGTTGTTTTAGGAAAAATCCAGGGAAGATGCAATGAAATTATGTTCAAGGAGAGGGTACATGTGCATCAGGGATTGACATGTTGGTCCCTTAAATATGAAAATGGCAACCCTTGAATCCATGCCTTTTTACAGCCTGGTTTCCAGGCCTTTGGCTTTTTATCATTGAACTATGCAAAACAATCGGCAATGAATATTGACATCAGCTATTGGATCTGGACAGCATAGACTGACACAAATTGATCAAAGCAATGGCTTACAGTACTTAAAGCAGTACCAACAAATTGAGTCATCTAGGACAATAGGGTAAGACAATACAAGGAAAAAGGTAACACAAATTGATAGCCTACACTACTCACAAGCAGTACATAACTGAACTTGCATGTTGGCTGAGTAGCAAAATAACGGTAAATTTTGGGGAGAAACAAAAAATTAACTTGCAAATTAATGCATAACTGTTAAAAAATGAATGTATAGAAAATATAAAAATTAAAAAAGGTACCCGAAGTGTTCATGCTCCTGACATTACATTACATATTAAACACAGTCACAGTATGTAGTAAGTGGATTCCATTATATTCCACACATTAAACTTTTGAAAGTTTTGCTAACACTAGTGAATTGTGACCATACAAGTGATCATTCAATACATATACTGCAATTGATCAGTGAGTTACAACTACAAGTTGTTCTAGAATACAGACAATACCATCAGCAGTGGGACGCATTCTTGGGCTGTTGTGAAGGCACTGTTTGATCAACTTAATGAGATCGTGGTCTCCATCTAGCTGCTGTTCTAACTGATCAATATACCTCTGACGTCGTTCAACTTCAGTGCGAGCGTGAAGTTCTCCATTATCATCACAGAAGTTTGCTGGAAGCAAGTCACAGGGCATTACTTGTGTGGTAGTGAAGAGGGCTAGGTGTCCAAATGAAAAGATGTCAAGCTTCTCATTAAATCTGGCATGATCTGAACATGCCTCGGGAGGCATATAGATGATGGTGCCAGGAACATGAGTTGTACTCTGAAACTCTGAGCTACTTGCAGGGTCAATGTCAACAATGCGTGAATTACCAAAATCGCTTATCTTGGCCACCCTCTCTGAACTAAGCAGAACGTTCTTGGCTGAAAGGTCGCGATGGATCACAGCTGGTTTGCGGTTGTGGAGATAAGCCAACCCCCTGGCTATGTCACGCAGAATGGAGACCTTAGCATGCAGGGGGAGATTTGCATAGGAAGGGTTGAGAAGATAGTCATGAAGGTTTGTCTGCATCTGTTCCATCACCAGTGCTGGCAACTTGGAGTTTGGTAGAGGACAAACACAGTGGTATTGGACAATGTTAGGATGACAAAGACTAGATAAAGTGCGAAATTCAGTGAAGAACTTCCTGTAGAATTCGTCAGGATTCATGCAGATCTTCAGTGTGAACCTCTTTGCTGCATACATCACTCCTTCGATTTTGACTTGCTCAACACTGCCGTATGCTCCTGTACCAAGCTGTCTCCCAGTTGGTTCTGCTTCCTTGACAAGTGACTTTAACTCAGGGTCATCCTCCCACCTTTGGGCTGTGAATGAATAGATCATGGTCGCATTAACATTAGCATGACAGACCATATTTGGAAAAACTAAAACTCCAGGTTTCTGTTGCTATGGTGATGACAATATCTGTTGGCCATCATATGCAGATAGGCTGGGCATATGGAAAAGCAGGAAACGGAAATGAAATGGAAACTGGAAATGGAAATTGGAAATGGAAATGGGAACAAAAAACACACCTATCATTGGTGCAATGTTTTCTTCATAGTGTGCTTAGTCATTACTCTTGTATTCTACTTGGCAGTGGTTATAGGACTGGCTTTATGAGTCATGTGCTTTGCCTTTACTCCTGTACTGTGCTTTGTGATTACTGCTTTTGAGTAGCGCTCATGTGGCAAGCAATGTTGCAATCTAGTCTGGTTCACATGTGAGAGGGTCTGGGCACAAGACTAGTTGCAATCTGACCATGAGAGTAACCTACTTTGTTTTGGAACAAGGCCAGCATTCCTACTCTTGCAGCCTCGTTCCTAGACCCACTTCCAGTTTTGATTGCTTGCAGTGTGTGAAGCAAATTATGGCTTCATACCCAGGCCCTGGGTACAATAGCCCCATTTCCAACACATTGCCCCCCCCCCCCCCCCCCCCCCAATACTTGCCAATGCAGAAATACTGGTGTAGTGTTCTGATTCAAACATTAATCTCACACTGTAAAATATTGGAGGTTAATTTAACCCAGAAAAGGTCATCTCAGTTGCAGTCTGGATTCATCATTCAGTTTAAAATGGGTTACCTCAGTTGCAGGATCTATACCACCTCCCACTTTTACCACAGTGTAGTGTTACAGTGTTTGTGTACTCAAAGTTCCAATATGGCGTGAATACTTGCATAAAAGCACGTAAATACTGCCCAAAGGTTAGCCAATAGTGCATGAATATTTTTCAGAGTCAATCCAATAATACATGAATATAGTGAGAGTTCCACCCCCTTTTGGCACAAACATGCAAACACAAAATGAATTTCATTTGCAACCCAATTCATTGTTTGCTAGAAACCTGCACTGGACAAGCCGGGGTGTAACCCTAAACCCTGGCAAAAGTAGGTGAGCCACTGCCTGGACCTAGATGAATCCAGACTGCAATTGAGATGACCTTTTCTGGGTTAAATCAACCTCCAATTTTTTACAGTGCAGGACATGTACAGGGCATACTTATACAGAATCAGCTGCTTAATAAAAATAAGTATGGAACACCAAAGATAGAATGCTGTTGAGAACATAAGCAATGACCCAAGTGAGCACATTACACTACAAATGGGGGCGGCGATGGCGAAAACTGGAGGCGGGGAGAGGACTGG
Source organism: Agelas oroides (assembly GCA_949130485.1). Taxonomy (NCBI): domain Eukaryota; kingdom Metazoa; phylum Porifera; class Demospongiae; order Agelasida; family Agelasidae; genus Agelas; species Agelas oroides. The sequence continues at coordinate 1,074,584 of OX422186.1, forward strand.
GATGCCTAGGAACGACATTTGAATGACTGCAACAGCTAAGAGGTTGCATTTCCATTTCTATTTTCAGTTTCCAGTTTCCGTTTCCAGTTTCCATTTCATTTCCATTTCCTGCTTTTCCATATGCCCTAGCTGTTGCAGTCATTCAAATGTCGTTCCTAGGCATCCCAGTCCTCTCCCCGCCTCCAGTTTTCGCCATCGCCGCCCCCATTTGTAGTGTAATGTGCTCACTTGGGTCATTGCTTATGTTCTCAACAGCATTCTATCTTTGGTGTTCCATACTTATTTTTATTAAGCAGCTGATTCTGTATAAGTATGCCCTGTACATGTCCTGCATGCACTGTAAAAAATTGGAGGTTAATTTAACCCAGAAAAGGTCATCTCAGTTGCAGTCTGGATTCATCATTCAGTTTAAAATGGGTTACCTCAGTTGCAGGATCTATACCACCTCCCACTTTTACCACAGTGTAGTGTTACAGTGTTTGTGTACTCAAAGTTCCAATATGGCATGAATACTTGCATAAAAGCACGTAAACACTGCCCAAAGGTTAGCCAATAGTGCATGAATATTTTTCAGTCAATCCAATAATACATGAATATAGTGAGAGTTCCACCCCCTTTTGGCACAAACATGCAATCACAAATTGAATTTCATTTGCAACCCAATTCATTGTTTGCTAGAAACCTGCACTGGACAAGCCGGGGTGTAACCCTAAACCCTGGCAAAAGTAGGTGAGCCACTGCCTGGACCTAGATGAATCCAGACTGCAATTGAGATGACCTTTTCTGGGTTAAATCAACCTCCAATTTTTTTACAGTGCATGAGATTAATGTTTGAATCAGAACACTACACCAGTATTTCTGCATTGGCAAGTATTGGGGGGGGGGGGGGGGGGGGGGGCAATGTGTTGGAAATGGGGCTATTGTACCCAGGGCCTGGGTATGAAGCCATAATTTGCTTCACACACTGCAAGCAATCAAAACTGGAAGTGGGTCTAGGAACGAGGCTGCAAGAGTAGGAATGCTGGCCTTGTTCCAAAACAAAGTAGGTTACTCTCATGGTCAGATTGCAACTAGTCTTGTGCCCAGACCCTCTCACATGTGAACCAGACTAGATTGCAACATTGCTTGCCACATGAGCGCTACTCAAAAGCAGTAATCACAAAGCACAGTACAGGAGTAAAGGCAAAGCACATGACTCATAAAGCCAGTCCTATAACCACTGCCAAGTAGAATACAAGAGTAATGACTAAGCACACTATGAAGAAAACATTGCACCAATGATAGGTGTGTTTTTTGTTCCCATTTCCGTTTCCAATTTCCATTTCCAGTTTCCATTTCATTTCCGTTTCCTGCTTTTCCATATGCCCATCTCGGGGTCTTTTTGGTTGCTATGGTGATGGCTGACAATTTGAGATGTGTATGGTGCATGAACCATCAAGTAATTGCTATGAACTTGTGTAAGCTAGTGTGGGCACGCACAATATGGTTGTTTTAAACACAATGGGTCATTGTACGTAGACAAGTGAACAGACAGTGGTTTTGACTGGTTTACTTTGATACTAGAGTTAGTGGAGACCAGTTGTGTAAGGCAACCTGAAAAGAGGTTACCTTACAACTGCTAGGTGTATGCAGGCATTATCAGGGAACCTGAGCAAGTTGCAATGTCTGATGTTTTGGGTGCACCAAGCTCCCTACTTGAATTCAGACTACTGTAGATTTTAGCACTGATTCGATGCCAACTGACAGCTCCAAGGACCAAAGCACAAAGCAGCTTCACTAAGATATTTAGGGCTCATAGTGTTCTAACCCACTGACATTCTGGTAGTTGCCAAAATGTGTAATTTTTATGCTCTTTAGGGCTGTATAGGTCATGCAGGTGACTCAGGTGAGTAGCGTAATTCATTAAGTAAAGTACTTGCAGTTAAACCGCAACTAGGTTCAGTCAAGTGCTGCAAGTTGTTTGCACATTAACAGTCTGTAGCTAGAATGTACCTCTCCCACCTTATACCTTCTTTTATACCATCTAATTCATGATTAGGGTCCACTGATGATATATAATTATCACCATAGTACGAAGCTATACCGGAAAATATCACGAGTTTGTTGCTGTTTGTATTGTTACGAGTGCGCAGCACGAGTAACAATGCCAACGGCAACAAACGAGTGATGTTTTTTTCCGGTATAGCTTGGTACTATGGTGATAATAATTTCATCATATGAACCTTCGATTTCATTGCACGTTCAGACGCAGAGTACGTGACTTGTAGTACCTGATATGGATTCTCGCGTGACTTGTAGTACCTGATACGGATTCTCGCGTGACTTGTAGTACTGATACGGATTGTCGCGTGACTTGTAGTAAAAAATACGGCTTTTTATAAACTGTGCGCAGCTGCAAGGCTTCCCCATTGACTCCCATACAGTAGCGTAAGTATGATGAAAGTGGAGTATCAAACAACCTGCCCTGGCCACCTGCTATCACCTTCATCCTCAACCAAATATAGGAGTTGGATTACTGGTTTGCTACAGAAATTGCTGTCATGGTAAAACTCTCCGAGGGTGAAGTGTAAACTGAAACCAGCCTTATGGTAATACTGAAAGTTGCTGATAAGTCCACTCAGTGGCACACACGGTACAATGGAAGTTGCACATTAACATCCAGACAGCTGCAAATCAGGTACAAGCTCTAAGAATCAAACTAAAAGTCATCTGGTAAGGCCTTGGTGATATGGGACTGATACTTGTGGGACTGTGGTGGTGCCAGTTGGTAATAAAGCAAATCACACTAGCACATTAAAAAGGGTATTCTCTCAGTCTGTGTGCTAGCCTTGTTCCTGCGCTCTGAATAAATAACTTTAGGCAAAAGGGGAGAGTCAGGGGATGAGGCTAGCCAGAACACATACATAGCCAAATAGTGCAATGTGATGATGGTAGAGCGTTGGTTTGAGGTTAGGCAACTCCAACTGACTGATTATCACTACCTGCATGTGATTTATACAGCAGACAAACCTGTTTTCCGAGTCTGGTATTGCTTCTCTAGCTCAAGGGCAATCCTGCTTTGGTCCACTGTATGGCTTCTCAGGGCATCACACAGCTTTGTGAGAGTGGGAAATGGTGGTGCACGGTTCATCCACTTGGAGAGTACCTCTTGGAGGTAAGCTGCAGGGCCACCTGGAATTAGCAGGGGTGTGGCTGCAATTATATCCAGATCCCCTGATGACAGCCCCAGCTGCAGACCAAATGCTTTCCAGTGACTGGCGATGGGCTGGAGACGATCCAAGAGGAAGGCCAGGTCATCAGGATCTGGAGAAGGTAATACAATGGCTATTATGATACAAATGAAGAACTTCACCATCCAACACTATAATTATGTCATCTGATTGTGCATGGAATCTATAGGTAAAGTCATCGCTTTGGATTACCTTAGTCAGTGACTTACTGAGCAGATGTAGTGGTCCACTGCGGGGAACATTTAGGGGTGGGTCTTCATTCTCTGTAATAAGGCACACATATATATTTGAGTGGATGGAACAAAAGAGTAAATGCTGGTCGATATAATACATATACTGTGTCGGATATGCTGCTTCTTCTGTAGAGACACTTCATTGGAACATACCTTGTTTCATTCTCTTCCTTTTCGGTGGGGGTGGTTCATCAGATGCTACAAAATTAGGAAGAAAAATGAACAGTTTATAACTTATCAAGGTGCATAAGAATGAGTGCAAAGAGAAAATTATATGCCCCCATTGAAGTTACACACTCTTCCTCTTCTCGTCAGTCTAGCTCAAGGTATCATCAGTATACTTACATGTAATTTAGCTACACCTCTTGCATGCTATTTATGCGGCTACTGCTTGTAATTAGGCCAGACCACCATTGCTCATGGATCAGTGCACAAAGGAATCCATAGCCATATTTCCAAGTTTCACAAAGTAAGTTGCTGTGTAAGTCCGTGGAGCTACTGTGGTGGTTGCATGGGAAAGTTTTGTAATTGTTTCTGCTGTTCATTAATTGGAGTGCAAATAAAAGATTACATTCTGAACAAATTTCCGGACAGTGGCAGATCACCTGGCATTTGCAGCACGCACAGCAACTACTTCCCCCAAAAAGTCTATGCCAAAAGTCTGATGACCACATGACAAAGCAGGCTGTCAGTCATACTAGACAACAGAATGCCCAGTGGCAGAATTTGCTTCAGGTAAAGGCCATGCATGAATGACAAGCTAGACCATTCACATACGGCAGAAATTCCCCTGCTAGATAATGGTATAAGTGCAAACTTCAATTAGCCCATGCTTGCGTAGCCATGGTAACTGCATGCTCCTGCCCTGGCTGTCATGATCTTGCAGTGTGGTTTCACTTACCTGTCAAACCTCCAGCACTATTCAAGCGAATGTGTATCCTTGTTCAAGGCCAGCTTTTTGTAGTTTGCAGTACCGTGTACTATGCTGAGAACTAGGCTAGTATGTAAAATGTGAACACATGCTTGGAGTCCACATTTGACTGCATGATCTCCACTGTCTGTCCACTCTCCCAGCAAGCCTGACAATGAGCGTCTTTGCACCAAAAACTTGGTATTCTCTCAAGCAGACTTGTTCAGAATGATGTCCTTCAAATTCAAACTAAATGACGTAATTGCTATCGCTTAGCAACTGAATGCTTTGCATCTAGCAACCACCTAGCAACAGGAAATAGCAGCTCGTTCATGCTTGCCCCAATTATATAAACACTTCCTCGGGCTTCTAAAGCTCTATCAGTTGTACTTTATCCAGGCACAGCTAGGATTTGGGTTATATCTCTTATCTGCTCAAGGTTGCAATAAAGCATTCTATCTCTGCAACAGCACATGAATACTGCCTACAATTTGACCCATTGCACATGAGTATATAACTTGGTTTCACCAGTTCAACCCCTTTTCTACTCTATGGAGGGAAGCAACAACATGTACAACTGCAAATGGAGCAACACAGCCTAGTGTGGATAAACAAGGCAATACCCAAGAGGTAAACAAACAGGAAGGGTACATGTGAGCATGCACAATGGTGGTTTCCTAGGAGGTAATGTTTATCTCTTGGGTATTCCCTTGTTGATCCACTAGGCCAATTAGTTAACCAGTTGGACAAAACAGAACAGCGCAACTTCAATACAACTTACTGGCACTCGATGCTTTTATACTGGACAAGTACTTGACTGCATCAAGATTTTGTGTTTGAACAGCAGCAAGAATCATTTCTTTGTTACCGTATCCTCTTTCTTCAACAAAATACTTGAGAATATCTACATTACCAGCAGCAGGAGCAAGGTGGAGGGCATTGATACCATTAGCATCTTTGTACAGTGGGTCACAGTGTCTCTCTTCAGTTAAGTACCTGATGACATCTAAATGGCCTTCACCACAAGCAGCAGCATAAAGTGTACATTGCTTTTTTTTGCTATATTCCATAGGGTCACATTCCTTTTCCTCAATAAGGAATTTCACAATCTCAAGTTGCCCATTTGCACATGCTAAATGTAATGTTGTGCTGCCATCAGTCAGTTCATAAACTGGATCGATTGACTTCTCATTTACCAGATACTTGACTAAGTCTAAGTGGCCTTGCTGGCAGGCAAGACTAAGAGGTGTGTGGTCTTTTGTAGTCTTACTCGTTGCATCAAACTGCTTTTCTTCAATAAGATATCTTGCAACATCAAGATGTCCATACATGGATGCCATATGAAGTACATTTACAACATAGCCTTCCTCAGTCTGGAATGTTTGAGTATAGTCACATCCTTTCTCCTCTATAAGAAATTTCACTACCTCTAGGTGCCCTGTACCACAAGCTGAATGAAGAGGTGTCAAACGAGTACTTTGGTCACCGCTGGCATAACCTGGATCAACTGACCGATCGTTCACCAGGTACCTGACAATGTCTAGGTGGCCATGCTCACAAGCCAAATGAAGAGGAGTTTTGTCATCATCAGCTTCAGATAAAGGGTCAAGCTGGTGCTCATCAACTAAGTATTTCACAATGTCAAGGTGACCACCCATACATGCAAAATGAAGTAGTGTTCTACCATGGCTACCTTCCTGATGGGGATCACACTGCTTCTCTTCGATAAGATATTTCGCAACGTCAGTATGTCCATACGTGGATGCCAAATGAAGTACATTTACAACATGACCTTTGATTGGGATTGTTTGAGTATAGTCACAACCCTTTTCCTCGATAAGAAATTTCACTACCTCTAGGTGCCCCTTACTACCTGCCGAATGTAGTGGTGTCAAATGAGTACGTTGGTCACCACTGGCATAACCTGGATCAACAGACTGATCATTCACCAGGTACCTGACAATGTCTAGGTGGCCATGCTCACAAGCCAAATGAAGAGGAGTTTTTTCCTCGTCATCTTCAGACAAAAGATCAAGTTGGTACTCATCAATCAAGTATTTCACGATGTCAAGGTGACCAAAAATACATGCACAGTGAAGCAGAGTTCTACCGTTACAACCTTTTTGCTTGGGATTATAGCTTTGCCCTTCCATTGATACCTTCAAGATTTCCAAGTTCCCAATGCCCACTGCTATTTCAGCGGGATTAAGCAACGCCGTTATGTCTGACATCATCCTCGAGATGGGACTCGTGCACTTTTGGTTGCTGCAGGATAGTTGGCCACTGCAGGATAGTTGGTCACAGTGTCAGTGTATACTATACAATACTTGTTTTGTTCTTCCTAGCTGTGGTGCAGTCCCGCAAGCCGCTGTAGTGACGCTCTTCAGAGGCTTCCGATTTCATATGAAGGTGGGCTGGGCAGACTTTAATACGATTGTCGACGACTCGACGTCATGTACGCCAGTGAATGACGTCATGTCTACTTAATTAACTGGGTAGAATTCTGGGCGAAATGTTTGATGTCAGTTAGATATACACCAGGGCCGTAGCAAGCTAGTGTAGCCAAAGTGTACATACTGCATGTAGTATCTAGGGGGGTCTGGGGGCATGCTCCCCCAAGAAAATTTTGATTAGACGCTAGAAGATCGCTTCTGAGGCCATTTTTAGGCCCCAAATCTCATAAGTTCTGCAATTCATAGCAAACAGAATTTCAATACTTGCTACACGTACTCTCTGTGAGGTACTGATCACAGATTGCGCCGAGGATTGCGCGTAACTTAGTGCTGGTAGCTACCCGTTTTCGCGCGCGCCGGGGACGAGGCTAATGGAAGGCATGCCCCCGCAGGAAAAAATGTGCTCGGAGATCGCTTATAGCTGTGATCATAGCCACAGGCAAGAAGGATTCTGGTACACATTGAGTACTTGTTCCCAGGCTCCTGCCCAGCTTTCCGTCGCTGGCAGTACGTACTGCAAACTATGGAAAGCTGGACGAGGCTTGGGGAACGAGGGTAGTGATTTCAGATTCCGCATATGTACTTTGCTGCGCGCACGTGCCGCAGGCAGCACGGGCTTTGTCGTAGTAAGGAATTTCCACCGAAATGGCTGAAAATCCTAACGCAACGTTACCTTTTTGTCGTGAAATTTGCACGATGGTGGGCAGCCGTTTTCCCAGACGGCTCGGCTTTATACGCACGACTTCATGCACGTGTCTTCAAGTGCCAAAACCCGACCAGCTCGACCGCTTGCTACGGCCTCGTACACGTGTGTCTTTCTTGGCCTCGTTTTCAGGCTTTCGCGCCGCCGTTCAGGGGGAGGGCTGGGCGACAAGCATGCGTACGGTATGCGTACGATACCGTAAACGCTTTAATTAACGCGCGCCGTTAAAAAATAATTACGATCCGCAAAGGCGCCTTGTTCGGAGCGAAAAAAATTGCTTCGGACCCATGGGGGCGCCTTATTTAGGGAGGCGCCTTCGAATTAGAGCGCAACTGACACCTTTCCGTGAAGTTGAAAGAGCTGAGTATGGCTACACTGACAACGATCGAATTTGAGTACGTTATTCGAGGCTACCATGAAATTGGCATGAATACAAGCGCGTTTGGAGTCCAGAGATTAAAAGTAGAAGTAGAAATCAGTCGAAGAACTAGATGTCTCGAAAGTCACACGAGTCGGGTGCGAAATCTCTCTTAATAGAAAGCGCCCTTAAAAAAATATTTATGTCGTCAAGGGGCGCCCGCGTTAGAGCGAGAAAAATTAGTTTCCTGTCAAAAGGGCGCTTTCATTAGAGAGGCGCGTTAATTAAAGCGTTTACCGTACGCCAGTGTTGGAATGACGTCATCTCCTACCTAGTACCTGTTTTGTTTGTACCAAACTGCTTTCTCTACCTGATAATGCCAAAAAACTCAATTTTTAGTCCCTCAGCTAAAATAAAAATTTGCACCCTCTCCAAGGCTCCACCCCCAGTCTGACCACATCATCAACACACACACAAAACAAGTAAAAACTTTACGTATGGATTTGTCCTGGGACCACTTCAATTCCAGTCTACAGGCCAAAACACACATTGGACCTCAAAAAACAGTAATTTTGGCTGTACTGGCTTTCAAGAAAAATTCGACACACCTCCACTCAAACCAACCAAAGAATCGCTTGCGACATCTGACGTCAAAAAAGTAGACACAATATAGACATGCACTTAGGCACACATGGAAGTAAGCCAGGTACCCATGCATGTCAAAATGTTCTTGTCATTCTGCCCATTATGTTTCATATCTGACTCATACACTGCATATCTAAAATTTTACGTAGTGCAATACAGCTGCTGTAGTAGTGTCATCATAGACACTCATGAGCTTGTAATTATCATAAATTTTCCCCCCGCATGATCAACTTGTGTCTGTCCATCACACATGATACACTCTCGCCTTCATTTTGAAGTTTTGAAGCAAAAGAACCTAGGAAATAAGTTAGAGGATATCATAGTTGCAAACAAGTGAAGATTGCAGTGGTTATGAGTAGTTCACTTTGGTATTGTTCGGATTATTCATCATATAATGGTGCAAGACAGATAGATGGCTTTATGGGTGTGTTGTTCAAGGGTTAGTGTCATCCCAATCATCACATTTGCATTAGTTTCATCTCTCGCATAATAATCATTTTATACCTGAGAAATGGTTCCTATTAGCCTCGTTCCCAGGCTCTCCCCGCTAAGGAGCGGGGCGAGCCTGGAAACGAGGCTAGGTTCTTACAACTTTGTACTGTGTATAGTTGTACGATAAACCTGGGCCAAGTTTCTCCAAAGGAAAAGCTCCAAACCACTTAAATTTCAAACCTCAGGTGCAGCCTATTTGCATGGGACCAATGGTATTGTTGATACCAAAGCAACAGAAGCCTATAGAATTTGACTTTTGGGGGAATCAACCATACATACAACTGATGATGTTTTTTCAACAGTAGCACACTGAAACGGTTGTTTCCTCTCAGTTTGTAAACTACACTGAAAGGGTTGTTTCTCATGGTTTGTAACGGAACATGGTCGTTTCTCCCAGTTTGTAAACTATACACTGTTACTGCTGTTCTTTCATGATTTGTGTGGTACACTGAAAGCATTGTTTGTCTAAGTTTGTCACTGTTGTCATTGACACTGTACTGTATTTTCATAATATATATTATGTGAGGTAAAACCTCCATGGGATGCACTGAACTTTCTATAAATAAATTTTGAATGGAACTAAGTCAGCGGTATGTGGTGGCCTGTCACTGGAATTCTAGTGAGCCAATAGCAAAGTTAAACTGTAACATTGAACTGGGAGCATCATGGAGTGGAACCCTTCTCGGCCACTGCAGATAGCGCTTGTACGTACTCGAAGCATAATTAACCACATCACCATATTTATAGCAAGCAGCTCACAGAACACATTTCAGGAAAGAAAAAAAAACATTTTCGTAGAGGCAGAATTTTGACTGATTTCTAAACTCAGTTATCAAACAGCCAGTCACAGGAGCACACAAACAAAAGTATATTGTGTTGAGCACACAAATAAAAGTATATTGTGTTGAGCACACAAATAAAAGTATATTGTGTTGAGCACACAAATAAAAGTATATTGTGTTGAGCACACAAACAAAAGTATATTGTGTTGAGCACACAAATAAAAGTATATTGTGTTGAGCACACAAATAAAAGTATATTGTGTTGAGCACACAAATGAAGGTAATAATAGCACACATCCAATTCACAGGAGCACACACTGTGGCTTTGCAAGCTGCCCATCTAGTGCTTTGTATGGACTGTTTGGTTCAACCGTGTCCTTCATAAATTCTCCAATGTCTCGCTTTATTTCAGTATGAGCATTTCCTGATGTAGCCAGTCGGTCCCAAGCCATTGGAGAGGTTTCAGTTGTGAAGCAAGTGATAGCAACAAGTGAGCGGACATCCTTGTGGGTCTCCTGCTGAATGAAAGTGTAGCAGCTGTCAGCAAACTTGTGTCCATACGCTGTCAGCACTAGTGTGTGGATGAAATTCTTATGGGTGTACTCCGATACCAGTTGTCCCAGGTGCCTCCCAGTTAGAAACACTTTCTCCTCTCCTTCCCCCACTTCAGCCTTTAGTAATACTCCCTCTACTGTTGCATGGGCGTTGATAACAAGCACTTTGTAAGCTGCTTCTTTATAGGCATCAAGTGCAGCTACTAGCTGGCTGTCAAAATGTTCCAGAGACTGGTTGGCTTCGATGAGGCAAAGGTTGTAAGGGTTTCCTTCCCGCTTTAGCACTCCTGCTGGTAACTCCGGCTCCGTTTTAAACTGCTTGTAATGTGGTGTCCGAAGGGTGTAGTCCTTTGAATGAGTGGGTGCAACAATGTAGATGATGACGGGTCTCTTGTGAGGAAGCTCATCTCTCTCCTGTTGCAGGAAATCCACTCTCTTGTGGAATGCCATAGCTGCAGGATAGACACAATGTTGCTGTAGTCTTGTCCCCAGACCCAACCGTACAGGCTGGGTACGAAACTATTATTGCTCTAGTCTTGTCCCCAGACCCACCGTGCAGGCTGGGTACGAAACTAATGTTACTTAATACATGCTTTGTTATTGTTCCTGTCATCTACAAGAGGTAAACGCTTATTTTAAATGGAATACCCCATTATAGTTTACAGGCAAGTTGCTGCAAATCTATGATTGGTCTTGCACTTTCCAGCTAGGCTAAGAAAGATAGTCTGGCTCCGCAAGACAGTAACCCCAGCCCACCACTTAAGGGGCACTTGACTCAAGTAGTATCAATTAACAAATACCTCCTCGCGCAGCGCTAGACAGCTCCTTACGTAGGCTTAGGCAGGCCCGACTCTCAGTCTGGCCTGCAGTAGTTTATTGGCTTACCTCTCTGAGTCCAGTGACTGTTAAAACTGGCAGCCACACCTACATATATGGCAGCACACCGAAACAAGTCCTGCACGTGATCTCACCATAGATAGACGTCTGACTAGCTAGCTAGCTACGATATCGCACAACTCGTATGGTCCACATATACAACGCCACATCAATAGATTACAACATTCAACCTGAACATACCAACAAAAATAGCTAGTAACAGCTAGAGTTCTGAAATTATTTACATACTGAATATGTACTCCTGATATGATGTAAGAGTGCATGATACACACAAATATCTACAGTGACCGGATAAGGCAATCATCATACAATTTCATGACTGGAGCGGCTATTGAACAGCACAAAATTGGTAAGGAAAACATATTAAAAAACAGAAGGGCATGCGTTAATGTGACTGTAAAAAGGCATAGTTTACTAAAATCTGTCATCTGTCCATTTAGAAACCTTTGAAGAAAGCTTGATTTTGTGTTGTAGGCGTGCTGGCTTGCATTGTGGGTAACAGTGGTAGTGTGTGCGTAAAATTCTCTCCACCAATTAATACCGGTTGTTGATATGGCCAGCTGAATCCTGGGTTGTGTACAGAAGGAGGATTCTCAGAGGTGGGCGACACAGGGCTCATGGGGGGCTGCGAATGCAGTGCTAGAGAACTGGAGTTTGATGAATGATCACTACTTAAACTTGACACCAGTGTGAGACTGTTATCGATGAGTCGCCCTCCTGGGGTGGAGCTGACAAGTACTGGGTTAGGCCCTGTAATTACCGGGCTCTTATTGGACTGCTGGTTGAGAATGAGATCACGTATGTGGTTTGGAGGTGACACAGCATTGACTTGGTTCATGACGACACTCTCGTTGGGGATGTGTTCAATGGCTTGTTCCATGGGTTGTGGGTCGACAACTTGCTGTAATCCATTGCTCACAACAGGCATCAAGGGTGACGGTTGTTCATGACTGATGCTGGAGCGATGTGTTGATTGGTGATGGTGGTGGTGGTGGTGGTGGTGTGTGGGGAGGGTAGGTGGAGGAAGTTGGTGCATTGTGGACATACTGGGATTTACTGAACTGTTTGTATTCTGGTTCACGATAATACCCTGTCCACCCTGTGTAGGGTTTGTGTACACAAAAGTTTGTTGTTGTTGCTGGTCCTGTATGACTGTGGCAGTAGCTATCATTGGGATCTGCATCGGAGGTATCTTCATAACAGGTGTTTCCACAGCAATTGGGGTCCGCGGGGGTAATGGTTGTTGTTGCTGAGGCTGCTGCGGTTGGGGCTGTTGTTGTTGGGGAACTTGTGTGCAGCTTTTCATGTGTTCCGGCCAGTGTGCCTGCTGGCAGACTTCGTTGCAATAGTTGGCATTCCAGCAGCAGTTGTACTGAGCCTCCTTCCAACAGTAGGTACACTGTGAGGCATGAGAGAGAGAGAGAGAGGGACTTGCTTAATGCACTTGTACACACGCACGCACGCACGCACGCACGCACGCACGCGCGCGCACGCACACACACACACACACACACACACACACACACACACACACACACACACACACACACACACACACACACACACACACACACACACACACACACACACACACGCGCACATAAAGGAGCATTGTGATAATACATAGAAGGCAGTCCTGGGTAGAAATCGAACAGTGTTCGGTTGTGTATTTATATTGCGTTACTGCGTTCGAAGTGCTGTAGCACATAACTTCCGTTAAGGGCAGGGCTCATACGCACTGCGTAGATGCATGAATACCTGACACGTCTACGCAGTGTGTACGAATGAGCCCTGCCCTTCACGGAAGTTTTGCTTCGAACGCAGTAATACGATCGAAATATGCAACGGAATAATGTTTGATTCTACCACATACATGTACACATGTAGGTAACTAGGACATTGTTCATATGGGCTAGGCACTCAGTAAATTCATTAGACTAAGGCTGAAATTCTGCAGATCTCTCTGCTTACGCATATTGATACTTGTAACCACAATATACACCTCTTTCTGCAGTGCTTGTGAGCATCACTGAGTTCAGGGGGCTAAAATCTCACGTACAACAGATTAGTGCCTTCATTACCCATTTTTTCTTCTTGGTCTCTGCAATGGCGATCTCCTTCTCAGCCTCTGCCTGCCTCCTCACCTCACTCACCACCTGCTGTCGCTCTAGCTCTGAGGAGGCACGTACCTGTGAGGGTGGGAGAGGATGGGGGGTGAGGATGGGATGATGGGAGGGTGAGAGTGGTACGTAGAGGAGAGGGGGTGTGTGGTGAGGGTGGGATGTGAGGATGGGAGAGGATGGGGGGCAAGGATGGGATGATGGGAGGGTGAGAGTGTGGGAGAGGAGAGGGGGTGTGTGGTGAGGGTGGGATGTGAGGATGGGAGAGGATGGGGGCAAGGATGGGATGATGGGAGGGTGAGAGTGTGGGAGAGGAGAGGAGAGGGGGTGTGTGGTGAGGGTGGGATGTGAGGATGGGAGAGGATGGGGGGCAAGGATGGGATGATGGGAGGGTGAGAGTGTGGGAGAGGAGAGGAGAGGGGGTGTGTGGTGAGGGTGGGATGTGAGGATGGGAGAGGATGGGGGGCAAGGATGGGATGATGGGAGGGTGAGAGTGTGGGAGAGGAGAGGAGAGGGGGTGTGTGGTGAGGGTGGGATGTGAGGATGGGAGAGGATGGGGGAAGGATGGGATGATGGGAGGGTGAGAGTGTGGGAGAGGAGAGGAGAGGGCGTGTGTGGTGAGGGTGGGATGTGAGGATGGGAGAGGATGGGGGCGAGGATGGGAGAGGATGGGGGCAAGGATGGGATGATGGGAGTGTGAATATGGTACGTAGAGGAGAGAAGAGGGGGTGTGTGGTGAGGGTGGGATGTGAGGATGGGAGAGGATGGGGGGCAAGGATGGGATGATGGGAGGGTGAGAGTGTGGGACAGGAGAGGAGAGGGTGTGTGGTGAGGGTGGGATGTGAGGATGGGAGAGGATGGGGGGCAAGGATGGGATGATGGGAGGGTGAGAGTATGGTAGTAGAGGAGAGGAGAGGGTGTGTGTGGTGAGGGTGGGATGTGAGGATGGGAGAGGATGGGGGCAAGGATGGGATGATGGGAGGGTGAGAGTGTAGGAGAGGAGAGGGTGTGTGTGGTGAGGGTGTGTGGTGAGGTGTGTGGTGAGGGTGGGATGTGAGGATGGGGTGGGAGATGATGAAGAAAGTGAGGGTGGAATGAGGGCAGGTGTGTGGGGATGAGGGTAGTTGTACATATACTGTATGCAGGAGTAAGGAAATGAAGAGTTGTAATCTGACTGACCCCCCCCCCCCCCCCCCCCCCCCCCCCACACACACACACACACACACACTCCTCACCACTTCAAGCGACTGTTTCATCTCATTAACAAGTTCCTTCCGAAGGTGAGCCAGAGCGACTGTAGAGTCGGGTATGGGCCATGCAGAGTGTAGTTGTTCCTTCAGCTGTTTGGCCCCCATCTTCCCCTTTGCCTCAAACGTGGACAGCATCTCGATCAAAACTGCCTTGATAGATGTCATTAGCTGTGTGTGTGTGTGTGTGTGTGTGTGTGTGTGTGTGTGTGTGTGTGTGTGTGTGTGTGTGTGTGTGCGTGTGTGTGCGTGTGTGCATGTGTGTGTGTGTGTGCGTGCGTGCGTGCATGTGTGCATGTGTGCATGTGTGTGTGTGTGTGTGTGTGGATGTCAGTGTGGCACTAAGTGATACAAATTATACCACATCCACATCTCTCAGAACAAAGGCCTAATGTAAATGTTGTACAAAGGTGCAATAGCCAATTCATCAGCTATGCAAGTGGGTGATATGTAGGGACGGTTACCTTATGGAAGAAAGGCAGTTAGGTGAGTAAGCAATCACAATGTATATCTCATGCAAGAAAGGCCGTCAGGTGACTATGGTAAGTACATGTAGGAGGATCTCGACGGGAGTGCTGTCCTTCTTGTAATCACAATCACCATGTGTTGGTGATGTCTCTGTATCTCAAATACACATACAGTTGTTCACTTGGTGTTGCAAAATCACCCAATCCGTAACAACCCTACTGGACCAACTGTCCACTGTACTAACTAATGGCCCTCTGGCCTTGCTGTACAAACTAGCCTTGCTGTACAAACTAGGGCTGCTGTTCCATACCAACCTATAATCCATGCGCAGCTAGCCACATACATGTGTGTACCTTCTCTGAAAAGTACTGGTACCCCATGTCCTCTGAACCTCCAGCCATCTGGTTGATGCGGGCACGAAATGAACGATCAACTTTCCTAACTGTCTCAGCAAGCAGTCCTGACCCCTCTGCAAACTCCGGACTTTCTTCTTCCACCAGTCCTCCCCTTGGCATCGTGACTCCTCCCCCTCTTGTGGTCGTAGCCATGGTGGCTGTGAGATCCTGGATCGACATTGGTATGGTCAGCGTTTGAGCTTGTGGGGTAGAACTAAGGCTACTAGTGCTAGTAGTTGCTG